>QRFJ01002493.1:41118-54781 GCA_006176705.1 Cocos nucifera | reverse complement strand
ACATCATAAGAACACCCCATTGAATGGGAGGAGAGGGTCTTTAAGCCCTACTTTGTTCTTATGACGGACGGCCAAGGGGAATGCCTTAATCAGAAATACAACTAATCTACAAAACTAATTAGATCTAAGCATATATCTCATATAAAAATTGATCTAATTAAAACATATTTTATATACATCATATCATGCATGTTTTTTAGATCTAAATTATCTCATAATTATCTAAAAAATTAAATTTAAATTTGATCTTATCAAATAAAATTTAATCTAGACCTATTTGCAGAACTATTCTACAACTTGTCTAAACATGCAACTATCATATCTCATATGAACAAATTAAATTAAATTTATTTTTTATTTTTTGATCTGATTAAAATATTTATAATATCAAAAAATAGAAAATAAATAAATCTAAAAATTATATTTAATCAAATAAAAATTATGATTATACTAGACTACACATAGAATAATTCTATACCTAGTCTAGTTATGTATCTCATACATATTAGATCTAGATTAATTAATTTTAATTTTTTATTTTTCTAATTTCAAATCTAATCACATCTCATGTGATATATAAATTCATTAATTAATTAGATTAAATTTGATCTAAATAAATTTTATAAGAACCTAGCTCTGATACCCGTTGAAAGGAAATTCTAATTTTTTAGGTCAGGTTGGTTCAGATATGATTGGATCGAGAGGCATATTTCAAAAATTATCTCTTAGATCCTAATCAGATCTGAAATTTTTAGATCTAAATTTATAATCTAGTAAATAAGAAAGTAAAATTAAATTAATTTTAAATTAATTTTACCTTGATTCTGGGTAATCTAATTACCCATTGATGATCGTGCCGAATCCCTGAGGTTCTAGATCTAGCCATGCAAGCACCTGGCCTCTATCAGTATTCACTTAGGCTGGATCTAGAGATCTTCTCCTTCTCTTTCTTTTCTCCAAAAATCAGATCTGGATCTGATTTAGAGGATCTTCAAAATTTCTTCTAAAAATCATCCATCATCTCTGCAGCAGTGCTGCCTTCTTCCTTTTTCGTCGGCCTTTTCTTGCCTGACTCGCACTAATCTGAAGGCCCAACTTCCTTGGGTGTGGAGAGGAGGGAGAGGGCCAAATGGTGGCATGGAGAAGGGAAAGGGGCAGCCTTGGGGCATGGCATGGAGAAGGAGTCTCTAAAGGGGGTGCAGATAGGGTCTTTTTATAGACTTTGCTGCGCCATGCAGTGCTGCATCACCCCGGTCAATCACGTTGCTTCATGCAATCAGATCTAAATCTGATTGGTGGGATGACATCACCTGATCAAATCAGATGAGAGACCTATAGATTCATCCTAAGATGGTGCCTAAAACTGGTCAAATTCTATAGGTGAGGGTCACCTAGTTTGAATCCAAGAAGCAACCTAGAGTCCCATCCGTATGGGACTCCACCATCCCTATCCATAGGCGCACGCCATCCTAGGCATGCACCCCCTTCTTTCTAATTTCTAGAGAGGGGACTAGCCCATATCTACTCTCCAATAAATGCATGACACATGGGCAGATGTCCAAGGGTCAAAGGTCAACATTTGACCAAATCAAAGTACAAGAAGTAGCAGGTGATGGAAAATGGCGGGTGTTGTCTCAAATTTATCTCAAAAATTAAGACAATTCTTTTCTGACTTGGACAAGCTTTAGTCAAACTAGGTAAAGGTATCTGAGTGAGCACAAACTCATTTCACTCAGTCGAGACAACTTTTATGATAGAAAAAGGAGAATGTTAGGCTCAATCGTATGCTAGCACGATTTCCTTGAACCAAATTGAATCTTATTCAAATCAATTGAACTGGATTAGTCCAATTGATGATATCCAAATCCAAACCCTTATTTGTGTGACCCAGATAGGTTCAATTCTGTATGGTAATGGGATATGTCATGATCTCCATCATCGACATCATCGAAACTCCTTTCGATGGATCAGAACTCTTCTGATTCAAATACCTTAGAATGATCGATCATCTAAATCATTCTAATTGCTCTCAAAATCCACCAGTGACACCTAGCAGCATATGGTGGCAACCCATCAAAACTGAAAATGAACCTCTCGGTGTAGCTACTTGTGTGATTAAGTTCTTCTATCTTGAGCCCCGATCAGATTAGGGTTAAGGTGAACTCGTCAAACCCTAATTTCTATCATATGATTTAATCATTCGATTCAAGTCCGATGTGAAAACCTTAATAGAAACTCTTTCTATTATTTCACTCTCTGCCATGGCCATGGGCTTATGGACTTGATTCTCATGATCATCATAGGGCTACTCCTCATCCACCGAGGTAGATAGATTCCATCTTGGTGCAATCCAATTCCTACAATGAACATGCTATAGCCAACATACACCTCAGGGTTCCGAATGGCTAGGAGACCGAGTCATGGTGTAGTCAAACTATAACACCCTCAAGGTGAACTACCGATGCACCTCAGGTCAAAGAACCAGACACACCACTGCAGCATCGAGTCAGTCATCGACGAGAAGGTAGACTTCCTTATGACTACTCGAGGTGGTCACGCTCAGTGCCCTCATTCTCTAACAAGTACATGTATTCTCGCTCTGGTGTCTCTACATCGTAGACTTAAGACTCATCTACCATAAAGAAGTGATTATACACTAACCTTCTGGATCAATCACCATCCTCATGATGATCCTACGATCAGGAGCATTTTATGAGTTAATAAATGAAAATTCATGTCTTAAATTTTCAACTCTTGAAAATATGAATTATCATTACCATTAACTCAAGGGATGTATCACAGACACTAAATACACTTATGTGATAGAAAATAAACCATTTTATTATTTATAATCAAAATTATAATTTTATCTTTAGAAGTGTATTACAAGTGTCAGCCAATTCTGGCTTTTAGGGCACACATATCTAAGAAATATCATTTCCAATAACGAGGATATCATCCATGTACAGTACGAGGAAGACAATAGCGCTCCCACTGATCTTTTTGAAAATACATGGTTCCTCTTTATTCTTGATGAAATCAAATAATTTGATCACATCACTAAAATGAGTGTTCCAGCTCCGAGATAATTGCTTAAGTCCATATATGGACCTTTGTAGCTTGCATACTTTATGATCAATATCACTGGATGTGAAATCTAGCGATTGTTCCATATAGATATCTTCCTCAAGGTATCTATTTAAAAATATCATTTTACATCCGTTTGCCATATTTCATAATCAAAATAGGCTACAATAGCAAGTAATGTGCGGATGGATTTTAGCATGACTACTGGAGAAAAGGTATCCTGATAGTCAATGCCTTCGCACTGACTATATCCTTTTGCCATTAATCTAGCTTTGAATGTTTCTACATTCTCATTTGCATCAATCTTTCTCGAGTAGATCCATTTACACCCAATAGGTACCATACCTTCAGGTGGATCTACCAAGGTCCAGACTTGGTTTGAGTGCATCGAGTCAATTTTTGACTTCATTGCCTCTAACCATTTCTCGGAGTCGATATTCGATATCACCTCATCATAGGTTTTGGGATCATCCCCATGAACCCTATTACTTATAAAAAATATTTTCTCTACTTTCTCTAAAATAGTACCTAAGTACCTCTCAGGGTGATGGAAAATCCTTTCCGATCTACGAGGTGGAGGAGGTAGCGATTATATTGGCTCAATCTGATTTGGTTCCATAGGGTCCTTAGCTCATTGCTCTTATGAGATTTTCCCCTTAAGATTGATCTTCTTTTCAATTCCACCATCTTGAATAAACTATTTTTCAAGAAAGATGACGTGCTGACTCACAATTATATTGTGATCTTCTGGAATGTAGAAATTGAAGGAAAAATCCAGATTTTTTAGGTCAGGTTCATTAAGATCTGACTGGATCAAGAGAGATATTTCAAAAATTTCTTTTTTGAATCCAAATTAGATCTGAAATATTTTAGATCTAATTTTATAGATCTAATAAAATAAAATAAAAGTAAGTTAAATCTGATTTAATTTTGTATCTTTTGTTGGATAATCAGATTATTCGATGATGATCCTGTTGATTGCTTAAGGTTCTGGATTTAGCCACGCAAGTGCCTGGCCTCTACCGGTATCAACTTGGACTGAATCTAGAGATCTTCTCCTTCTTTATTATCTTTTCAAATATCAGATTTAGATCTAATTTGGAGGATCTTTAAAACTCCTTTTGACGATCAGGAATTGTCTCTTGCAGCAGTGCTGCCTTCTTTCTTTCTCGTCACCTTTCTCTTGCCTGGATTGCGCCAAACTGGAGCCCAAATCCTCTTGGGCGTGGAGAGGAGAGAGGGAAACTAAAGATGGCATGGAGGAGGAAGAGGGGCAGCCTTGTGGTGTGGGCTATTGGAGATCTTTTCTAAAGCTTGGTGCAGATAGGGTTTTTACAGACCCTGCTATGCCTTGCAGTGCCACATCATCCCGGCCAATCACGTCACTTCATGCAATCAGATCTAAATCTGATTAGTGGGATGACATCACCTAATTGAATCAGATGAGGGCCCCTGTTAATCATCCTTAGATGACACCTAAGACTGGTCAAAGTCTATTCCTTGGTGCCACCTAAGTAGATACCCAAAAGTAACTGGAGTCCCATCTATATGGGACTCCAAGCGCCTCTATCCATGGGCGCACGCCTTCCTAGGCATGTGCCCTTGGTCCACCTTCCTTTTAGTAAGTTGATTGGTCCAAAATAAATCTCCTATGGGTGCATGACATATGGGCAGATGTCTAAGTGTCAAAGGTCAATGTTTGACCAAAGTCAAAAGACAAGAATTAGTAGGTGATGAAAAATGGCAGGTGTTGTCTCAAATTTAACTCATAAACTAAGACAACCCTTTTCTGACTTGGACAATCTCTAGTCAGATCAAGTAAAGGTGCCTGAGTGAGCATAAACTCATTTGGCTCAGTCGAGACAACATTTAATGATTGTAGAAGGAGAATGTTAGGCTCAATCGTGTGCTAGCATGATTTTCTTGAACTTAATTGATCTAATTCAAATCAATTGAACTAGGCTAGTCTAATTGATGATATCTAGATCCAAATCCTTATTTGTGTGATCTAGTTAGGTTTAGTTCTATATGGTAATGGGATATGTCATGATCTCTATCATCGACATCATCGAAATAGCTTCCAATGGATCAAAACTTTTCTGATTCATACAACTAGAATGATCGATCATTCAAATCATTCTAATTGCATCCAAAATCCATCAGTGACACCCAGTAGTATATGGTGGCAACTCATCAAAACTAAAAGTGAACCTCTCGATGCAGTTACATGTGTGATTAAGTTCTTCGATCTTGAGCTTCGATCAGATTAGGGCTAAGGTGAACTCGTCCAACCCTAATTTCTACCATATGATTTAATGATTTGATTCAAGTTCGATGTGAAAATCTTAATAGAAACTCTTTCTATTATTTCACTCTGCCATGGCCATGGGCTTATGGACTTGATTCTTATGATTATCATAGGGCTACTCCTCATCTATCAAGGTAGATAGATTCCCTCTTGGTGCAATCCAATTCTTACAATGAACATGCTATAGCCAAGATAGATCTCAGGATTTTGAATGGCCAGAAGATCGAGTCATAATGTAGTCAAACTATAACACCCTCAAGATGAACTATCAATGCACCTTAGGTCAAAGAACCAGACACACCACTAGAGCTTCAAGCCAGTCATCGATGAGAAGGTAGACTTCCTTATGACTGCTCGAGGTGGTCACGCTCAGTGCCCTCGTTCTCTAATGAGTATCTATATTCTCGCTCTAGTGTCTCTACACCATAGACTCAAGACTCATCTACTATAAGGAAGTGATTGTACACCAATCTTCTAGATCAATCACCATCCTCGTGATGATCCTACGTTTAGGAGCATTTTATGAGTTAATAACTTCATGTCTTAAATTTTCAACTCTTGAAAATATGAATTATCATTACTATTAACTCAAGGGATGTATCACAAACACTAAATATATATTTATGATAGAAAATAATTCATTTTATTATTTATAGTTAAAATTATAATTTTGCCCCTAGAAGTATATTACAAGTGTCAGCCAATTCTGACTTCTAGGGCACACATATCTAATAAACTCCCACTTGACCTAAAACCAATTGGCTACAAATCTAAGTCCCATCTTCTCAGGGTAGGCTTTGATCTTCTGTTAGCCCAATGACTTTGTGAGTGGATTCGTCACATTATCTGCGGAGTCGACTTTCTTGACCTAGACGTAATCCTTCTCGAGGTAATCGCAGATGAGGTGGTATCACCGCTCGATGTGCTTGGATTTTTGGTGAGACCTTGGCTCTTTAGCAAGAGCTATGGCACCATTGTTATCTTAGTATAGAGGAATGGCATCTGATGGCATCACTCCAATCTCTGCGGCAAACTTCTTGTACCAGAATGCCTCCTTCGCAGCTTCTGACACAACGATGTATTTTGCTTCCACGATGGAATCTGCTATCACTGTCTGCTTGAAACTCTTCCAACTAACAGCTTCACCATTATATACAAACAGACTCCTAGATGTCGACTTTTGATCATCTACACCGAACATAAAATTTGAGTCTGTATATCCCTGGACTTGGAGTTCTCCATTATCAAAAATCAACAACATATCCTTAGTTCTTCTCAAGTACTTAAGAATATATTTCATAGAAGTACAGTTTTCTTCAGCTGGATTCGACTGATATCTGCTTGTGACACTCACAGCATGGGCTATATCAGGTCATGTACATAACATGTTATACATGAGGCTCCCTATTGTTGAAGCATAAGGGATCTTGCTCATGCATCCTATTTCCTCAGGTGTGTTAGGACACATCTTCTTGAAAAGATGAATGCTATCTCAGGTGTGTTAGGACACATCTTCTTGAAAAGATGAATGCTATGTCTGAAGGTTACCAAACCCCTCTTAGAGTTTTCCATGCTAAACCCCTTTAGCACTTCGTCTATGTACATCTTCTGTGAAAGTCCTAGCATCCTATTTCGTCTATTTCTATAGACCTTAATTTCTAGAATAAAGGATCCTTCTCCTAGGTCTTTCATGGAGAATTCTTTGGATAACCACATTTTAACTGTGGTCAACATGGGAATATCATTCTCAATAAGGAGGATATCATCCATGTACAATATGAAGAAGACAACAGTACTCCCACTGACCTTTTTGAAAATATATGGTTCTTCCTCATTCTTGATGAAACCAAATAATTTGATCATAACATTGAAACAAGTATTCCAGCTCTGAGATGCTTGCTTAAGTCCATATATGGACCTTTGCAGCTTGCATATCTTGTGATCAGTATCACTGGATGCGAAATCTAGCAGCTGTTCCATACAGATATCTTTCTCAAGATATCCATTTAAGAATATTGTTTTCACATCCATTTGCCATATTTCATAATCGAAATAGGCTGCAATAGCAAGCAACGTGTGAATGAATTTTAGCAAAGCTACTGGCAAAAGATATCCTAATAGTCAATGCCTTCACGTTGACTATATCCTTTTGTCACTAATCTAGCTTTGAATGTCTCCATATTTTTATATGCACTAATCTTTCTCTTGTAGATCTATTTACACCCAATAGGTACTATACCTTTTGATGGATCTACCAAGGTCCAGACTTAGTTTGAGTGCATCGAGTCAATTTTTGACTTCATTGCCTCTAACCATCTCTCGGGGTTGATATCCAATATCGCCTCATTATAGGTTTTAGGATTATCACCATGAACCCCATTTCCTATGAGGAACATTTCCTCTATTTTCTCTAAAATAGTACCTAAGTACCTCTCAGGAGGATGAAAAATCCTTTTCGATCTACGAGGTGGAGGTGGTAGTGATTGTATTGGCTCAACCTAATTTGGTTCTATTTGGTCCTTAGCTCATTGCTCTTATGGGACTTTCTCATCGAGCATGATTTGCTTTCTAATGCCGCTATCTTGAATAAACTATTTTTTAAGAAAGATGGCATGTTGACTCACAATCACATTGTGTTCTTCTGGAATGTAGAAATAATATCCTAATGACTCTTTAGGATATCTTGTAAATCGAGGTCTAATGGACCTAAAGTCTAACTTATCCGCTTGTTGTCTTTTGACATGAGCCGGACAACCCTAAATTCTGAGATGACTCAGACTTGGTTTCTTTCCATGCCATATCTCATATGGTATGGTAGGAATGGTTTTAGAAGGAACCCTATTTAGTAAGTATATTACAGTTAACAAACAGTATCCTCCAAAAAAATTAGGGAGGTCTATGAAGCTCATCATGGATCGTACCATATCTAATAGGATCTGGTTTCTCCATTCTAAAACTCCGTTGAGTTGAGATATTTTTGGTGGAGTAAATTGAGAGATTATGCCATTTTTCTGTAGATAGTTCAAAAATTTCTGACTAAGGTATTCACCTCCTTGATCTGATTGAAGAATCTTAATGGATTTTCAGTTTGCTTTTCTACTTCATGTCTGAATTTCTTGAACTTTTTAAAAGCTTCAGACTTGTGTCTCATAAGATACACCTACCCATACCTAGATAAATTATCGGTAAAGGTTATGAAGTAGACAAAGTTGTCTCTTGTCAGTACGTCAAATGGGCCGCACACATCAGTATGTACTAGGGCAAGAAGATCCGTGGCCCTTTCTCTATGTCCTACCAAAGGGAGCTTAATAATTTTGCCATGAAGACAAGATTCACAAATTAGATATGACTCGAAAGTCAATGGACTCAATAGCTCGATTTTCTTCAATTTGTTAATCCTATCTTCTGCTATATGATCTAGTCTTAGGTGCCATAGATACCTATCATTTGGACTATCCCTAGGTCATTTCATCGCATTCACATTTTGCTCAATATTAAAAATTGATACATTAAAATATAATTGGTAAAGATCGTTAATAAGGAATCCACTTGCAATTTTATTTTTTTCATAAAGAATGTTACAATGGTCCTTAAGAAAATTAATTACATAGCCTTCTAGTGCTAGGCATGAAACAGAAATCAAATTTCTACTTGCTACAGGCACATAATAACAATCTTTTAATACTAAGTCTAAACCAGATGGTAGTCGAAGAGGGTACGTTCCCATAATCACGATAGTAACTCTTGCTCCATTTTCAATGCATAGGATCATCTCACCATCCCTCAGCCTTCTGCTATCCTCAAAATTTGCATGGAAGTGTACAAATGAGCACTAGAACCAGAGCCAAGCATCCAACTGGATGCAGAAGAAACCATAAGATTAGACTCAATAACGAGCATACCTCTAGAAGGACCTGCCTCCTTCTTATTCTTCTAGATGGCCAGGTAGGTAGGGTAGTTCCACTTTCAGTGGTCGTCATTGTTGCAATGGAAATACTTTCCTTTGTCAGCAATCTTCTTCTTCAGCTGTACCTTTTTCTTCTTTTCTCCTTCCACCTTCTACTTTTTTGTAGACTTCTTGTTCTTTCCAAAAGACTTTCTCTTGAAAGAAGTCCATTATATAGCAAGCACTGAGCCTTTAAAATCTTTTATAGAAAGCTCAGCAGTAACCAGCATGTTCATAAGTTCGACGAGAGAATTTTGAAGTTTATATATACGGTAGTTCATGATGAACTGCCCATATGCCTCAGTCAAAGATTGTAGAATTATATCATTCTACAGATCCAGGTCTAACTTTACTTTGAGCTTCTCAAGCTCTTCCAAATCCTTGATTATCATCAGACAATGATCTTGGACTAACTGCCTATTGTGCATCTTAGTCTTGAAAAGTCATTTTGTGACTTGATACTTGGTTGTGCGACTCTGTTCACCAAAAATCTCTTGTAGGTGAGCCAATATTTGATGGGCAGTCTTGATATCTTCATGTTGGTACTGAAGCTCATCAGCCATAGAGCCTAACATGTAGTATCTAGCCTTATTATCTTCATTTGTCCACTTATCAAGAGATGCTCTTTGTTCAGCAGATGGACGATCTGGTAAGGTGGGAGGGTCCTGGTCCAATACATGAGCTAATTTCTCGAAATCCAAAATGATTTTGAAGTTTTGAAGCCAATCCTTATAATTGGATCTAATCAGTCTATGGGTGTCTAAGATTCATGCTCGTGGATTAGATGCAGACACTTTTTTGTAGAAAGTCAAAGTTTCTAGTTAGATATTATAATTAAAACTTAACCAATTTATTTAGAGGTTTTATTTTTAGACAAATTAGCTTTCACTATTTTCTTGGATCCCTACACTTCCTCTGTAGAGATGCGAAAATCTCCATAATTAATGATTTCTAGTGGATGGTACAGTCTCACCAACTGACTCATCACCTCACCTAATAGTTATTGGTGATGGGTTAGCCAATGAGTGAACAACTCTTATTCTATGATTCTCTAATCATGGTGCACCCAAACATGGTCTCTAATTCATGAATCTCATCATGTCTGAAATATTGATCCACTCCTTAGTTAAGTCAGACCCACCATTTGCATAGGTTAGATTTCTAATTGAGTCTCTCACCATATCCAGATTATTAAGCCCAATCCATCCTCCAGCCCGTAGCATCCAATGCCTAATAGATATGGTTGCATCTTTCTGGTGCAACTGAACCATTGTAATCAGTCAAGAATAATCAACCTCGAGAAGGGCTCGCACATCCACAATGGTGCAAGACCTTAGACTTAATCTTTTCTTAGGAGGATTTGATTTAGATCTCATTAAACTAGACTTGATATAGTCATAACCATTATGACTAACCTAGTGGCATGGATTAGCTCAGATTATTGGCCACCTCAGATCAGGACTGAGCTAACAAATATGGCTAGGTAAGTGAGACCAGTGGAAGGGGTACGTCATGAACTCGACAAGAACAGATTCAAGTCAAGTAGCTCCTAATTAAAAATCAGTCAGTTGTATTTGCCAAACTTACCTTAGACACCAAATTGTTGAGCCAAAATCAATCGGATTAGCCTACAATCTAGACTCTAACCACTGAGCCTAATTAGGTCTTAGCTTGATCAATCACTCACGTGACTCAATCTTGACCCAGACTTAATCCTATAAGGCTGGTCAATTTAAGCACTGTTGATCCCATCTAACCAACTCTTGATTCGGTTTGATCAACTACTTAGACCTAATTGAGCTACCCATGCCCGAACCAAATTTTATGAATATGTCTTAGATATGAAATTCTCAATTTTAGTCCTAACATATTTTATAATCTTAATTATTAATTATGTTTAGGGTTCACAAATAAAACATATAAATAAAATCTTAGGATTTCAGGATCTAGGATTTCGTAGAAAATAAGTTCTATATTTTTGATTAAGGACGAACACGCATTACCCCTACACATCATAAGAACATCCCATCGAATGGAAGGAGAGGGAATTTAAATCCTACTTTATTCTTATGATTGGACGGTCAAGAGGAATGCCTTAATCAGAAATATAAGACTATAAAACTAGTTAGATCAACATCATATATCTCATATATAAAAATTGGTCTAACTTTAAACATATTTTGCATACATCTCATGTATCATATCATGCATATTTTCAGATCTAAATTATCTCATAATTATCTAAAAAATTAAATTTAAATTAATCACATCAAAATAAATTCTATTCTAGATAATTATGTAGAACTATTCTACAACTAGTCTAAACATGCATTCATCATATCTTATATGAACCAAAAATTAAATAATTTTATTTACTATTTTTTAAATCTTATTATAATATTTATGAAATCAAAAAATAGTAAATAAATTAATCTAAAATCATAACTTAATCAAATTAAATTATGATCATGTAAGACTATGTATAGAACAATTCTATTTTACAACTAGTCATGCATCTTAAAAAACTTAGATCTAAATTATTTAATTTTAATTTTTCTAATTTCAGATCTAATCACATCTCATGTGATATCTAAAATTATCAAATTATTAGATTAAAAATAAATTAAAATTAGATCTAAATTATTTATAGGAATATGGCTCTGATACCAGTCGAAGAAAAAATCTAGATTTTTTGGGTCAGATTCGTTCAAATCTGATTGGATCAAGAGAGATATTTCAAAAATTTTTATTTTAAATATAAATTAGATTTGAAATATTTTAGATCTAATTTTATAGATCTAATAAAATAAAATAAAAGTAAATTAAATCTAATTTAATTTTATACCTTTTGTTTGGTAATTAGATTATCCTGTGATGATCGTACTGATTGTCTGAGGTTCTAGATCTAGTCATGCAAGTGCCTGACCTCTACCAGTATCTCAAGCTAAATTTGGATATCTTCTCCTTCTTTATCACTTTTTCAAATATCAAATCTAGATCAGATTTGGAGGATCTTCAAAACTCCTTTTGAAGATCTAGAATCATCTCTTGCAGCAATGTTGCCTTCTTCCTTTCTCGTCACCTTTCTCTTGCCTAGATCGCACCAAACTGAAGCACAAATCTTCTTAGGGAAGGAGAGGGGAGAGGAGACCTAAAGATGGCATGGAGGAGGAGAGGGGTAGGCTTGTGGCATGGGCTATTGGAGATCTTCTCTGAAGCTTGGCGCAGATAGGGTTTTTATAGACCCTGCTGTGCCATGTAGAGCCACATCATCCTGGGCAATCACGTTGCTTCATGCAATTAGATCTAAATCTGATTAATGGAATGATATCACCTGATCTAATTGAAGGGGAAATCCTGATTTCCCTGACCAGGTTCATTCAGATCTGATCAGATCAAGAGATATATTTAAAAAATTTTTCTCTTAGATCTGTATCAGATCAGGGATGCTTCAGATCTGATTCTTATTTATTTAATAAAAATTAAATGAAAAGGATAAATTAAATCACATTCAATTTACCTGAATAGGGTAATCCTATTACCCTGTTGATGATCCTGTTTATAGCGGAAGGTTCTGGATCAAGCCATGCAAGCGCCTGGCCTCTATCGGTATCCACTCGGGCTGGATCTCGAGATCCTCTTCTTCTCTATCACGCCTCCAAAAATCAGATCTGGATCTGATCTGGAGGATCTTCAAAACTCCTTTTGAAGATCTGCAGTCGTTCTTCGCAGCAGCGCAGCCTTCTTGCTTTTGATCTCCTTTTCTTGATCTAAATCGCACCAATCCAAATCCAAAACACTTTTGGACGTGGAGAGCAAGGGGAGATGAGAGTATGGCGTGGAGAAAGGGGAGAGAGGCAGCCTTGGGGCGTGGGAAGATTGCTTCTTGATTATTTCTTGATTATTTCTTGATTATTTCTTGATTATTTTTTCACTTGGGCGCTGGGTCTCTTATATAGACTAAGCGTGATCCAAGTCATCTTCCTCCCAACCAATCACAACCCTTTGTGAAATCAGATCTAAATCTGATTGGTGGGATTAGAGTCCCCTGGATTCCTACTTGGAGAGTGCCTTGGACCAGTCAAACTGGATTCTTAGAAGAACTCTCATTGGAATCCTAAAGGGAGATGGAGTCCTTGTCCAACAAGGACTCCTAGGCGCCTCCTACTTGGGCTCACGCCACCCTTGGCGTGCGCCCTTCTCCTTGCCAGGTTCTGGCAGGGGGACAAGCCCCCACCAGCTCTCCAATAGTGCATGACATTGGTCAAAAGTCAAAGGGTCAATGGTAACATTTGACCGTCGTAACTTTTGACCAAAGTCAA
>QRFJ01002493.1:0-40118 GCA_006176705.1 Cocos nucifera | reverse complement strand
ACAAAACAGTTATAGATCTATATCATATATCTCATATACAAATTTAGATCTAATCATGGCATATTTTGCATACATCTCATGTATCATAATCATGCATGTTTTCAGATCTAAATTATCACATAATAATCTAAAAAATTAGATTTAAATTGATCTAATCAAAATAAATTCTAATCTAGACAATTATGTAGAACTATTCTACAACTAGTCTAGTCATGCATCTATCATATCTCATATGATATTTAAAATTAAATAATTTTTATTTGCTGTTTATCAGATGTTATTATAACACTTATAATATCAGAAAACAGTAAATAAGAAGATCTAAAATATGATTTAATCATATTAAATCAAAGACATGCAAAACTATTCTATAGAACTATTCTATTCTAGAACTAGTCATGCATATCTTCATGTTCTTAGATCCAAATCATTTAATTTTAATTTTCCTGATTTCAGATCTGATCACATCTCATGTGACATCTGAAATCACGTTATTTTTAATTAAAATAAAATTAAAAATCAGATCTAAACTATTTTTAGAACCATGGCTCTGATACCACTTGAAGGGAAATCCTGATTTCCCTGACCAGGTTCGTTCAGATCTGATCAGATCAAGAGATATATTTCAAAAATTTTTCTCTTAGATCTGTATCAGATCAGGGATGCTTCAGATCTGATTCTTATTTATTTAATAAAAATTAAATGAAAAGGATAAATTAAATCACATTCAATTTACCTGAATAGGGTAATCCTATTACCCTGTTGATGATCCTGTTTGCAGCGGAAGGTTCTGGATCAAGCCACGCAAGCGCCTGGCCTCTACCGGTATCCACTCGGGCTGGATCTGGAGATCCTCTTCTTCTCTATCACGCCTCCAAAAATCAGATCTGGATCTGATCTGGAGGATCTTCAAAACTCCTTTTGAAGATCTGCAGTCGTCCTTTTGCAGCAGCGCAGCCTTCTTGCTTTTGATCTCCTTTTCTTGATCTAAATCGCACCAATCCAAATCCAAAACACTTTTGGACGTGGAGAGCAAGGGGAGAAGAGAGTATGGCGTGGAGAAAGGGGAGAGAGGCAGCCTTGGGGCGTGGGAAGATTGCTTCTTGATTATTATTATTTTTTCACTTGGGCGCTGGGTCTCTTATATAGACTAAGCGTGATCCAAGTCATCTTCCTCCCAACCAATCACAACCCTTTGTGAAATCAGATCTAAATCTGATTGGTGGGATTAGAGTCCCCTGGATTCCTACCTTGGAGAGTGCCTTGGACCAGTCAAACTGGATTCTTAGAAGAACTCTCATTGGAATCCTAAAGGGAGATGGAGTCCTTGTCCAACAAGGACTCCTAGGCGCCTCCTACTTGGGCTCACGCCACCCTTGGCGTGCGCCCTTCTCCTTGCCAGGTTCTGGCAGGGGGACAAGCCCCCACCAGCTCTCCAATAGGTGCATGACATGTGGTCAAAAGTCAAAGGGTGAATGGTCAACGTTTGACCAGTCAA
Organism: Cocos nucifera; assembly: GCA_006176705.1. Classification (NCBI taxonomy): domain Eukaryota; kingdom Viridiplantae; phylum Streptophyta; class Magnoliopsida; order Arecales; family Arecaceae; genus Cocos; species Cocos nucifera. Next base: position 38,620 of record QRFJ01002493.1, on the reverse strand, counting down.
AGGTAGACTTTTGACCAAAGTCAAAGAACAAGAAATGGCAGGTGACCAAAAATGGCAGGTAATGTCTTACAAATAAGACAACCTATTCTGACTTGGACAACCTCCAGTCAGACCATATGAAGGCCTCTGATTGAGCACAAACTCCTTTGGCTCAGACAGGACAACTTATTTATGATAGTAAAAGAAGAACGTTAGGTTCAATCGAGTGCTAGCACGATTTCCTTGAACCTAATTGAATCTCATTCAGATCAATTGAACTAGATCAGTTCAATTGATGATCACCAGATTCAAACCCTTGTTTGTGTGACCCAGTTAGGTTCAGTTCTGTATGGTAATGGGATATGTCATGATCTCTATCATCGACATCATCGAAACTCCTTTCGATGGATCAGAACTCTTCTGATTCGAACAGCTAGAATGATCGATCATCTAAATCATTCTAATTGCTCCCAAAATCCACCAGTGACACCTAGCAGTATATGGTGGCAACCCATCAGAGCTGAATGCGAACCTCTTGGTGCAGCTACCTGTGTGATTCAGTTCTTCTATCTTGAGCCCCGATCAGATTAGGGTTAAGGTGAACTCGTCAAACCCTAGTCTCTGTCATATGATGTAATCATTCGATTCGAGTCCAATGTGAAAATCTAAATAGAAACTCTTTCTATTATTTCACTCTGCCATGGCCATGGGCTTCAGGACTTGATTCTCATGATCATCATAGGGCTACTCCTCTACCACCGAGGTAGATAGATCCCATCTTGATGCAATCCAGTTCCTACAATGAACATGTCATAGCCAACATACACCTCAGGGTTCCATATGGCTAGGAGACCGAGTAATGGTGTAGTCAAACTATAACACCCTCAAGGTGAACTGCCGATGCATCTCAGGTCAAAGAACCAGACACACTACTGCAGCATCGAGTCAGTCATTGACGAGAAGGTAGACTCCCTAATGACTACTCGAGGTGGTCACGCTCAGTGCCCTCGTTCTCTAACGAGTACCTGTACTCTCGCTCCGGTGTCTCCACACCGTAGACTCAAGACTCATCTACTAAAGAGAAGCGATCGTACACCAACCTTCCGGATCAATCACCATCCTCGTGATGATCCTATGGTCGGGAGCTGTTTATGAGTTAATAATGATTATTCATGTCTTAAATTTTCAACTCTTGAAAATATGAATTATCATTACCATTAACTCAAAGGATGTATCACAGACACTAAATACACATGTGTGATAGAAAATAACCCATTTCATTAATTATAGTCAAAATTACAATTTTGCCCCTAGAAGTGTATTACAAGTGTCAGCCAATTCTGGCTTCTAGGGCACATATATCTAACAATCTCCCACTTGTCCTAAAGCCAATTGGCTACAAGTCTAAGTCCCATCTTCTCAAGGTGGGCTTCGATCTTCTGCTGGCCCAACGGCTTTGTAAGTGGGTCTGCCACATTATCTGTGGAGTTGACTCTCTTGACCTCAACGTAACCTTTCTCAAGGTAATCGCGGATGAGATGATATCGCCGCTCAATGTGCTTGGACTTCTGGTGAGACCTCGGCTCCTTAGCAAGGGCTATGGCGCCATTGTTGTCGCAGTAAAGAGGAATGGCATCTGATGGCATTACTCCAATTTCTGCAGCAAACTTCTTGTACCAGAACGCTTCCTTTGCAGCCTCTGATGCAGCTATATATTCTGCTTCCATGGTGGAATCTGCTATCACAGTTTGCTTGGAACTCTTCCAGCTGACAGCTCCACCATTGCACACAAACAGACTTCCAGATGTCGACTTTCGATCATCTATATCGGACATGAAGTCCGAGTCTGTGTATCCCTGGACCAGGAGTTCTCCATTACCAAAGACCAACATCATATCCTTAGTTCTTCTCAAGTACTTAAGGATACATTTCACAGAAGTCCAGTGTTCTTCACCTGGATTTGACTGATATCTGCTTGTGACACTCACAGCATGGGCTATATCAGGTCGTGTACATAGCATGGCATACATGAGGCTCCCTATTGCAGAAGCATAAGGGATCTTGCTCATGCGTTCTATTTCCTCAGGTGTGCTGGGGCACATCTTCTTGGAAAGATGAATACCATGTCTGAAGGGTATTAATCCCCTCTTAGAGTTTTCCATACTAAACCTCTTTAGTACTTCCTCTATGTACATCTTCTGTGAAAGTCCTAGCATCCTATTCGGTCTATCCCTATAGACCTTAATTCCTAGAATAAAGGATGCTTCACCTAGGTCTTTCATGGAGAATTCCTTAGACAACCACATCTTGACTGATGTCAACATGGGAATATCATTCCCAATAAGGAGGATGTCATCCACGTACAATACGAGGAAGACAACAGCGCTCCCACTGACCCTTTTGAAAACACATGGTTCCTCTTCGTTTTTGATGAAACCAAACTTTTTGATCACATCATTGAAACGAGTGTTCCAGCTCCGAGATGCTTGCTTAAGTCCATATATGGACCTTTGCAGCTTGCAAACCTTGTGATCAGTATCACTGGATGTGAAACCTAGCGGCTGTTCCATATAGATATCTTCCTCAAGATATCCATTTAGGAATGCCGTTTTCACGTCCATTTGCCATATTTCATAATCGAAATAGGCTGCAACAGCAAGCAATGTGCGGATGGATTTTAGCATAGCTACCGGGGAAAAGGTATCCTGATAGTCAATGCCTTCACGTTGACTATAACCTTTTGCCACCAGTCTAGCCTTGAATGTCTCCACATTCCCATCTGCACCAATCTTTCTCTTGAAGATCCATTTACACCCAATAGGTACTATACCTTCTGGTGGATCTACCAAGGTCCAGACTTGGTTTGAGTGCATCGAGTCGATCTCTGACTTCATTGCCTCAAGCCATTTCTCGGAGTCGATATCTGATATCGCCTCGTTGTAGGTTTTGGGATCATCACCATGAGCACCATTACCTATGAGGAACATTTCCTCTACATCCTCTGAAATAATACCTAAGTATCTTTCAGGGGGACGGGAAACTCTTTCCGATCTACGAGGTGGAGGAGGTAGTGTTCTTATTGGCTCAACCTGATTTGGTTCCACTTGGTCCTTAGCTCTTTCTGCTTGTGAGACTTTCTCATCAAGCTTAATCTGCTTTCCAATGCCACTATCTTGAATAAACTATTTTTCAAGAAATATGGCATGTCGACTCACAATCACATTGTGGTCTTCTGGAATGTAGAAATAGTATCCTAATGACTCTTTAGGATATCCTATGAATCGAGCTCTAAAGGACCTAAACTCTAACTTGTCCGCTTGTTGTCTTTTGACATGAAGCCGGACAACCCCAAATTCTGAGATGACTCAGACTTGGTTTCTTACCGTGCCATATCTCATACGGTGTGGTAGGAACGGTTTTAGAGGGAACCCTATTCAGTAAATAGATTGAAGTTAATAATGAATGTCCCCAAAGAAAATCTGGGAGGTCTGTGAAGCTCATCATGGATCGAACCATATCCAATAGAGTCCGATTTCTCCGTTCTGAAACCCCGTTGAGTTGAGGTGTTCCTGGTGGAGTCCATTGAGAGACTATGCCATTTTCCTTAAGATAGTCTAGGAATTCCCGGCTAAGGTATTCACCTCCTCGATCTGATCGAAGAACCTTAATGGGTTTTCCAGTTTGTTTTTCTACTTCATGTCTGAATTCTTTGAACTTTTCAAAAGCTTCAGACTTGTGTCTCATAAGATACACATACCCATACCTAGACAGATCATCGGTAAAGGTAATGAAGTAGACAAAATTGCCTCTAGCCGGCACATCGAAATGGGCCGCACACATCAGTATGTACTAGGGCAAGGAGATCTGTGGCCCTCTCCCCATGTCCAACAAAAGGGAGTTTAGTCATTTTGCCTTGAAGACAAGATTCACAAGTTGGATATGACTCGGAAAGTCAATGGACTCAATAGCCCATTTTTCTCCAATTTGTTGAATCCTATCTTCTGCTATATGACCTAATCTCAGGTGCCATAGATATCTGTCGTTTGGACTATCCCTAGGTCGTTTGGCATTCACGTTTTGCTCGATAGTTAGAACAGGTACATCAATATGTAGCTGATAAAGACCATTAATAAGGAAACCATTTGCAATTTTATTTCTTTCATAAAGAATGTTACAATGGTCCTTAAAGAAGGTGATCACATAACCTTCTTGTGCTAAGCATGAAACAGAAATCAAATTCCTGCTAGCTGCAGGCACATAATAACAGTCTTTCAAAACTAAGTCTAAACCAGATGGTAATCGAAGAGGGTATGTTCCCACGGCTACTGCAGCAACTCTTGCTCCATTACCGACGCGTAGGATCATGTCTCCATCCCTCAGCCTCCTGCTATCCTCAAGACCCTGCATAGAAGTGCATAGATGAGCACTAGAACCAGAGTCAAGCACCCAACTGGATGCAGAAGAAACCGTAAGGTTAGACTCAATAACGAGCATACCTCCAGAAGGACCTTCCTTCTTGTTCTTTAGGGTGGCCAGGTAAGTAGGGCAGTTCCGCTTCCAATGGCCGTCGCTGTTGCAATGGAAACACTTTCCTTTGCCATCGACCTTCTTCTTCGGTTCTGCCTTCTTCTTCTTTGATCCTTCTACCTTTTGCTTTTTCACAGACTTCTTTTTCTTTCCATAAGACTTTCTTTTGGAAGAAGTCCGTTCCATAGCAAGAACTGAGCCTTTAGAACCTTTCATAGAAAGCTCAGCGGTAACCAGCATATTCATCAACTCGGCCAAGGAATTTTGAAGTTTATGCATGTGGTAATTCATGATGAATTGCCCATATGCATCAGTCAAGGATTGCAGAATAATATCATTCTGCAAGTCCAAGTCCAACTTCACACCGAGCTTCTCAAGCTCTTCCATGTCCTTGATCATTGTCAGACAGTGATCTTGGACTGACTGCCCATCACGCATCTTAGCCTTAAAAAGTCGTTTCGTGACTTGATATTTGGCTGCGCGACTCTGTTCACCAAACATCTCCTGCAGGTGAGCCAACATTTGGCGAGCAGTCCCGATATCTTCATGTTGGCGCTGGAGCTCATCAGACATCGAGCCCAACATGTAGTATCTGGCCTTATTGTCTTCGTCAATCCATTTTTCCAGAGACGCTCTCTGTTCAGTGGATGGACGAGCTGGTAAGGTGGGAGGGTCCTGGTCCAAAACATGTGTTAACTTCTCTGAACCCAAAACAATTTTGTAGTTCCTGAGCCAATCTTTATAATTGGGTCCAGTCAGTCTATGTGTGTCTAGGATACGTGCCAGTGGGTTGGACGCAGACATTTTCCTGTAGAGAGTCAAAGATTCTAGTTAGATACTGTAATTTTGACTTGACCAATTTGTTTAGGGATTTTATTTTTAAACAAATTAGCTCCCACTATTTTCTCGGATCCCTACACTCCCTCTGTAGAGATGCGAAAATCTCCGCGATTGATGATTTCTAGTGGGTGGTGCGGTCTCACCAACTGACTCATCACCTCACCTAACAGTTATTGGTGATGGGTTAGCCAATGAGTGAACAACTCTTGTTCAATGATTCTCTAATCATGGTGCACCCAAACTTGGTCTCTAATTCATGAATCTCACCGTATCCGGAATATTGATCCACTCCTTAGTTAAGTCAGACCCACCATTTGCATAGACTGGGTTCCTAATTGGGTCTCTCACCGTATCCGGAATATTGAGCCCAACTCATCCTCCAGCCCATAGCATCCAATGCCTAATAGACATGGTTGCGTCTTCCCGGTGCAACTGAGCCACTGTATCCAGCCGAGAACAATCAACCCCGGGAAGGGCCCGCACGTCTACAATGGTGGAAGACCTCGGACTTAATCTTTTCTTAGGGAGAATTGATTCAGGTCTCATTAAACTAGACTTGGCTTAGTCATAACAATTATGACTAACCTAGTGGCATGGGTCAGCTCGGATTATTGACCACCTCAGATCAGAACTGTGTCAACAGATATGGCCAGGTAAGTGAGACCGGTGGAAGGAATATGCCGTTAACTCGCACAAGAACGCATTCAGGTCGAGTAGCTTCCAATTAAAAACCAGTCGGTCGTCTGTGCCAAACTTACCTTAGACACCAAATTGTTGAGTCAGAACCAATTGGGTTAGCCTACAATCCAGACTCTAACCTCTGAGCCTAATTAGGTCTTGCTTGATCGTGACTCGATCTTGACCCAGACTTAATCCTATTAGGCTGGTCAATTTAAGCATTGTTGATCCCATCTAACCAACTCTTGATTCGGTTTGATCAACCGCTTAGACCTAATTGAGCTACCCAAGCCCGAACCCAGTATTATGAATATGTCTTAGATCTGAAATTCTCAATTTTAGACCTAATTAATATTCCATAAACTTAATTCTTAATTAAGTTGGGTTCATAAACAAAATATGCACAATAAATCCTAGGGTTTCAGGATCTAGGGTTTTGCAGAAAGTAAGTTTTGGGTTTCTGATTAAGGACGAACACGCAGCACCCCTACACATCATAAGAACACCCCATCGAATGGGAAGAGAGGGCCTTTAAACCCTTCTTCGTTCTTATGACCGGACGGCCAAGAGGAACGCCTTAATCAGGAACATTCAATAAACATTCAATACTACAAAACAGTTATAGATCTATATCATATATCTCATATACAAATTTAGATCTAATCCATGGCATATTTTGCATACATCTCATGTATCATAATCATGCATGTTTTCAGATCTAAATTATCACATAATAATCTAAAAAATTAGATTTAAATTGATCTAATCAAAATAAATTCTAATCTAGACAATTATGTAGAACTATTCTACAACTAGTCTAGTCATGCATCTATCATATCTCATATGATATTTAAAATTAAATAATTTTTATTTGCTGTTTATCAGATGTTATTATAACACTTATAATATCAGAAAACAGTAAATAAGAAGATCTAAAATATGATTTAATCATATTAAATCAAAGACATGCAAAACTATTCTATAGAACTATTCTATTCTAGAACTAGTCATGCATATCTTCATGTTCTTAGATCCAAATCATTTAATTTTAATTTTTCCTGATTTCAGATCTGATCACATCTCATGTGACATCTGAAATCACGTTATTTTTAATTAAAATAAAATTAAAAATCAGATCTAAACTATTTTTAGAACCATGGCTCTGATACCACTTGAAGGGAAATCCTGATTTCCCTGACCAGGTTCGTTCAGATCTGATCAGATCAAGAGATATATTTCAAAAATTTTTTCTCTTAGATCTGTATCAGATCAGGGATGCTTCAGATCTGATTCTTATTTATTTAATAAAAATTAAATGAAAAGGATAAATTAAATCACATTCAATTTACCTGAATAGGGTAATCCTATTACCCTGTTGATGATCCTGTTTGCAGCGGAAGGTTCTGGATCTTAAGCCACGCAAGCGCCTGGCCTCTACCGGTATCCACTCGGGCTGGATCTGGAGATCCTCTTCTTCTCTATCACGCCTCCAAAAATCAGATCTGGATCTGATCTGGAGGATCTTCAAAACTCCTTTTGAAGATCTGCAGTCGTTCCTTTTGCAGCAGCGCAGCCTTCTTGCTTTTGATCTCCTTTTCTTGATCTAAATCGCACCAATCCAAATCCAAAACACTTTTGGACGTGGAGAGCAAGGGGAGAAGAGAGTATGGCGTGGAGAAAGGGGAGAGAGGCAGCCTTGGGGCGTGGGAAGATTGCTTCTTGATTATTATTTTTTTTCACTTGGGCGCTGGGTCTCTTATATAGACTAAGCGTGATCCAAGTCATCTTCCTCCCAACCAATCACAACCCTTTGTGAAATCAGATCTAAATCTGATTGGTGGGATTAGAGTCCCCTGGATTCCTACTTGGAGAGTGCCTTGGACCAGTCAAACTGGATTCTTAGAAGAACTCTCATTGGAATCCTAAAGGGAGATGGAGTCCTTGTCCAACAAGGACTCCTAGGCGCCTCCTACTTGGGCTCACGCCACCCTTGGCGTGCGCCCTTCTCCTTGCCAGGTTCTGGCAGGGGGACAAGCCCCCACCAGCTCTCCAATAGGTGCATGACATGTGGTCAAAAGTCAAAGGGTCAATGGTCAACGTTTGACCAGTCAAAGGTAGACTTTTGACCAAAGTCAAAGAACAAGAAATGGCAGGTGACCAAAAATGGCAGGTAATGTCTTACAAATAAGACAACCTATTCTGACTTGGACAACCTCCAGTCAGACCATATGAAGGCCTCTGATTGAGCACAAACTCCTTTGGCTCAGACAGGACAACTTATTTATGATAGCAAAAGAAGAACGTTAGGTTCAATCGAGTGCTAGCACGATTTCCTTGAACCTAATTGAATCTCATTCAGATCAATTGAACTAGATCAGTTCAATTGATGATCACCAGATTCAAACCCTTGTTTGTGTGACCCAGTTAGGTTCAGTTCTGTATGGTAATGGGATATGTCATGATCTCTATCATCGACATCATCGAAACTCCTTTCGATGGATCAGAACTCTTCTGATTCGAACAGCTAGAATGATCGATCATCTAAATCATTCTAATTGCTCCCAAAATCCACCAGTGACACCTAGCAGTATATGGTGGCAACCCATCAGAGCTGAATGCGAACCTCTTGGTGCAGCTACCTGTGTGATTCAGTTCTTCTATCTTGAGCCCCGATCAGATTAGGGTTAAGGTGAACTCGTCAAACCCTAGTCTCTGTCATATGATGTAATCATTCGATTCGAGTCCAATGTGAAAATCTAAATAGAAACTCTTTCTATTATTTCACTCTGCCATGGCCATGGGCTTCAGGACTTGATTCTCATGATCATCATAGGGCTACTCCTCTACCACCGAGGTAGATAGATCCCATCTTGATGCAATCCAGTTCCTACAATGAACATGCTATAGCCAACATACACCTCAGGGTTCCATATGGCTAGGAGACCGAGTAATGGTGTAGTCAAACTATAACACCCTCAAGGTGAACTGCCGATGCATCTCAGGTCAAAGAACCAGACACACTACTGCAGCATCGAGTCAGTCATTGACGAGAAGGTAGACTCCCTAATGACTACTCGAGGTGGTCACGCTCAGTGCCCTCGTTCTCTAACGAGTACCTGTACTCTCGCTCCGGTGTCTCCACACCGTAGACTCAAGACTCATCTACTAAAGAGAAGCGATCGTACACCAACCTTCCGGATCAATCACCATCCTCGTGATGATCCTATGGTCGGGAGCTGTTTATGAGTTAATAATGATTATTCATGTCTTAAATTTTCAACTCTTGAAAATATGAATTATCATTACCATTAACTCAAAGGATGTATCACAGACACTAAATACACATGTGTGATAGAAAATAACCCATTTCATTAATTATAGTCAAAATTACAATTTTGCCCCTAGAAGTGTATTACAAGTGTCAGCCAATTCTGGCTTCTAGGGCACATATATCTAACAGACCGTTCCCTTCTTCCCTTTGACAAGCTCCAGTCAGACCAAGTAAAGGTACCTGAGTGAGCACAAACTTATTTGGCTCAGTTGAGACAACTTTTAATGATTGTAAAAGGAGAACGTTAGGTTCAATCGTGTGCTAGCATGATTTCCTTGAACCTAATTGAATCTAATACAAATCAATTGAATTGGGTTAGTCCAATTGATGATATCCAAATCCAAACTTTTATTTGTGTGACCTAGTTAGTTTTAGTTCCGTATGGTAATGGGATATGTCATGATCTCTATCAATGACATCATCGAAACACCTTTCGATGGATCAAAACTTTTCTGATTCATACAACTAAAATGATTGATCATCTAAATCATTCTAATTGCTCCCAAAATCTACCAGTGACACCTAGCAGTATATGATGGCAACCCATCAAAACTAAAAATAAACCTCTCGATGCGGTTACGTGTGTGATTAAGTTCTTCTATCTTGAGCTCTGATCAGATTAGGGTTAAGGTGAACTTGTCCAACTCTAATTTTTGTCATATGATTTAATCATTTGATTCAAGTCCGATGTGAAAACCTTAATAGAAACTCATTCTATTATTTCACTATGCCGTGGCCATGGGCTTATGGACTTGATTCTTATGATCATCATAGGGCTACTCCTCATCTACCGAGGTAGATAGATTCCCTCTTGGTGCAATCCAATTTCTGTAATGAACATGCTATAGCTAACATACACCTCAGGATTTCGAATGGCTAGAAGACTGAGTCATGGTGTAGTCAAACTATAACACCCTCAAGGTGAATTGTCAATGCACCTTAGGTCAAAGAACTAGATACACCACTGCATTTCAAGCCAGTCATCGATGAGAAGGTAGACTTCCTTATGACTACTCGAGGTGGTCACGCTCTGTGCCCTCATTCTCTAATAAGCACCTGTACTCTCGCTTCGGTATCTCTACACCGTAGACTTAAGACTTATCTACTATAAAGAAGTGATTGTACATCAACCTTTCAGATCAATCACCATCCTCATGATGATCCTACGATCGGAAGCATTTTATGAGTTAATAACGAAAATTCATGTCTTAAATTTTCAACTTTTGAAAATATGAATTATCTTTACTATTAACTCAAGAGATGTATCACAAACACTAAATACATATTTGTGATTGAAAATAACCCATTTTATTATTGATAATCAAAATTATAATTTTATTCCTAGAAGTGTAGTATAAGTGTCAGCCAATTCTAGCTTTTAGGGCATACATATCTAATAGTAATAATATCCTAAGACTCATTAGGATATCCTATGAATCGAGCTCTAAAGGACCTATAGTCTAACTTATCCGCTTATTGTCTTTTGGCATGAGCCGGACAACCCCAAATTCTGAGATGACTCAGACTTGATTTCTTACCATGCGATATCTCATCTGGTGTGGTAGGAACGATTTTAGAAGAAATCTTATTTAATAAATATATAGCAGTTAACAGACTATGTCTCTAACAAAAATCAAGAAGTTCTATCTTCCTTAATTGAACTCTTAAATTATAATGAAGTCTTTAGAACCATAATCAATCAATAAAAAAGGATTTATCGGATGGTTCTTAAATTATTCATGATCAAATGATAAGTTATTAATAAGGATGATAACTTATCTAGTGTAGATCATTGTATGCCATGTACGTTGGTTGTCCTTGTAACCAAGTGGTATGAAGACACTGGTGTTGTCCAGCTATGCAACCCAAGAGGGAGGCAGTGAACTGGATTTTTAAAATTTGAAAGCTAATTTAAAAATATCAAAATTGAATGATGATATGCAAGTTGTTTGTGTGAAGAAATTTAGATTAGATAAAAATATAAAAGATTAGAAAGTAAGAATTTAGTAAACCAAGAAAAGAGAGAAAGCAAGCATACTACAAACAATAAAGATTTATGGTGGTTTGATGCTTTTCTTGCATCTACATCCACTCCCCAAGATCTTACTTGGAAAATCAAAAACTACTAAACGTATTCAACCAGAATACAACATCGGTACCTTTGATCCTAACTATCCCAAGCTAGCAGACTTATTTTTTAGGTACAAGCCAATCCTACACACTCCGATTTAAGGTTCGGATCAACCATCCCAAGTTTTGAAACCCCTCCTAAAACTTGAATCAAAATAAAAAAGCAGAATAAAAAATTAATGACAATCAAATACAAATTTAGCACCCTTAATAAGCAAATAAAACCTGAAAAATATTTTTCACAATAATGGAGGAAGCTTTTCTGATTTTCCTCATGGTTGTTGGAGACTTGAATGAGCTCTTAAAAGATTGGTGATCTTGAAACGAAAGCTTCTTTGCTTAAAGATAACTTTTGCTTAGGGCTGAATTGAATGTATGAAATCTCTTATGTTCATCCCTTTTTATAGCCTTTTAAATCTTCAATGGGTGGAGGAGAGAATCCTGAATAGGATTTGTAGCTGTTGGAGATCTTAAAGAAATCATTAAAAGCTACCAAAACTGGATAAAACTAGTCATTGTAGAAAATTTTCGTCACAGGGGTTGAGTCATGGGTCGACCTCTGGCACAGGGATTAACCTCGAGACCGACCTCTAAGATAGAATTCAGAAAATCAACTATTTTATATTTTTGGCATTCGAAATAGCAGAGGTCGATCCTGGGGTCGACCCTTGGCACAGAAATAACGTGCCAAATAGCCCATTTTAGCAGGGGATGACCTACGGGTCGACCTTTTTGCTTCAAACTTGATTTTCTCCCAAAATATGCATAAAAAAATCATGGGACTACCTCCAAAGGATCATAAATCTTTTATACTTGCTCTTAAGGCTCTCAAATCAAAACTTGATAAAATTATGATTTTGCCCCTGAAATATAATTTTTTTTTTCCAAGCCAAATTCATTAGTAACCCTCTCAAATGCTTTGAAATCATCAAAATCAATTCTTGAAGCAACAATCTCTCCCTTTTTGTTGTTGATAAAACATTTAAGCATAAGCAAAAAATAAAGCATGTAGAAGTCTACATCACTTATCGAAATATCATATTCAGTTATCTGATAAATATGAAGGGAAATCCTGATTTCTCGGTCCAGGTTCGTTCAGATCTGATTAGATCAAGAGATATATTTCAAAAATTTTCTCTTGATCTTAATCAGATCTTGATAAATTTCAGATCTGATTCTTATTATTTTAATAAATAAAATAAAATAAAATAAATTAAATCAAATTTAATTTACCTGATTTGGGTATTCCTATTACCCTGTAGATGATCCTGATTGCAGCGGAAGGTTCTGGATCTTAGCCACGCAAGCGCCTGGCCTCTACCGGTATCCACTCAGGTTGGATCTGGAGATCCTCTTCTTCTCTATCACACCTCCAAAAATCAGATCTGGATCTGATCTGGAGGATCTTCAAAACTCTTTTGAAGATCTGCAGTCGTCCTTTTGCAGCAGCGCAGCCTTCTTGCTTTTGATCGCCTTTCCTTGATCTGAATCGCACCAAACTAAGTCCAAAACACTTTTGGACGTGGAGAGCAAGGGGAGAAGAGAGTATGGCATGGAGAAGGAGGGGAGAGGCAGCCTTGGGGCGTGGGAAATCTCTATTGAATTCACTTAGGATTAGGGTTGGGCGCAGGGTCTTATTTATAGACCTCTTGTGATCCAACTCCTCTTCCTCTCAACCAATCACAACCCTTTGTGAAATCAGATCTAAATCTGATTGGTTGGAATAGAGACCCCTGGATTCCTCCTTAGAGGGTGCCTAAGACCAGTCAAACTGGATTCTTAGTAGAACTCTGATTGGAATCCAAAAGGGAGGTGGAGTCCTTGTCCAACAAGGACTCCTAGGCGCCTCCTACTTGGGCTCACGCCACCCTTGGCGTGCGCCCTTCTCCTTGCCAGGTTCTGGCAGGGGGACAGGCCCCCACCAGCTCTCCAATAGGTGCATGACATGTGGTCAAAAGTCAAAGGGTCAATGGTCAACGTTTGACCAGTCAAAGGTAGACTTTTGACCAAAGTCAAAGAACAAGAAATGGCAGGTGACCAAAAATGGCAGGTAATGTCTTACAAATAAGACAACCTATTCTGACTTGGACAACCTCCAGTCAGACCATATGAAGGCCTCTGATTGAGCACAAACTCCTTTGGCTCAGTCAGGACAACTTATTTATGATAGTAAAAGAAGAACGTTAGGTTCAATCGAGTGCTAGCACGATTTCCTTGAACCTAATTGAATCTCATTCAGATCAATTGAACTAGATCAGTTCAATTGATGATCACCAGATTCAAACCCTTGTTTGTGTGACCCAGTTAGGTTCAGTTCTGTATGGTAATGGGATATGTCATGATCTCTATCATCGACATCATCGAAACTCCTTTCGATGGATCAGAACTCTTCTGATTCGAACAGCTAGAATGATCGATCATCTAAATCATTCTAATTGCTCCCAAAATCCACCAGTGACACCTAGCAGTATATGGTGGCAACCCATCAGAGCTGAATGCGAACCTCTTGGTGCAGCTACCTGTGTGATTCAGTTCTTCTATCTTGAGCCCCGATCAGATTAGGGTTAAGGTGAACTCGTCAAACCCTAGTCTCTGTCATATGATGTAATCATTCGATTCGAGTCCAATGTGAAAATCTAAATAGAAACTCTTTCTATTATTTCACTCTGCCATGGCCATGGGCTTTCTGGACTTGATTCTCATGATCATCATAGGGCTACTCCTCTACCACCGAGGTAGATAGATTCCATCTTGATGCAATCCAGTTCCTACAATGAACATGCTATAGCCAACATACACCTCAGGGTTCCATATGGCTAGGAGACCGAGTAATGGTGTAGTCAAACTATAACACCCTCAAGGTGAACTGCCGATGCATCTCAGGTCAAAGAACCAGACACACTACTGCAGCATCGAGTCAGTCATTGACGAGAAGGTAGACTTCCTAATGACTACTCGAGGTGGTCACGCTCAGTGCCCTCGTTCTCTAACGAGTACCTGTACTCTCGCTCCAGTGTCTCCACACCGTAGACTCAAGACTCATCTACTAAAGAGAAGCGATCGTACACGAACCTTCCGGATCAATCACCATCCTCGTGATGATCCTATGGTCGGGAGCTGTTTATGAGTTAATAATGATTATTCATGTCTTAAATTTTCAACTCTTGAAAATATGAATTATCATTACCATTAACTCAAAGGATGTATCACAGACACTAAATACACAGGTGTGATAGAAAATAACCCATTTTATTAATTATAGTTAAAATTACAATTTTGCCCCTAGAAGTGTATTACAAGTGTCAGCCAATTCTGGCTTCTAGGGCACATATATCTAACAAAATATTGCATAAAGAGTAGTTTGAAAATTGCTTATGATTAGACATTTAAATTATTTATAAAAGTATTTGACTTACTTATTTCTTTTATCAATTTTACTTTAATTTTGCTTGTAGCCCAATTTTGCTTACTCTACTCCTCCTTTTTGACATCATCAAGTAAGATCTTAAGGAATTTTAAAATTAAAAAAAACAAAAGCCTACCCCTTAATTTATTCCATATGTTTTTTTGTTAGAACAAGAATTTATAACAAAACTTTCAATTTGCTTAAATACAACATAATATTTTCAGCATATCATAATGAAATTTTAGCCAATTCATAGAGGTTACATTTCACATCACTCAAATGAGACAATAAATCATAACATTAAGTCAACAAAACATATAAGTGCTAAAGATATCAAAAGCATTCATGAGAGTTAGGCCATCAATTCATACAAAATTCATTGATACAACTATCCATGACCCAAGCAACCAATAGTACCAATGCCATAAGTTAGATCCAATATATAACCAACCATGACTTAATCAACAACTCGTAGAATCAACTAAGAGATACTAAATCATAACCTAATACAAAGATGACTAAACTAGATCTAGTAGAGATCATGGCTGGAAGCATCTAAATCAGATAAGGAATCAGAGATGTGATGGGGTGTGTTAGGGTCAAATCCAGGAGCACGTCCTTGACCATGTCTGGCTCAGTCATGGGTGGGGTGCAGGCTCGAGCAGCTGGACGAGATAGCCCAGGAGCTTGAGAGGAAATTGGCTGAGCATGAAGAGCAATCCTAATAGAGTCTAAATGTCCTAGTGCTCTCATCATGGACTGCATGAGGGTGCCTATATATGTAGATAGAGTATCACTAGAGTCTCTGAACTCTCTCCTCAAGAAGTCAAAACCATCCTCTAGAGCACCATGGAGTTTGGCTGCCTCAACTGTAAGATCTGATATCTTTATAATGTCCTCTCTCATATGGGGATGAGCCAGATCCAAAATTTGCTATGCAAATCCAAAACTTTGCCTATCAATCTTAGAACACATCCTTTAAAGTACTCAAGCTGTGCAGTCTGAGCTATAAGCATCTAAAAAATGGTAGATATGTGTGGAGTCATAGACTAATAAAAAGATGGGATGAAGTGAGAACTCTCTCCCAGAGTGGTACTGGCCATCTATAGAGATAAAACACCTGCAATCGTCTGAGATAAAGTATCGATAATCGACTGAATCAACTGATCAGTGATCATCTTGATCTGATCATCAGAGAAGCTAACATCCATTTCTCTGCTCCTCGATGGTGCCACAATTGCATCTCTCCTTACTAACTCTGAGAGACCAGCCTCATGATCAGATACAAACTAAATATCAGGAGATCCTTTATGATCACAAGGAGGTGAAGACGATCCCTCCTCCTCAGCTATCTCCTCATCCTCAACACCTTTGGATCAACCGCCATCAGTCTTTGAAAAACTCATGCGATATAGTATGTGGCGGTTGATGGTATCGGTGTAAGATAATCTAGTGACTGCCTCTTCCTCAAAACTAACTTCAAACCTCTTAAACACTAATGAGAGAGCCATACCATATGGGAGATGTGCCTTAGACCTATTCAAGATCTCTCTTATCATCTCAATCATCAAAACAAGGAGGTTAAAGGAAGTCTCTATAATCACATGATACATGATGCATATGTCCCTACCAGAAAATAAATCTTGCCTACCACTCCGAGAGACAAATAACTTGGTAACCATGGTACGTAACACTCTCATTTTAGTAGAAAGAATCTTAGCCTCTAATTTATTTAAATTTCCTTCAAAATCTCTCCCCAAGATGGCTCTCAGTCCCTCTTCTTTATGGGTAAGTTCCATTTTCTTGTAGACCTCACAAGATAATTTTAGAATTTCTCCTAAGTGAACTAGATCAAGAATAATCTCAATACCTTTAATAACAGATTTTACTATTCCATTGAAGTATCCCAAATTTAGGTAAAATTCTCTAACTAAATCCACATATGTAGCTTCTTTCAACTTACAAAAGTAATCCCATCCTTGCCTTTTGATCTTTGGCATAGAGAAAAATCCTTCTATTTCAAAAAAATAAAAATCTACATTCTTTGTCGATTCAACCTTTCTAACAGACAAAGGGACCTTACTTGAAGTGAAAGGAGACTGTGAAGCATGTCTAGGAGCAAAGGTTGGACCAGGATAGGGCTCAGGTGCCATTTTTTTCTGATGGGCTTCTTCCTCCAAGCAACAGACCGACTTCCTTCTTTGTGGGAATTTCATCTTGGAGGCCATTCCAACTAATAGAATCCTTAATCCTACTCAAGAGAGTCAAGAAAAAGTGGAATGGAGAAGATTTGAAAAGAAGAGGAAGGATTTTGAGGGAGATAGCCGACGGTGGATTTCAAGGCAAAGATTTGCTAGAACCCTTCAATCCACCAAATAAAAAAGAAAGTAGGAAGAGATTTGGCTCCTTAAGGAATGATTTTGAGGAGAATTAAGTTGGAAAGGATATTTTGACAGATTTGATCGATTGAGGAAGTGGAGAGGGAGAGAGTTTTTGTTCGGTCGAATGAAAGAACAAGAAAGAAGGCAACAGGTCAACCTCTTCGGTAAAAAAATTTCAATAAAAAGCCCCTAAAGGGTTAAGTGCAATAATGACCAAAATGCCCATGAGTCGCCCTCTAGGTCGACCCATGGCACAAAAGAATCCAAAAAATGATGAAAAAATTAAAAAAAATCTAAGATTTTAAGGATTGAAATTTGATTTCATGAGAATAATTAAGGAAGATTAGATTTGATCTTTTTGAGATAGAAAATTTGAGATATAGGCTCAATGTAAAGATTAAGGTGAATTTTTGATAGAAATGAGCTGAAATTATAAAGATGTTTAGGCTAAAGGATCAAGTATTCCTAATTCTCTCCTAATCTCATAGAATTTATCTTCACTTAAGGCCTTAGTAAAAATATCAGCCAATTATTTTTCAATACAAACATAATCAAGCATTATGTCATTGTTTTGAACATGCTCTCTTAGGAAATAATGTCTTATTTCAATGTGTTTTGACCTAGAGTATTAGATTGGATCCTTAGATAGATTTATGGTACTAGTATTATCACATCTCATAGGAGTTTTATTTAGTTTAATGCCAAAGTTCTCAAGTTGTTGCTTAATCCATAAGATTTATGTATAGCAACTTTCGGCTGCAATGTACTTGGCCTCGATCGTAGATAATGCTATCGAATTTTGAATCTTGCTAAACTAAGAGATTAAGTTAACTCCTAGAAATTGGCAAGTTTCACTAATGCTTTTTTTTTCTAATTTACATCCAGCAAAGATTTGTATCTACATTTTCTCTTAAAAATTTATTATTAAGCAAGAATTTACTTAATCTCACATACCAAGCCATAGGTGCTTATTTTAAACCATATAATGCTATATTTAATTTAAAAACATGATTAGGAAAAGCATGATTTTTAAAACTAGAAGGTTATTCTATATAAACTTCTTCGGTAATATATCTATTTAGAAAAGAACTTTTAACATCCATTTGAAATAACTTGAAATTCATAAAGCATGCATAAGCGAGTAAAAGTATAATTGCTTCTAGTCTAGCAATAGGCGCAAAGGTCTCATAAAAATCAATTTTCTCTTCTTGATTATAATCCTTTGCAACTAATCTTGCTTTATTCCTAGAGATTCATTTTGGAGGCAAGGTTAATGTGATAAGCATCATAAATTCACCAATAAAAGTATTAATTTATTAATTAATTTATATTAATTTTTAAGAATTATTAATCAATTTATATATAATTTTTGAAAAATTCATATTTTTATTAATTAAAAAATTAATTAAAAAATAATAAAAAATAATAAAAATTAAAAAATAAAATTTTATTATCAATAGAAAGAGCTCATTTTTTTGATCACAACGAAAATAAATTTCAAGTAAAACGGAGCTAAAATGGAAAAGATATGAATTTTTAAAAATATAAAATAAATAAAAATTAAATAAAAAAGAAAATGGCTCAGCCGGCTCCGCAAGCCGAGCCACCAAGCCAAGCCAAGCCAAGCCAAGCCATCAAAGCCGACTCAGCCATTGAAGCCATCAGCCGGTCCACGATCCAGGCGTGGACCGCCAGCTCAGCAAAATCCGGCGAATCAGAGCTTGCCACGTGGTGGACCTAGACCCCTAAAGGGTCTACAGAAATTTATCGCGGCTCACAAGGGTAATTTAGTCTTTTCGCTCGACAACAGAAGGCGCTGATTGGTTGCGGTGTGCGGTGCGGCCCGGTCCACGCGGTCCATGGGAACAGTGATTGCGCGATCGGACGGATGTGGTTGTTTGCGGTCAGGATCGGACGGCTGTGGTTGCTTCCGGAATTTTATTCAGCTACAGACATCACGCGGATCACCATCGGATGGCAGCGCTCGATCCAGGCGATGATCCGACGGTCCAGAAAGCTCCCGACGGTGATCAAACTCTCAGGCGCATGATTTGCGGCCAGATTTCCTCCATCAAGCGCGATCCAACGGCCAGAATTTAATCCGACCCGATCTGAGCTGATCTGCATCCGATTTTGATGATTTTTGGACCGTTGGATTCCTATTGAATGGCTGGATTTTATCAAATTTATCAGAGACATATATCAGAGCTATTTTAATTCAAATTTTATTCAAATTTTGATGATTACAAAGGCCATTAGTCCCACATTGCCTTTAGAAGCAAAAATATCCAGCCCTCCTAGCTCTATAAAAAGGACCCCAGGCCTCCAGAAAATCAATATCTCCGATCAAGGTGAAGCTTTGGTACAGGGCGAAGCCAGGCTATGGGTTAAAGGCTGCTTCGAAGCAACGGGTGCCGAGAAGAAGAGCCGAGCTTCTACACCATCTTTCTGCCAATGCCGATCCAAGATCAGAGATCAGGCTATTTTATTTTATTTTCTTTTCTTTTTAAATTTTATGTATTTAAATTCTAAAATTTTAATTAATAAAAATTTTATTTTTGCATTTTAATTTCTTACTTTTTATTTTTATTTAATTTAATTTCTGCACTTTAATTATTATTTTTTTTTATTGCAAGTAGATGCTAAGATCTAACTAGTAGATCTTAGTACCAAGTTTAAATTTCTGCACCTTTTAATTTTTACTTTTAATTTTCCGACTTCACTTTTGATTCCAAAAACTCAAATCTTTTCTTTTTTTTTTTTCAAAAATCAAAGATTTCAAATCTAAAAATACTACCTTCCCTGTGGATTCGACCCGACTCACTACGCTATCTACGCATTTTCAATGATTTTAAGAAGTCGGATTAAACTGATAAACACGGTGTCTTAACGACAACATCGCGTTCCTATCAAGTTTTTGGCGCCGTTGCCGGGGAAGGTTTTTGATTTTTGATTTTGATTTCTTTGATTTATTTTAAAAATAAAAATTTCCAAACGCATCAAGTTTTTGGCGCCGTTGCCGGGGAAGGCACGGATATTAAATTTTTGATCTCTTTGATTTTTTTTGTAAATAAATTATAAATAAAATTTTTTTTTATAAATATTGCTTGCTAATTTTTTTTATTTATTTTGTAGAAAAAAAAAGAAAAGAAGAAAAAGAATCAGAAGTTTTGCTTGGTGAGATCAATCCTAACCCTAGTCCTCTTTTCTTTTTTTATTTATTTATTTATTTATTTTTTTAAATTAATTTAAAAAAATATTCATTTAAACCTAATTAAAAGCCTCATGATAAGATTAGAAACCCTAACTGCTTTAGAGCATGCATCATATTAGTTTTATTTTTATTTTATTTTTATTTTTATTTTTTTTGGTGATTGCTGGAGGCAAGGTAAGCCTTTCAGAATTCAATTAGTTGCATGCATCTAGTTTAAATTGCATAAAACCCTTTGATTGAATTTTTTTTTTTGCATATTCATATTAAATCAAATTAAGGGCACAACCCAATTAAACAAGATAAGGTGGGGATTTGATCACCCTTCCTTAGCCCACAAACAATCAACCAGCATCCTGCATTGACCTAAGCCTTTAAATTAAAATCAATTAGACATCAACCCTAGGAAGTCGAGCTCAATAGGACAAGGAATCCTAAGAGTTAAACCGGGTTAGGATAAGTCAATTTGACTGGTGTCTAGGAAAGTGGTTCAGGGACGACTGGGCCCGAAGGAAGGTGGTTTCTAATTGGTTCCGTTCGCTTACCTGGCCAAGCACAATTGGTGTCTAAGGCAAGCAACGGGGGGACTCCCACCGACCTTACACTTACCTGGCTAGTTGATTGGCTAATCCTACACTTGGAGGGCTTGAAGGTGACCTTGGCAGTTAGGAGCTGTCTAGATCTAGGATAACCCTTAGTCAGGATTGATTGACCAACTTGATTGCTAACCAACATCAAACCTAATTAAACCTAATTCTTCTCTTTCTTCTTAGTTCTAGGACTCCTTAGGACCTCTTCTTTAGAACTCTTCTTTCTTTCTTCTTCTTACTTTCTCTTCTAAAAAAAATAAAATAAAATAAAAATTAAATTTAAACTAACTAAAAAAATATTAAAAAAAATTAAATTAAACTTAAAATTAATAAATAAAATAATTAATCTTTAATATAATAAAATAATAATAATAAATATATAAAAAAATTCTAAAATTTTTAACCATACATTAGGGTTACACTAATACATGCATGGTAGGAAATTACTTTTTCCTGATCTTAGTTGAACTTAATTGAATGGTTGATTCCAACCATAATAATCAAATGGCTAATATGAATCCTAATAGTCCAAAAATTAGATAAAGTTGACCTTCTTGCTCAGAAAATAGATCAACTCCTAATCCCTAGGTCAACAATCTCCTGCACAATTCACATCATCTTCTAATTATCAGGAGAATTATTCAATCTGTGCTAGCCCAACCCATCATGTGAAGTGAATGTCCTATGACTGCACAGTTTCCATATTTTATCCAAGAACAAGTTCAAGCTACTCAAGGATACTCCAAATTGATTAATGACCCATTTTCAAATTCATATAATTCAGATTGGAGTAACTTTAATTTTTCTTGGACATCCCAACAGACTCAGGCTCAGACCCAAATTTCACTATCCAAAACTTATCAAAATAGGCCCCAATATCAAAATTATGCCTATAATAATGGTCAGCCTAGTCAGTTTAACCAGCCATCATATTATAATCAGCCCTTCATACCCACCTCCTCAACAGACCAATCTAGCTGATGATAGATTTAACCAACTTCAACAATTAATTCTAACTCAACAGCAATCTATCGCCAGACTAGAAGCTCAAATAGGATAATTAGTTGAGTCTAACATGAGGAGAGAACTAGATCAACTACCGAACCTACCAATTTCAAACAACCCACCTAATGACCACCAACCACCTGGATTAAATTATCAATCTAATGTTTCATCTAAGAATCTCCAATTTGAGAATGCCAAAGTAATTCCTGAACTTAAAAGCTATAGGATTCTTATGGACCCATACCAAGACCAGGTGAGAGAGGCTAGTACTGATGCTAGCCAAAATAAAAATTTAGAGGAACTGGTTAGTACTGAGACTAACCACATAGAAGAACCCAAGCCAGGAATTAGTACTGATGCTAGTTCCAGTTTAAATGAGATAGAAATAAGGGAAAAAAGAGAATAGATGATTTACCCGAGACTTATAAACCTAATGTCCTATTCCCTTCAACCCTAGAAGCTGGTTCTTCTTATAAAAATCAAAAGGCATGTAATGAAATGTCAATGGAGTTGTTTAAGCAGGATCACATTAATTTACCTCCAGAATTAAAACCGCCTTTAGTCACCATTCCAGCACCCATTGAATCAAACTTAACTCCTAAAACTCCATTCATGAGCATTTTAGAAGAAACAAATAGGAGAAATTCTTAATAAACATGGGTCTGAGAATGGAATCATAAATTATATCCCTAAAATTAACAGTGAAGATTATATCAATAATGGGATTATAAATCAACTTTCTGAGATTGGCAATCCAAAACCATTGGAATTTGTCAATCCAATATTCGACACAGGATAGTGAGCTACATTGTGTCTGGCTGAAGACGGTAAACTTAGCGCTTGTTGGGAGGCAACCCAATATTTAGTTTTTATCTAATTTATCTTTTTAGTTTATTTTTTTTTAGGATAATTTGAATAAGTTGGAGGGAGAGCTCAAATTTTCAAAGGCATGTGCTGGACTAAAAATATACTGAGTTAGGTGTATTCTTTCATGTTCTTTATTACATCCTTTATTTTTTCTTCTCCATTGAGGACAATGTCGATTAAGTTGGGGGGAGAGAAAAATAAAAAAAATTTTAAAATTTTAAGTCCTCAAAAAAGTTAGTATTTAGTATTTAGATACTTGATTATGCTTAAGAATCGAATTAAACTAAGCATTTTTAAAAGAAAATTGATGCACAGATCAGAGAATCTATGAGATATTGAGGAATCAAGTATTAAGAAAATTCAATAAAGAGTTAAGTCTAGAACATAAAAAATTTTTTCTTGGAGCATTTCTAATTATTTCTACTAGCATCAAAGAAAAGTCTACTTTTTATAGGCTTGTGTAGGGTAACTATACGTTTCTTCATATAAAAATTTATTTTAATAAAATAGTTTTCCAAGTACTTCTCACTGAGTAACCGGGCCTCTTTGCCTAAGCAAGCATTGAGTTTCGCGTCAAAAGGTGGGAAGGGCAAAGAAGCTCGTTGTAAAGCTAGTCTTAACTCGTAGCCTATTTGATTCGAGCTAGTAAGCCCGAGGGGTATTCTATACCTAGTGCCCTAAAGCCAACTGGTTTGGGAGTCATTGGCCCAAGACTCGCTACATGGATCAAATAGAAAGCTTAAGGAGTTAAGACACTCAATAGTGGTACAACGTTAAAAAAAAAAAAAAAAAAAAAAAAAAATTGGTTTCCCACCGAAGTAACCGGGTCCCGTTGCCTAAGTAAGCAATGATATTCGCATCAAAAAGTGGGCAATGTGAAAAATAAAAATTAATAAATGAAGGATGGAAGTAGCAATACACCTGCCTATATGAAATTAGACAAATCAGAGATAAAGGTAGGATAATTTAGAAAAAGTTCTGAAAAATTTAATGTTCTTTACTTAATTTTTCTATTGATAAGTATTAATACCCCAATGATATATCTCATTTAAGCTCTACTGAATATCAATGGCCATTTTGAAAATTGCTTAGGTAAAATTCGAAACTCTAAAGTTAAAAGGTATTTAAAACTAAATTCTTTCTTTACTCGAGGACGAGCAAAGCTTAAGTTGGGGGGTGTGATAAGCATCATAAATTCATCCAATAAAAGTATTAATTTATTAATTAATTTATATTAATTTTTAAGAATTATTAATCAATTTATATATAATTTTTAAAAAATTCATATTTTTATTAATTAAAAAATTAATTAAAAAATAATAAAAAAAATAAAAATTAAAAAATAAAATTTTATTATCAATAGAAAGAGCTCATTTTTTTGATCACAACGAAATAAATTTCAAGTAAAACGGAGCTAAAATGGAAAAGATATGAATTTTTAAAAATATAAAATAAATAAAAATTAAATAAAAAAGAAAATGGCTCAGCCGGCTCCGCAAGCCGAGCCACCAAGCCAAGCCAAGCCATCAAAGCCGACTCAGCCGTTGAAGCCATCAGTCCGGTCCACGATCCAGGCGTGGACCGCCAGCTCAGCAAAATCCGGCGAATCAGAGCTTGCCACGTGGTGGACCTAGACCCCTAAAGGGTCTACAGAAATTTATCGCGGCTCACAAGGGTAATTTAGTCTTTTCGCTCGACAACAGAAGCGCTGATTGGTTGCGGTGTGCGGTGCGGCCGGTCCACGCGGTCCATGGGAACAGTGATTGCGCGATCGGACGGATGTGGTTGTTTGCGGTCAGGATCGGACGGCTGTGGTTGCTTCCGAATTTTATTCAGCTACAGACATCATGCGGATCACCATCGGATGGCAGCGCTCGATCCAGGCGATGATCCGACGGTCCAGAAAGCTCCCGACGGCGATCAAACTCTCAGGCGCATGATTTGCGGCCAGATTTCCTCCATCAAGCGCGATCCAACGGCCAGAATTTAATCCGACCCGATCTGAGCTGATCTGCATCCGATTTTGATGATTTTTGGACCGTTGGATTCCTATTGAATGGCTGGATTTTATCAAATTTATTAGAGACATATCAGAGCTATTTTAATTCAAATTTTATTCAGATTTTGATGATTACAAAGGCCATTAGTCCCACATTGCCTAGAAGCAAACTTTCCAGCCCTCCTAGCTCTATAAAAAGGACCCCAGGCCTCCAAAAATCAATATCTCCGATCAAGGTGAAGCTTTGGTACAGGGCGAAGCCAGGCTATGGGTTAAAGGCTGCTTCGAAGCAACGGGTGCCGAGAAGAAGAGCCGAGCTTCTACACCATCTTTCTGCCAATGCCGATCCAAGATCAGAGATCAGGCTATTTTATTTTATTTTCTTTTCTTTTTAAATTTTATGTATTTAAATTTTAAAATTTTAATTAATAAAAATTTTATTTTTGCATTTTAATTTCTTGCTTTTTATTATTATTGTAATTTAATTTGAACACTTTAATTATTACTTTTTATTGCAAGTAGATGCTAAGATCTAACTAATAGATCTTAGTACCAAGTTTAAATTTCTGCACCTTTTAATTTTCATCTTTTAATTTTCCGACTTCACTTTTGATTCCAAAAACTCAAATCCTTTTCTTTTTTTTTTTTCAAAAATCAAAGATTTCAAATCTAAAATACTACCTTCCCTGTGGATTCGATCCGACTTACTACTATCTACGCAATTTCAATGATTTTAAGAAGTCGGATTAAACTGATAAACACGGTGTCTTAACGACAACATCGCGTTCCTATCAATACCTCTATTCTTTTGGAAGATCATTTGTACTTTAAGGTTATTCTCGTTGCCCTTCACCTTCATTTTCTTGCTTGTCTTCATGATCCTCTTCAATTTGAATTATTGAATCCTTTAGGATGATCTCCTTCATTCCTTCTATAAGAAGATCTGCATCATCAATATCCTCACTCTTTCTTGATGGAAGATCATTAGTCTCATCAAAAACAACATATATTGACTCCTCTACTACTAAGCTTCTTTTGTTAAATACTCTAAAAGCTTTACTAGAAGAGGAGTAATCAAGAAAAATAGCTTCATCAAATTTTGCATCAAATTTATCTAATTTTCTTTTTTATCATTGTTCAAAACAAAACATCAACAACCAAAAATATGAAAATATGCAATGTTAGGTTTTCTACCTTTCCAAAGCTCATAAGATGTTTTCTTTAGAATTGGTCGGATTAGGGCATGATTTAAGATGTAACATGCCATATTAATTGCTTTCATCCAAAAGTATCTTGGGAGGTTGCTTTCACAAAGCATGGTACGGGCCATTTCTTCTAGAGTCCTATTTTGTCTTTCTACCATCCTATTTTATTGGGGTGTCCTAGGTGCTGAAAAATTATAGCTTATTTCTTTTTCATCACAAAATTTTTTAAAATCTTGATTTTTAAATTCAGTTCCATGATCACTTTGAATACTTTGAATTGAAAATCCTTTTTCATTTGTAACCTTTCGTTTAAACTTTGAGAAAACATGAAAAGTTTCATCTTTATGTGTCAAAAAGAAAATCCATGTAAAATGTGAGTAGTCATCAATAATTAAAAAATCATAACATTTTTCACCTAAGCTTGTTATTCTTGTAGGACCAAACAAATTCATATGCAATAGTTCCAATGGCCTAGATGTTGAAACAATATTCTTAGATTTGAATTAAACTCTAGTTTGTTTACCTAGTTGGCATGCATCACAAATTTTATCTTTTTTAAAGTTTAATTTTGATAAATTGATAACTAATTTCTTTTTGATAAGCTTTGAAATTGAATGCATACTAATGTGTGCAAGCCTACGGTGCCAAAGCCAACTAGTCTCATTAATTTTTGCATTCATTGCTACTAGATATTGCATGTTTATCATAAAAAGATTATTCAAATCTACCATATAAACATTACCATGTCTATGTCCAACAAACTTAATGCCATCATCATTGGGACTACTTACAATGTATCATGAAGATTCAAAAATAACTTTGTAATCCTTGTTACAAAGTTGACTAATGCTTAAGAGATTGTGTTTCAAACCATCTACTAATAAAACATTTTCAATATACTTGGAGGGAATGATACTAATGTTACCTATACCGATAATCTTTTCTTTACCGTTATCTCCAAAGATGACCATTCCTCCACTTTTAGCATCAAGCATGATGAATTGGGACTCATCACCAGTCATGTGTCTTGGGCATCCGTTATCAAGATACCATCTTTGATTTTCTTCTTTGGATGCAAGACACACCTACAAGTAAAATCAAGTCCTTACTCTAGGTACCCAAGTTTTCTTGGGTCCTTTAAGGTTAGTCACAATAGTTTTTTTGAAACCCATATTTTCTTTACATTTTAATTATTCGATAAACATATATAAGATTTGTATCCTAATTTACCACATTTAAAGCAAGTAACATTGAAAAATTTTTTGCTTTATGAATCTACAAAAATATTTTTCAAAAGTTTTTATTTTCTTAGGGGGTTAAATCCTAGACTGACCTTATCATAAATTATCTTTTAATTTTCAAGAATCATATGAAGTTTATTTAAACTTAAAGTAAATTTTTTAACTATTGATTTTAGCTTGTCAATTTTATTTTTCAAATTTAGGTTCTCTTGAGTTAAGACTAGCTTTTCATTTAGGATAATTTCATTTTCTTTTACCAAGACTTGATTCTTAAATTTTAGATCTTTATTTTTAGTTCCTAATTTTTTTAAATTATTACTAAATTATAGAAGGATTCTTGAAGTTCTTTGAATATAAATTTATTTGAGATTTTAGCACTTACCTCATATTCATGTGCCATAAGGCACAGGTTGGCTTGTTCATGAGCTTCTTCCTCTTTGAAGCTTTAGTCATCACTATCACTCTATGTTGCCACCATAGCCTTTTTCTTATATTTCTTTAAAACCTTTTAAAGTTGAGAACATTCGGACCTAAAGTGCCTCGGCTTCTTACATTTATAGCAAATAAGGGACTACTCTCTATCCTTTTCCTTGCTATGCTTTCCTTTGGTAGGTAGCCTCTTCCTCATCCCTTATTTTTTCTTCAAAAATTTCTTGAACTTCCTTGTGATGAGGGCTATTTCTTCATCTTGTTCTTCATCTTTCATATCATCAGATTCCTCATCTTGTTGAGTGGTGGATTTGAGGGCTATTATCTTCTTCTTCTTGATGTTGTTTCATGCTTAGCTTGTGCATCATTAGTGATCCTAGATGTTTCTCCAAGGATAAACCATTCAAATCTTTGGCTTCTTAGATTATAGTCACTTTGGCCTCCCATGTTCTTGGCAAAGATTTAAAAATCTTTCTTACAAGGTCACTATTAGAATAAGACTTGTCAAGACTTTTAAGATAATTTATAATATTCATAAATCTAGTAAATATTTTAGTTTCTAACTCATCATGTTCCATTTTAAAAAGTTCACCTTAACTTGATTAGGGCCTTCATGAGTTACTTCTAATCTATCCCATATTTTCTTAGCCGATATGCATGTAGAAATGCAACTAAATTCATTAGTATCTAAAGCATAATATAAAACATTCATGGCTCTTGCATTGAGTTGATCCATTTTCTTATATCTCATCCCATTTCTTTTTGGACTTGGTTGATTCCATACCATCAATTATCTTAGTGGGTGTGTGTGGTCCATTAACTATGATACTCACATATCATAGTCAAGTGCTTGTATAAATATTCTCATTCAAGCTTTCCAATAGGTATAGTTTGATCCATTGAAAAGTGAAGATCGGTTTGTGGACTGCCCCTCGATTAGAGAAATACTAACTTGGATTGCCATAGATCTTTGGCTCTTTGATGGTTAAATCAATGTAGGGCATCGGGTTCTAATACCACTTGTTGCTCAGCTATGCAACCCAAGAGAGGGGGTGAATTAGATTTTTAAAATTTTAAAGCTAATTTAAAAATATCAAAATTGAATGATGATATGCAAGTTGTGTGTGTGAAGCAATTTAGGTCAGATAAAAATATAAAAGATTAGAAAGCAAGAATTTAGTAAACTAAGAAAAGAGAGATAGCAAGCATATCATAAATAATAAAGATTTATAGTGGCTCGGCACTTTTCTTACACCTACATTCACTCTCCAAGGTCCTACTTCAAAAATTCATTAAACATATTCAACCAAAATACAACATCGATACCTCCGACCCTAGCTATCTCAAGCTAGCACACTTATTTCTTGAGTACAAGCCAATCCTATACACTCCGATTTATGATTCGAATCAACCCTTCCAAGTTTTGGAACCCCCCAAAACTTGAATCAAAATAATAAAGTAAAGTAAAAAATTAATAATAATCAAATACAAATTTAGCTTCCTTATTGAGCAAATAAAATCTTAAGATCTCTTTTCCTAATAATGAAGGAAGCTTTTTTGATTTTGTTCAAGGTTGTTGGAGACTTGAACGAGTTCTTGAGATGTTGGTGAACTTGAAACACAAGTTTCTTTACTTGAAGATGACTTTTGCTTAGGACTGAATTAATATATGAAATCTCTTATGTTCTTCCCTTTTTATAGCCTTTTAATTTCCAATAGATGGAGGAGAGAATTCGAGGCAAGATTTGTAGCCGTTGGAGATCTTAAAGAAATCATTAAAAGTTGCCAAAACTGGATAAAACTAGCCATTACAGAAAATTTTCATCACAAGGGTCGACTCATGGATCGACTTTTGGCACAAGGATCGATCTCGAGGTCGACCTCTGAGATAGAATTTAGAAAATCAACCATTCTATATTTTTGACATTCGGAATAGTAGGAATTGACCCTTGGTACAGAGACAGCATGCCAAATAGCCTGTTTCAGCAGGGAAAGACCTAGAGGTCAATCCTTTTGCTTCAAACTTAATTTTCTTTCAAAATATGCATCAAAATATCATGGAGCTACCTTCAAAGGATCAAAAATCTTCTATACTTTCTCTTGAGGCTCTCAGATTAAAACTTGATAAAATTATGATTTTGCCCCTGAAATACAAAAAAGTTTTTTTTCAAGCCAAATTCATTAGTAATCCCCTCGAATACTTTATAATCATCAAAATCAATTCTTAGAGCAATAATTGGTATGGCATCCAGATTAGATGTAGGAGTATATTTGCACTGAACATGACCAATGTAGCACTCTACTGTCAAGGGTAGCTAGCTAAGTTTAATGGGTATAAATATCCCTCCGATCTAAGATCACCATGGTGACTTGCAAGCAACTAACTATACTTTGGTATTGAACTGACAGTATTTCTAATATAGATTCGAAAGATTTTTGAGTACAGTCAAGTACTTGTACAGTCACTGTATGAGTCAAGATGGGATTGACCATTTTTAATTAACTTTAAGAAGAGAATAACTCATTGTGTATTAATTTAGCAAAATCTAGGCCTGGGTAATCCTCATGAGGAGTTACAGGATTTGCAAAATTTTGAAATATAATAGAGATGAGTTGTATGAGTATTGACAATGTACTCAAAGACGTCTTGAGCATTATGGATCAAAGGAATGAATTATACGGTAAGCATACGCTAGGATTTTAAGAATGTTACTTTGCATACATTCGACCTATCCGGACGTCAGAAACCATTGCTAGATGGTTACTTTGATTAGTACAAGAATTGATTCCTATGCTATCAACATAGGTTCAATCCTATGGGATCACATACATAAGAGTTTGTAATCTAATCAGATAGTTAATTAATGATTAGGAATCATTCTAAGATCAAACTATCAATACGATTGATGTTTGACCTAATGCAAGTATAGTAGGAGGATCGATTAGCAATTAGATTGCTAATCAGCTTAATTCATTTGAGCAATCAGATTGAGATCAAGACTAATTGAATTAGATTCAATTAGTATTGGCTTGGACTTAATTAGATTATGTTTAATTTGTTTATTAGATAAGTCAATTGCAAGGAAAAAATAACTTCTAGTTGGACTAGGATTTGAGTGCACCTAATTTTTAATTAAGTTAGGATTTAAATCAAAATTAAATATGGTTTAATCTGATTTTATTTAGGTTCCTAATTAGACTAGGAATACTTTTAATTTGGTTGCCTTTAATTTGGTTTGAATTAGGTTTGAAAAATAGTTTTGACCTCATCAAACAAGAAGAGTCCTAGTTGGACTGGGACTCTCACTCTTTCCTTGCGCCACCTTTGATCCCACGGTCAAGTTTTTGTTTTCAAATTTTTTTCCTAAGATTCTCATGCCTAAGAATTTTTTTTCATGCCCCATATTCTAGAATATTTGAATCAAATCTGATTTTTTTTTTTTTGAAATGTTGTTTTGCATGGGATTCTATTTGATAGAGTTCCTCTTGACCAAAACACTTCCTTCTTCTTTTGCTTTTTCCTCCAACACCAACCTTTATTTTTTTTTGTCACCCTTATTCCCTGGTATGTGCGAGGTTTCCTAGTCTTCATGCAGAAAAAATAGGAGAAGGGGCATCCAAGAGTTGGACACCCCATAACCTCCAAGTTTGACTAGGTCATTAAACCTAGTCTTCCCTATTTTTGTGGTGCCTCCTATTAAATAGGAGATGGCATCAAGACCTCATGGTATTCCATGAAAAATCTAAGAAGAAAAGAGGATGGTGGTGGTGGTTTGGGGCACCAAGATTCTTGGAGAAGAGCCTTCCATTAAGACATCAATTGTTGATATCTTGAAGAGAGAAAGATAAGAGGAAAAATATTTTTTCTTAAAGATTTATTTCTAATCCTTGTTTATTTATTTTATGTGATTTTTATCTGAGAGAAAGAGAGAGAGGGTGTGGGGAATGGATGCTCCAAGAAGTTGGAGCATCATGGTCTCTTTTGGACATGATTTGATCATATCCTAATGAGAAGAAAGAGAAGAGAAGATAGTCTTCTCTTAGGGTTCTTTTGAGAATTCTTTTCTTCGTAATTTATGTGTGATTTTTCTATGAGAAAAATCAGAGAGGAAGAGATCTAAAATGTAGAAAAACTCTAGAGGAGAAGATCTACTCTTGTCCTTGCATGAAGATGCATTCAGGACATCAAAGGTTGATGTGCTGAAAGAGAAGATGTATTATCTCTTAGGATAATTTTATTTAGCTTTTATTTTTTGATTTATTGGAGATCCAAGGGTTAGATTTGTTTCTTATTCCTTCACTTATTCTTTATCTCTTAGAGTGTCCAAGAGATCCGAAGAGTAATTTTTAGATTAACCATCAGGAGGGATCCGCAAAAAGCTAGCACTTCGAGCGGATCTTCGTTCGACGAACCTTCGATTTGTGTTGCAGCCTCATGTGGAGTTTCTATAAAGGTCGGATGCATGTGTGGCTGCAAAAGCAATAACAAAAATCAACCATGGAGTTCTTGACCTATGCAAAGGTAAGAGATTTGTTCTCTTCTCTCACTTAGATGCGATCTAGGGTTAGATCTAGAACTATTCTAGATCTAGGGTATTGATTTGATCAATACCAAAACTTTTATTTTTTAGATTTAAGAATGCATTATGATATGTTATAGATCCTGGATGTAGGGTTTAGTAATTAGATTACATACATTTGTAGATTAAATAGTTTAATCTACAAATTTTGCTGTAATTTATTTCAAAAATATTTTGAAATTCAAGCATAAAACCCTACATATTTGCCATCAGAATTTGGAAGAAGCTTCCTACATTCTAGGGATGAAGATCTATAGAGATAGATCTAAATGTCAGATATATGTGCCCTAGAAGCCAGAATTGGCTGACACTTGTAATACACTTCTAGGGGCAAAATTATAATTTTGACTAAAATCAATAAAATGGGTTATTTTCTATCACATATATGTATTTAGTGTCTGTGATACATCCTTTGAGTTAATGGTAATGATAATTCATATTTTCAAGAGTTGAAAATTTAAGACATGAATAATCATTATTAACTCATTAAATGCTCCCAACCATAGGATCATCACGAGTACGATGATTGATCTGGAAGGTTGGTGTACAATCTCTTCTCTTTAGTAGATGAGTCTTGAGTCTACGGTGTGGAGACACCGGAGCGAGAGTATAGGTACTCATTGGAGAATGAGGGCACTGAGCATGACCACCTCGAGTAGTCATTAGGGTGTCTGCCTTCTCGTTAACGACTGACTCGATGCTATAGTAGTGTGTCTGGTTCTTTGACCTAAGGTGCATCGGCAGTTCACCTTGAGGGTGTTATAGTTTGACTACACTATAACTCGATCTCCTAGCCATTCGGAATCCTGAGGTGTATGTTGGTTATAGTATCTTCATTATAGGAACTGGATTGTATCAAGATAAAATCTATCTACCTCGGCGGTAGAGGAGAGGCCCTATGATGATCATGAGAATCAAGTCCAGAAGCCCGTGGCCATGGCAAAGTGAAATAATAGAAAGAGTTTCTATTTAGGATTTCACATCGGACTTGAATCAAATGATTACTATTAGATATATGTGCCCTAGAAGCCAGAATTGGCTGACACTTGTAGTACACTTCTAGGGGCAAAATTGTAATTTTGACTAAAATCAATAAATGGGTTATTTTCTATCACATATGTGTATTTAGTGTCTGTGATACATCCTTTGAGTTAATGGTAATGATAATTCATATTTTCAAGAGTTGAAAATTTAAGATATGAATAATCATTATTAACTCATAAAATGCTCCCGATCATAGGATCATCACGAGGATGGTGATTGATTCGGAAGGTTGGTGTACAATCGCTTCTCTTTAGTAGATGAGTCTTGAGTCTACGGTGTGGAGACACCAGGAGCGAGAGTACAGGTACTCGTTAGAGAACGAGGGCACTGAGCGTGACCACCTCGAGTAGTCATTAGGGAGTCTACCTTCTCGTCAATGACTGACTCGATGCTGCAGTAGTGTGTCTGGTTCTTTGACCTGAGGTGCATCGGCAGTTCACCTTGAGGGTGTTATAGTTTGACTACACCATTACTCGGTCTCCTAGCCATATGGAACCCTGAGGTGTATGTTGGCTATAGACATGTTCATTGTAGGAACTGGATTGCATCAAGATGGAATCTATCTACCTCGGTGGTAGAGGAGCAGCCCTATGATGATCATGAGAATCAAGTCCAGAAATCCCATGGCCATGGTAGAGTGAAATAATAGAAAGAGTTTCTATTTAGATTTTCACATTGGACTCGAATCGAATGATTACATCATATGACAGAGACTAGGGTTTGACGAGTTCACCTTAACCCTAATCTGATCGGGGCTCAAGATAGAAGAACTTAATCACACAGGTAGCTGCACCAAGAGGTTCGCATTCAGCTCTGATGGGTTGCCACCATATACTGCTAGGTGTCACTGGTGGATTTTGGGAGCAATTAGAATGATTTAGATGATCGATCATTCTAGCTGTTCGAATCAGAAGAGTTCTGATCCATCGAAAGGAGTTTCGATGATGTCGATGATAGAGATCATGACATATCCCATTACCATACAGAACTGAACCTAACTGGGTCACACAAACAAGGGTTTGAATCTGGTGATCATCAATTGAACTGATCTAGTTCAATTGATCTGAATGAGATTCAATTAGGTTCAAGAAATCGTGCTAGCACTCGATTGAACCTAACGTTCTTCTTTTACTATCATAAATAAGTTGTCCTGTCTGAGCCAAAGGAGTTTGTGCTCAATCAGAGGCCTTCATATGGTCTGACTGGAGGTTGTCCAAGTCAGAAAAGGTTGTCTTATTTTGTAAGACATTACCTACCATTTTTGGTCACCTGCCATTTCTTGTTCTTTGACTTTGGTCAAAAGTCTACCTTTGACTGGTCAAATGTTGACCATTGACACTTTGACTTTTGACCACATGTCATGCACCTATTGGAGAGCTGGTGGGGGCCTGTCCCCCTGCCAGAACCTGGCAAGGAGGAGGGCGCACGCCACCCTAGGCGTGTGCCCAAGCTGGAGGCGCCCTGGAGTCCTTGTTGGACAAGGACTCCACCTCCGTTTTGGATTCCAATTAGAGTTCTTCTAAGAATCCAGTTTGACTGGTCTTAGGCACCCTCTAAGGAGGAATCCAGGGGACTCTATTCCACCAATCAGATTTAGATCTGATTTCACAAAGGGTTGTGATTGGTTGGGAAGAAGAGGAGTTGGATCACAGGTAGTCTATAAATAAGACCCTGCGCCCAACTCAAATTATGATTGAGATCAAAGTTCCCCATGCCCAAGGCTGTCTCTCCTCTCCTCCTCCATGCCAAAGCTTCTTCTCCCTCTCCTCTCCACGTCCATAATAGTTTTGAATCCTTGGTTGGTGTGATCCAGGCAAGAGAAAGGCGATCAAAAGCAAGAAGGCTGCGCTGCTGCAAAGGACGACTGCTGATCTTCAAAAGGAGTTTTGAAGATCCTCCAGATCAGATCCAGATCTGATTTTTGGAGGTGTGATAGAGAAGAAGAGGATCTCTAGATCCAGCCTGAGTGGATACCAATAGAGGCCAGGCGCTTGCGTGGCTAGATCCAGAACCTTCCGCTGCATACAGGATCATCAACGGGTAATAGGATTACCCAAATCAGGTAAATTAAATTTGATTTAATTTATCCTTATTTTATTTTATTTATTAAAATAATAAGAATTAGATCTTGAAACATCCCAAATCTAATATAGATCAAAGAGAAAAATTTTTGAAATATATCTCTTGATCTGATCAGATCTGAATGAACCTAGACCGAGAAATCAGGATTTCCCTTCAACTGGTATCAGAAGCCCATGGTTCTAAAATATTAGATATAATTTAAATTTATTTTTAATTAGAAAATAAGTGATTTTAGATATTCATGAGATATGATCAGATCTAAAATCAAAAAAAATTAAAATTAAATAATTTGGATCTAAGATTAGAAGATATGCATGACTAGTTCTAGAATAGAATAGTCTTGCATGTTTTTGATTTAATCTAATTAAATCATATTTTAGATCTTTTTACTAATATTCTTGATATATAAAGTGTTATAATAAACAATAAAATAGCAAATAAAATTATTTAATTTTTGAAAATTCATATGAGAATGATTGATGCATGTCTAGAACTAGTTGTAGAATAATTCTACATATTGTCTAGATTAGAAATATTTTTGGTTAGATCAATTTAAATCTAATTTTTAGATTATTATGAGATAATTAGATCTGAAATATGCATATTTGATACATGAGATGTATGCAAAAATATTGCCATAATTAGATCTGATTATATTATGAGATATATGATAAGATCTGATACTGTTTTGTAGTATTGCATGTTCCTGATTAAGGCGTCCTCTTGGGCCATCCGGTCATAAGAATGAAAAGAAGGTTTAAAAGGCCCTCTCTTCCCATTTGATGGGTGTTTCTTATGATGTTGTAGGGTGCTGCGTGTTCGTCCTTAATCAGAAACCCAAAACTTACTTTCTGCAAAATCCTAGATCCTGAAACCCTAGGATTATTGTGCATATTCTTATTTATGGAACCCTACTTAATTAAGAATTAAGTTTATGAAATATTAATTAGGTCTAAAATTGAGAATTTTAGATCTAAGACATATTCATAATACTGGGTTCGGGCTTGGGTAGCTCAATTAGGTCTAAGCAGTTGATCAAATCAAATCAAGAGTTGGCTAGATGGGATCAACAATGCTTAAATTGACCAGCCTAATAGGATTAAGTCTGGGTCAAGATCGAGTCATGATCAAGCAAGACCTAATTAGGCTCAGAGTCTAGATTATAGGCTAACCCAATTGGTTCTGACTCAACAATTTGGTGTCTAAGGAAAGTTTGGCACATACGACCGATTGGTTTTTAATTGGAAGCTACTCGACCTGAATGCATTCTTGTACGAGTTAATGGCATATTCCTTCCACCGATCTCACTTACCTGGCCATATCTGTTGACACAGTTCTAATCTGAGGTGGTCAATAATCAAGCTAACCCATGCCACTAGGTTAGTCATAATTGTTATGACTAAGCCAAGTCTAGTTTAATGAGACATGAATCAATTCTCCCTAAGAAAAGATTAAGTCTGAGGTCTTCCACCATTGTAGACGTGCATGCGAGCCCTTCTCGGGGTTGATTGTTCTCGGCTGATACAGTGCTCAGTTGCACCGGGAAGATGCACCATGTCTATTAGGCATTGGATACTATGGGCTGTGAGGATGAGTTGGACTCAATATTTTGGATATGGTGAGAGACTCAATTAGGAATCCAGTCTATGCAAATGGTGGTCTGACTTAACTAAGAGTTAGATCAATATTCTGGATACGATGAGATTCTTGAATTAGAGATCAAGTTTGGGAATGCACCATGATTAGAAGAATCATTGAACAAGAGTTGTTCACTCATTGGCTAAACCATCACCAATAACTGTTAGGTGAGGTGATGAGTCAGTTGGTGAGACCGCACCACCCACTAGAAAATCATTAATTATGGAGATTTTGCATCTCTTACAGAGGGAGTGTAGGGACCAGAAAAATTGGAGCTAATTTGTTTAAAAATAAGAATTCTAAATAAATTGATCAAGTCAAAATATTACAGTAAATCTAACTAAATCTTTTGACTACTACAGGAAAATTGTTTGTGTTCCAACCCATTGGCACGTATCCTACACACATAGATTGACTGGACCCAATATAAGATTGGCTCAGGAACTACAAAAATAATTTTGGATTCGAGACAGTTAAGCCATGTACTGAACCAGACCCCTCCCACCTTACCAGCCCATCATCTATTGAATAGAGAGGTCTCTGGAAAAGGATAGACGAATTAATAAGTCCAGAATATTACATATTGGGCTCTGATTGTCTGGATGATCTCTAGCACCAACAATGAGAGATATCGGATGCTCGCCAAATGTGGCTAACCTGAGGAGGATGTTTGGTGAATAGAGGTCTGTGCTGCCAAATATCAAAGTCACAAAAATGACTTTTTAAGGCTAACGATGTGTGTATGGGCCATTCAGTCAAGGATCACTGTCTGACAAATGATATCAAGACATTGAAAGAGCTTGAGAAGCTACGACGTTGAAGTTAGACTTGGACCTACAGAACGCATAATTATTCTGCAATCCTTGATTGATGCATATGGTGCAATTCTATCATTTGAATTACCTACATGCATAAACTTTCAGAATTCCTTAGTCGAGTTAATGAATATGCGAGTTACTGCTAGCTTCTATGAAAGCTTAAAGATAGTTCTTGTATGGGAATGGACTTCTTCCAAAAAAAGTCTTATGAAAAGAAAAGAAGTCTACGAAAAAAAGCAAAAAGGTGGAAAGAGCAAAGAAGAAGAAAGCAGAGCGAAGAAAATGCCGGATGGCAAAAGCAAAAAGTATTTCCTTGCAACACGATGGCCATTGGAAGCGGAACCGTCCTACTTACCTGCCACCCTAAGAACAAGAATGAAGTCCTTCTGGAGGTATGCTCTGGTTATTGAGTCTAACCTTACGATTTCATTCTACCAGTTGGGTGCATGACTCTGGTTTCCAGTGCTCATACTGTTGCGACTTTTCCATGCAGGGCTTGAGGATAGCAGGAGGTTTGAGTGATGGAGACATATCCTACGCATTGGTTAATGGGAGCAAGAGTTGCTGCAGTAGCCGTCGGAAATACCCTTCTTCGATTATCGTCTGTTTAGACTTAGTTTTGAAAGGACTATTATTTTT
>QRFJ01002492.1:53090-111470 GCA_006176705.1 Cocos nucifera | reverse complement strand
ACATGAATAATCATTATTAACTCATAAACAGCTCCCGACCATAGGATCATCACGAGGATGGTGATTGATCCGGAAGGTTGGTGTACGATCGCTTCTCTTTAGTAGATGAGTCTTGAGTCTACGGTGTGGAGACACCGGAGCGAGAGTACAGGTACTCGTTAGAGAACGAGGGCACTGAGCGTGACCACCTCGAGTAGTCATTAGGGAAGTCTACCTTCTCGTCAATGACTGACTCGATGCTGCAGTAGTGTGTCTGGTTCTTTGACCTGAGATGCATCGGCAGTTCACCTTGAGGGTGTTATAGTTTGACTACACCATTACTCGGTCTCCTAGCCATATGGAACCCTGAGGTGTATGTTGGCTATAGCATGTTCATTGTAGGAACTGGATTGCATCAAGATGGGATCTATCTACCTCGGTGGTAGAGGAGTAGCCCTATGATGATCATGAGAATCAAGTCCAGAAGCCCATGGCCATGGCAGAGTGAAATAATAGAAAGAGTTTCTATTTAGATTTTCACATTGGACTCGAATCGAATGATTACATCATATGATAGAGACTAGGGTTTGACGAGTTCACCTTAACCCTAATCTGATCGGGGCTCAAGATAGAAGAACTGAATCACACAGGTAGCTGCACCAAGAGGTTCGCATTCAGCTCTGATGGGTTGCCACCATATACTGCTAGGTGTCACTGGTGGATTTTGGGAGCAATTAGAATGATTTAGATGATCGATCATTCTAGCTGTTCGAATCAGAAGAGTTCTGATCCATCGAAAGGAGTTTCGATGATGTCTATGATAGAGATCATGACATATCCCATTACCATACAGAACTGAACCTAACTGGGTCACACAAACAAGGGTTTGAATCTGGTGATCATCAATTGAACTGATCTAGTTCAATTGATCTGAATGAGATTCAATTAGGTTCAAGGAAATCGTGCTAGCACTCGATTGAACCTAACGTTCTTCTTTTACTATCATAAATAAGTTGTCCTGACTGAGCCAAAGGAGTTTGTGCTCAATCAGAGGCCTTCATATGGTCTGACTGGAGGTTGTCCAAGTCAGAATAGGTTGTCTTATTTGTAAGACATTACCTGCCATTTTTGGTCACCTGCCATTTCTTGTTCTTTGACTTTGGTCAAAAGTCTACCTTTGACTGGTCAAACGTTGACCATTCACCCTTTGACTTTTGACCACATGTCATGCACCTATTGGAGAGCTGGTGGGGGCTTGTCCCCCTGCCAGAACCTGGCAAGGAGAAGGGCGCACGCCAAGGGTGGCGTGAGCCCAAGTAGGAGGCGCCTAGGAGTCCTTGTTGGACAAGGACTCCACCTCCCTTTAGGATTCCAATTAGAGTTCTACTAAGAATCCAGTTTGACTGGTCTTAGGCGCCCTCTAAGGAGGAATCCAGGGGTCTCTTTTTCAACCAATCAGATTTAGATCTGATTTCACAAAGGGTTGTGATTGGTTGAGAGGAAGAGGAGTTGGATCACAAGAGGTCTATAAATAAGACCCTGCGCCCAACCCTAATTCCAAGTGAAGTCAAAGTCTTATTGAAAAGAGATTTCCCACGTCCAAGGCTGCCTCTCCCCTCCTTCTCCATGCCATACTCTCTTCTCCCCTTGCTCTCCACGTCCAAAAGGGTTTTGGACTTAGTTTGGTGCGATTCAGATCAAGGAAAGGCGATCAAAAGCAAGAAGGCTGCGCTGCTGCAAAAGGACGACTGCAGATCTTCAAAAGAGTTTTGAAGATCCTCCAAATCAGATCCAGATCTGATTTTTGGAGGTGTGATAGAGAAGAAGAGGTTCTCCAGATCCAACCCGAGTGGATACCGGTAGAGGCCAGGCGCTTGCGTGGCTAAGATCCAGAACCTTCCGCTGCAATCAGGATCATCTACAGGGTAATAGGATTACCCAAATCAGGTAAATTAAATTAGATTTAATTTATCTTATTTTATTATTTATTAAAATAATAAGAATCAGATCTGAAACATATCAAGATCTGATTATGATCAAGAAAAAAATTTTTGAAATATATCTCTTGATCTAATCAGATCTGGACGAACCTGGACCGGAAAATCAGGATTTTCCTTCATTATCCCCTTGCCAGAAGCTGGCAAGGAGGAGGGCACATGCCAAGGGTGGCGTGCGCCTATGTTTGAGGCACCCAGGAGTTCCTGTAGGACAGGGACTCCATCTCCTTTTTGGATTCCGATTAGACTCCTCCTAAGAACCAACTTTGCTTGGTCTTAGGCGCTATCTAAGGATGAATCCAAGGGACTCTATTCCCATCAATCAGATTTAGATCTGATTTCACAAAGGGTTGTGATTGGTTGGGACGAAGAGGAGTTGGATCATGCATAGTCTATAAATAAGACCCTATGCCTAACCCAAAAAAAAAACATAATTCCCATGCCCTAAGGCTACCTCTCTCTTCCTCCTGCACACCAAGTCCATCATCCCCCTCTCCTCTCCATGCCCAAAGTACTTTAGGATCTAGTTGGTGCGACCCAGGTGAGAGAAAGGCAACAGAAAGCTAGAAGACTGCGCTGCTATAAAGGACAACTGCTGATCTTCGAAAGCCATTTTGAAGATACTCTAAATCAGATTCAGATCTAATTTTGGAGATGTGATAGAGAAGATGAGAATCTCCAGATCCAGCCTGAGTGAATATCGGTAGAGACCAGGCACTTGTGTGGCTAGATCCAGAACCTTCCCCTGCTTATAGGGTCATCAACGGATAGCCTACATCAAGGTAAATAAAATTTAATTTAATTTATCTAGATTTTATTTTTATTATTAGAATAATAAGAATCAGATCTAAAATATCTCAGATCTAATTTGGATCAAAAAAAAAAATTTTGAAATATATCTCTTGATCCGATCAGATCTGAACGAACCTGGTCCGAGAAATTAGGATTTCCCTTTACTTCGAATATAGGTGGAGCTCTGTAGTGGTGGCTTCACAAGTGGAGAGAAAATTTAGCATGAGTTCAGAGCTGATGGTCAGTGCCAGTGATGCATAATTTCTGATGGAGTAGCATGTGCAGGTGGATAGGCATTGCTCTGAGGAGATCGTGTCAGTTGGTATAGCATGTGGTAGTGCAGAAATGCTGTAGGTTCTTCCAGAATGTCCAAAGAAAGTGATGCAGCTACTAAGCAGAAGGGATCCTACAATTTTATGATGGTGCCAAGAAGCAAGCACAGGTCTTCAGCAATGGAGGTGGTCATCCCAAATGCCTCAAAGGTGTACAACAGCTGAAGAGGATTGGCAGAGGTGATGTTTGCACAGGTGCTGTCAAGGTATGCTTCGACAGCGGGATCATGTAGGAGTGCATTATCGAGGAGTTTGCTAAGGGTTGGGGAACTAAGGTAGAGATTGTAAGGATTGATGGTGCTCCCAAGCCTTGGAAGGCCATGGAAAGAGCTCGGGTGTTGGCTCCGAGGATTCCAGGGGCTTGGTTGGTGCTTCGGATACCTGAGATTAATGGTGGAGCAAGGAACCAATGATGGAAAATCAAGACTACAGAAAAGGATCATTTTTGTAGGTTAGCCAGCTCAGTCTGAAACTGGATTGGCTAAGTCTTAGAGGATAGGCCAAATAGAGAGGAGCACGTTTGGGACTACAGCATGGCATGCAACTGGGTCGGCTCAGTTTAAAACTAAGCCGACCCAGTCTCAGGTTAGCTGACTCAATGCTGAGACTAAGCCAGCTCAGTCCATGGGCAGAGCTACGCAAGGGTCTGTTTGGAGCTTGGATATGGACTTATCTTAGGGATCTTAAGGCCTGGTTTGAAAGATCTTAAAGGGGCTAACTCATGTATGGGTCGGGCTTAGATTCAGAGGTTGAGAGCATGGGAGACATGGGTGTACATGGGATCGATGAGTGCTTTCGTATATTGGGTTAGCCAGGAAAGTTTTTGGTCGGACCTAATGGCTATTTATAAATACATAGATTGTGTTAGGATTTTAAAGAGGTGAAAGCAGTATAGATCGTTTCTCCCTTCAACCTCTCTTCTCTCTTCTCTCTAGGGTAGTTTCTCTGAGATTAATGGTGGAGCAAGGAACCAATGATGGAAAATCAAGACTACAGAAAAGGATCATTTTTGTAGGTTAGCCAGCTCAGTCTGAAACTGGATTGGCTAAGTCTTAGAGGATAGGCCAAATAGAGAGGAGCACGTTTGGGACTGCAGCATGGCATGCAACTGGGTCGGCTCAGTTTAAAACTAAGCCGACCCAGTCTCAGGTAAGCTGACTCAATGCTGAGACTGAGCCAGCTCAGTCCACGGGCAGAGCTACGCAAGGGTCTGTTTGGAGCTTGGATAGGGACTTATCTTAGGGATCTTAAGGCCTGGTTTGAAAGATCTTAAAGGGGCTAACTCATGTATGGGTCGGGCTTAGATTCAGAGGTTGAGAGCATGGGAGACATGGGTGTACATGGGATCGATGAGTGCTTTCGTATATTGGGTTAGCCAGGAAAGTTTTTGGTCGGACCTAATGGCTATTTATAAATACATAGATTGTGTTAGGATTTTAAAGAGGTGAAAGCAGTATAGATCGTTTCTCCCTTCAACCTCTCTTCTCTCTTCTCTCTACAGTAGTTTCTCTAGGTTCCTGAAGAATTCCTAGAGAGAGGGGGTGCCTCCCTTAAGCCCAAGGAGAGAGGTGCCGCAGCATAGATCTAGGTGATAGATCTATGATACGCTGCCTTAGAGAATGTCATAGGTCTCCTATGGTCTACACTAAGGATCAAGGGCTCCCACAACATGGCATCAGAGCTAGGTGATGTCAAGATGATGTGCCAATAATTAATATTAGAGGGATACTAAGATCTTACATTATAAACCCTAGAGAAGAGAGAATAGATGATCAAAGAGTCATTTTCTCCCATAACTCTCCCTCTCTTTGGTCTTTTACATGTCGAGGTGTGCTAGGGGCGTGCCTCCAAGCTTGGAGGAAGGACGTGCGCCCCACTCTTCCTTCATCCTCAATAATGTCAAGGGATCCTGCATAATACTTCTTTGGCTCACCCTTCTTTTTCTTCTCTATTTTTTGCTTCTTTATAGACTTCTTTTTCTTTCCAAAAGTCTTTTTCTTGAAAAAAGTCTACTTCACAGCTAGAACTAAGCCCTTTGAACTATTCAAAGTTTGCTCAGCTATAATCAGCATGTTCATCAACTCTGCCAAGATGCACTAGAGCTTATTCATATGGAAGTTCATGATGAACTGCCCATATGAATCAGTCAAAGATTGTAGGATCACATCAATCTGTAGATCCTTGTCCATCAGGACATCGAGCTTCTCAAGCTTTTCTAGATCCTTGATCATCGTCAAGTAA
This sequence comes from Cocos nucifera, assembly GCA_006176705.1. Lineage (NCBI taxonomy): Eukaryota > Viridiplantae > Streptophyta > Magnoliopsida > Arecales > Arecaceae > Cocos > Cocos nucifera. The sequence continues at coordinate 106,129 of QRFJ01002492.1, read as the reverse complement.
TGATCTTGGACCGACTGTCAATCATGTATTTATGTCTTAAAAGGTCTCCATGAGACTTGATAATATGCTGTGCGACTCTGTTCATCATACAACTCTTGTAGGTGAGCCAATATTTGGCATGCATTCCTAATGTTCTCATATTGGTGCTGCAGCTCATCAGACATTGAGCCCAATACATAGCACCTGATCTTGTTGTCATCATCTAACCACTTATCATAAGATGCTCTCTAATTAGTGGTTGGATGGGCTGGAAGAGTGGAAAGTTCTTGGTCCAGTACATAGATCCTCTTTTCAGAACTCAAAACTATTTTTAAGTTCTTTAGACAATTCTTTTAATTTGGTCTGGTTAATCGATGGGTATCTAGGATTTGGGCTAGGAGATTTGATGCAAATATTTTTCTGTAGAGAGTCAAAATTTTTAGGTAGATTTATAATTAACTTAATCAATTTATTTAGGAGTTTTATTTTTAAAGAAATTTAGGCTTCCACTATTTTCTTGGATCTCTAAACTCCCTTAGCAGAGATGTAAGAATCTCCACAATCAAAGACTTTTAGTGGGTGGTATGGTTTCACCGATTGGCTCACCACCTTATCTAATAGTTATTAGTGATGGGTCAGCCGATGGCTGGACAATTCTTATCTAATGTTTCTTTAGACATGGTGCATCCAACTTGGTCTCTAATTTATAAAACTCACCATGCTCAGAATATTACTCTGCTCCTTAGTTAAGTCAGACCCACTATTTGCATGAATTGGATTCATGATTGGGACCCACACCCTATCCAGAATATTAAGCCCAATCCATCCTCCAATCTATTGCATCCTATGCCTAATAGATGTCGTTGCATCTTTCCAATGAAACTGACCCACTGAATACAGCTGAGAACAATCAACCCTAGGAAGGGACCGCACATCTATAATAGTGGAAGATCATTTGACTTAATATTTTCTTAGAAAGATTTGAATTTAGGTCTCTTAGACTTGACTATTCATAATGATTATGACTAATCTAGTGGCATGGATTAGCTTGAATCGTTAGCCACCTCAAACTAGAACTGGATCGACCCAAACAACTAGGTAAGTGAGATAAGTGGGAGGCATATGACATTAACTCACCTTGAACGCATTCAGATCGAGTAGCTCCTAATTAAAGACCACCGTTGGTGTCTATCGAACTAAACTTAGACACCAAATTATCGAAGCAGAATCAATCAAGTTAGCCTACAATCTAGGCTCGAAATACGGAGTGAAATTAGGTCTTAAAGTGATCAACCACATGTGGCTGTGAATCAAACTTGACCAAACATATATCTAATGGGCTGGTCAAATCTAAGTACTCTTGATCCCACCAAACCAATACTTGATTCAACCACTAGAGCTAATCAAGCTACTCATGCCCGAACCCATGTTTTATGAAGGTATCTTAGATCTAAAAAATTTTAATTTTTAGATCTAATTAGTTTGATAAACTTAATTCTGCATCTCATGTATTAATTTTTAAACATGCATCTCATGCATCAGATCTAATAATTTCTAATATAATCATTAAAAAATTAAATGAATATTTCATAAAAATTTAGATCTAGACTATCATGACATAAAACTAAAAATCTAGTCTAGACATTCATTGCATATATCATATATATAAAAGAATTAAATCTCATCTCATGCTTTCTGATCTAATTAAATCTCATGTAACATCTAAAAATTAAATGATTAAATCATAAAAAATCAGGTTTAATCTAAATTAGATCTAGAACTACAACATGTCTCTGATACCAGTTGAAGAAATTTTAAATTCATTAGCGCATGATCGATCTGATCGAATTAGATCGACAGTGGAATTTTTTAATAAAATTTTTATGATCTGATTAGACTTTAGAATTCTCAAATCTGATTAGATTGATATAAACTTAAAATTAAATCTATGATATTCGATATCACCTAATTGGGTGAACTATTCATCTACAGTGATGATCCGATGATGTTTCGAGGTTCTGACTTGGGCCGCACATGTGTCCGGTCTCTATTAGTATCCACTTGAATCATATCTAGAGGTCTTCCCCTTCTGGATCTAATCTTAGAAAATTAGATCTAAGATCTTTCTGGTGTGCATTTGATCTAATCTTCAGCAGCAGCACGTTCATCTCACGAACAAGATCGCCTTAACTTGTTCTTCATAGCAATAGGACCTTGATCTTTCGTTGCTGATTCATCCAACTCCTTGAGCATAGAGAAGAGGGAGAGGATCAGGAAGATGGCATGGGAGATGGAGGGAGAGACAACATGCTAGCATGGGAATTGAATTGAATTAATCAACCAAGTTTGATCTAGGTATCTTTTATAGACCACATGAAACCCTAGAGTCCTAGAGCCTTAAGCAAACACTTTGCTTAAAGCAGAAGGATAGCTTTAAATTTCTCCATGCCACAATTGAAATAAATCTTCATTTTATCGTTCAAAATTAGTGGAAATTGGCACCAATAAATTTTTGATAAAATAAAGTTGGCATAGATACTTTCTCTCCTAGAGTTTGAACTTTTTCAAACTCCTCCACTCTTATCCACTAAGGGCGCACATCAAGAGGGGGCGTGTGTCCTCAATTTTCTTCATGAAATCACCTAGGGGCATGCACCCTTATATAATCTCCTAGGGGCACTTGCCCCCTTCCTTCTTTCCTATAAAGAATGGGTCAAACAACCCTTGTCCGGATGCCCCATTCATGGGATTAAGACAAGCTTTGACCTCATCAGGACAAGCCTTGATCTGGATAGGACAATCTTTGACCTAGCCAGGACAAAGTCTAGTCCGACTAGGACAAATCCATATAGAATTTTTGGTTGAGCCAAATCAAATTGACTGAGGCCAGACCAACCAGAAAATTCCTAGGAGGAGAAAGTCAAGTCCAATCATGTGCTAGCATGATTTTCTTGAACCTGATTAGATCTAATCCAAATCAATCGAACTAGGTTAGCCCAATTAATGACAAGTAGATCTAAATCCTTATTTGTGTGATCTAATTAGGTTTAGTTCTGTTTGATAATGGGACATGTCGTGATGTCTATCATGGACATCATCAAAATACCTTTTGATGGACCAGAACTCTTCTGATTCACCCAATAAGAATTATCGATTATGAAGATAATTCTAATTGATCCCAAAATCTACCAGTGACACCTTGCAGTAAGTGGTGATAACCCACTAGAACTAAATGCGAACCACTTAATATAGCTACCTATGTGATTAGATTCTTCTATCATGAGCCCCGATAGGATCTAGGTCAAGGTGAACTCGTAAAGCCCTGAACATGTCACATGAATGAATCATTCAATTCATGTTCAATGCAAAATCCTAATAGAAACTTCTTTGTATTATATTCACATTGCCATGGCCATGGACTTTAGGACTCAATATCATGATCGTCATAGAACTATTTCTTCTCGATTGAGATTGATAGATCTCATCATGGTGCAATCAAATTTCTATAATGAACATGCTATAGCCAAAAAATACCTCAAGGTTCTAAATTACTAGAAGACCGAGTTATGGTGTAGTCAAACTATAACATACTCAAGATGAACTATCGATGCACCATAGGTCAAAGAACTAGACACACGATTGTAGCATCGAGCTAGTCATCGATCAAAAAGTAGACTTTCTTATGACTGCTCGAGATGATCATGCTTAGTGCCTAAGATCTCAACAAGTACCTATACTCTCACTTTGGTGTCTCCACTGAAGAAAATAGATCTACGATTTTAGGATTAGATTTTGAAACATTTTCAGATCTACACAGCAGAAGAGATGAATTAATCATATTAATTCATAAATATATAAGAAATAGCCCTAGATCTAGATTTTTGTTACAAGATTAAAGTATGCTATTAAATCAAAAATTAAAAAAATAAAAAAAAAATATGTTGATCATATCAACATAAATCTACACTAGATCAAATCTAGGTATATAATAGGGAGATCATATCACCCTTAGCTTTGGAAATTGAGTACCTTAACTTGCTAATCTGGGCCTGAGGTTGTTGCTCCGAGCCACACATGTGCTCAATCTCTACAAGATGTCCACACGATCCCTTGATGGCTGATCAAAAATTCGATGCCCGAAAATCAGCATAGTATGCTAGTACTATCCTAATCATTCTTCGACCGATTTGGATCTTACTTCTCCAAAACACAGACTCTTCAATTTTTAAAAGTCGAGGAAGAAGACTTGTGAAGTGGAGACTCCTCTCAAAAGCTCAAAAATAATTGAAGAATAGATGTAGAAGAAAACCCTAGAAGAAGACCCTCTTTTCTTCTTTGTTTCTCTCACCAAGACACCTTGATTGGTATCTCTACAAATCCCATGCCCAAGGTAGCTTGTGCCCAAGATTTCCTACACCCAAGGAGCTTTCTCAAGTCTTTAGAATCTCTGTAAGAATTAGGTCAAGAGACCCTTTAAAATAGAGAGATAGGACAAATTCCTTGTCTAGGTCAAATAGCTCATCAAGACTTGTCCATAATAAGAAAACATATGGGGCGCCCAACTCTTGGGCGCCCAGGCGCCCCCCGCCTTTTTACTACCACGGACCACCAGCATATGGTGCACAAAATTCCCTCTTTTCCATTAAAAAATCTAGAGGAAATTTGGAAGGGATGGTGGCAACCATGGGTAGGAGTTTTAGTTACTTAAAATTCTATCTCATAGAAATTGAATCAAAACAAACTCCCTTGTTTGACTTGATCCACAATTAATTGCCATTGTAAGAAAGAAGGAGAGCAAGGGGGGCATGCATGAAGGCTTAGGTGTGGATAATTTCCACACAAAAACCAAAGAAGAAAGGCATGGGGCGTTGGGATTACATGGTGGAAGGATTGGAAAGTCCTAGGCTCACTTGGACTTCCAATTTGACTTGGTCAAACTTATTCTTTAGACCAAATTAAATCAGATTTAATTCAACCCAATAAGAATAGATGTTAGTCCAACCAAGACCTTAATTAAGTTGGATTAAATTAGATTTAATTTTGATTTAATTTTTATTTAAATTAGAGATTGGATTAATACAAGACCTAACTGAACTAGGACTCATTCTTCCTTGCAATTGGCTCATCCGATAAATCAATTGGACTTGATCCAATCAAGCCAAAACCAAATCTAATTAAATCATATTTAATTAGACTTAATCTCATCCCTCTAGCTTAATCAAATTAAGTCAATTAATAATCTAATTGCTAATCGATCCTCCTATAATATTTGCACTAGGTTAAACATAAATCATATTGAATATTTAATCCTAGAATAATTCTTAATCATCAATCAATCATCCAATCAGATTAAGAACTCTTATGTGTGTGATCCCATAGGTTTGAACCTAAGCTGGTAGTAGAAAAATAAATTTTTATACTAATCAGAATGACCATCTAGCAATGGTATCAGACAGTCGGATCGATCGAACATGTAGAACAACATCCTTAGAACCCATGCAGATATAGTTTCCATATAATTCATCCCTTTGATCAAAATATTCATAGGACACCTCAGGATTTAACTATCAACCTAGATTAGGTTATCCACATAGTATTTCAAAATACCAAATCCATCTTATGAATTATCTTGGTCAAGATTTTGCTGTATTGAAATACAGTGATGCATTCTTCTCCGACTCTTGGAGTGGTCAATCCCATCTTGATCACTCACCGACTTTACAAGTACTTGACTGTGTCTAGAAATCTTCTACTACTGAATTAAAAATTTAGTTTGTCTGGTACCAAAATATAGTGAGTCGCTTGTAAACCACTGTGGTGATCCCAGGTCTAAGGGACACTTATACCTATATTCCATCAGAATAATTCTCGATAGTAGAATTATCTGAAGTTGGTCATGTTCAATTATGATGTATCCTTACATCTCACTTATATGGGATACCAATGTCTCCACACTCCTTAGTTAATAGGACAACCAACCTCTATAGCATACAATGACCTATGCTCGATAAACGCTATCATTCTGATTAACAATATATCATTTGGTCATGAACTATTTGATTTCTAATCGATAAATTCTCTCTTTATTGAAATTAAATTATCCTAAAAACTTCATCACAACAATAGAGTTCATTAGAAGATATAGACATTTTGATGAAAATACCAAAATATTTATTTTATTTATTAATAAATTAATTATAATTTTAAGATAGCTCAATCATCAAAAAGCTGATGATTGGCTTTGGGATACATTTTTCAATAACTTCTATTTATCCTAAAGCCACTCAGCATAGTATCTAATACCCATTTTTGACTTGTGGTCATCCAACTCCTTTATTGCCAGGGCTTTAGTGAAGGGGTCGATCAGGTTCTCCTTTTTATCGATCTTCTAAAGATTGACATCATCTCGATTCACTATCTCCCAGATCGGATGATAGCAGTGTAGTATATGCTTTGTCCACTAGTATGCTTTCGGTTTCTTTACCTGAGCAAGGCACTAGTGCTGTCATAGTAGAGCTGGATCGATCCATCAAGGGAGGGTGCTACTCCAAGCTTGGTGATGAATTTTCTTAGCCTCACAGCTTCCTTCTTGGCATCTAGTACTGTGATGTATTCTGCTTCACAAATAGAGTCTGCCATAGTATGCTGCTTGAAACTCTTTCAGTAGATGGCTTCATGATTTAGGATAAAGATATAACTCGACATGCTTCTACTGTCATCTTGATTAGACTAAAAGCTGGAATCAGTAAATCCCATATGTTTTAGATCTGACTTGACATAAATCAACCATTGGTACTTAATATTTCTCAAATACTTAAGGATGGCTTTCACAATGTTCCAATGGTTCTTCCCTAGATCATATTGGCATCTACTTACTATTCCTAGTGAGTATGCCACATCTGATCTCGTACATGTCATGGCATACATGATGGATCTCGCTGCCAAAGTATTTGGGACTCTACTCATATATGTTCTTTCTTCAAGAGTTGTCGGACAATCCTTTTTAGAGAGAGAAATTTCATGGCCTATTGGAAGATAGCCCTTTTTGAAATTTTTCTTGTTGAACCTCTTCAGCATAATTTCTATATACGTGGATTGGGATAACCCAAGCATCTACTTAGATTTATTCCTATAGATCTCTATTCCTAGAATGTAGGATGCCTCATCCAAGTCCTTCATGGGGAACTGAGAAGACAACCAAACTTTTATTCATTATAGTGTAGGAATATCATTCTCGATTAAGAAAATGTCATCCATATATAGGATAAGAAATACCACTATTAGACCATTTGTCCATTTATAAATGTAGGACTCTTCTCCATTCTTAATGAAGCCATACATTTTGATTATCTTATCAAAATGCATGTTCCAACTCTGAGATGCTTGATTCAATCCATAAATGGATCTCTGAAGCTTGCACACCTTGCACTCATCAGTGGATGTGAATCCTTCAGGTTATATCATATATACCTCTTTGGTCAGCTTTCCATTTAGGAAAGTTATCTTCACATCTATCTGCTAGATCTCATAATCTAGATGGATAGCTATTGCAAGTATTATCCAAATGAATTTGAGCATTGCCACAGGGGAGAACATCTCGTCATAGTCAATACCATAACGTTGATGATACCACTTGGCAACCAGATGGGCTTTATAGATCTCCACCATCCTGTCTGTGCCCCTCTTCCTTTTGAAGATCTATTTACATCTAATGGATTTAACCCCTTTGGGTCGGTCAACTAATATCTACACATCATTGACATTCATGGACTCCATCTCAGATTTCATGGCCTCAAGCCATTTCTCAGAATTAGGTCTCTGTATTGCATGCATATAGGTAATTGAATCCTCATCATTCTCATTAAGTTTAATGAAATCATCATCCCAGACCAAGAAATCATAATATCTTTTTGGCTGGCGTGGTACTCTACCAGATCATCTTAATGGTATAGGTACATTGGGCTCCAAATTTGATCTAATTAAATTTGATTTAGGTTAGCTACTAGGGTAGGCCTTTCTGTCTGTTGAGCTTCATCAAGTTCAACTTTAGAAGCAATAGTTCCTTTACTAAGGAACTTATTTTCTAAAATGATCACCTTAAGGTTGATGAATACCTTTTGTTCATCAGTGTGGTAGAAAATATATCCTTTGATCTTTCTTGGGTACCCAATGAATGTGCACTTATCAGACCTAGGTCCAAGTTTTTCTATGATTAATTATTTCATATAAACCAGGCACCCCTAGATCCTAAGGTATGAGACTGCTGGATTATGCCCTATCCATATCTCATATGGAGTTTTAATTTGCAAACTTACTTGAAACCCTATTTAACGGATAGCAAGACAATTTGAGTGCATATCCCCAGAAGGATATCGGCAAGTTAGCAAAATCCATCATGGGTCGGACCATGTCTAATAGAGTCCGATTCCTCCTTTCAGACACACCATTATGCTGTGGTGTACTTAGAGGAATCCATTGAGAGAGAATCCCATTCTCTCCTAGATATATAAGAAATTCACTAGAAAAGTATTTCCCTACTTGGTCAGACCGAAGAGTTTTAATACTCTTTTCAGTTTATTTTTCTACTTCACTTCGGAACCTTATGAATATTTCAAATGAATTCGACTTATGTTTCATCAGATAGACATATCCATACCTAGATAGATCATTTATGAAAGTGATGAAGTAGAGATATCCATCTCCAATACTAGTGCTTATAGGTCCACATACATCAGTATATACTAGACCTAATAGCTCAGCGGCTCTCTCAACTTTTTTAGTAAAAGATGACTTGGTCATTTTTCCAAGAAGACAATATTCATAGGTTGGAAGTGATTCACAATCACTAACTTTGAGGATTTTCTTTTGAGTCAACCTATTTATCCTATTCTTATTGATGTGACCTAGCCTATAATGCCATAAGAAAATATCAAACACACTATCTAATCTAGGGTGCTTGCTAGTGGAGTAGACTATATTAACAAGTTGTGATAACATGTATACACTATTGTTCAAATATCCAAAGAATATAGTAATACTAATCATAATGACATTACAAAATTCCTTCTTTATTGAAATATCATAATTGTCTTTAGCCAAAATGCCTAAAGAAATGACATTCAAAAAAAAACTAGGACAAAAATGACAATCACTAAGAACAATAATATGTGACTCAAATACAAGCTATAAGATTCCTAATGCTAGAACTAGAACTGGTCTTCCATCTCCAATATTCAAGAATCTCTCATCTTGCTTGAATCTTCTACTGATCTGCAATCCCTACAACGAACTGCAAATATGGTAAGGGCTATCGATATCTAATACCCGGTTAGTAATATCATAGATAAAGAATTTGCAAGGAGTTATCATATAAATACTTTATGTAGCAACAACTTGCTTCTTTCTCAACCTGTTCAGATCCAAGGAGGCAATATACTAAGGATAGTTTCTCTTCTAATGCCCCGACTTTTTATAAAAGAAGCATTTAGCTTGACACTTATCGGGCTTTATCTTCTTGGTCTGGTCCTGCATAGATATCTTAGCCTAAACTTGTACCTTCTTAAACTTCTTCTTGTTCTTCTCTTCTTAATGGGTCGAGAACCAAAAGATGAATCTTCTACTAAGTTCATCGACTCCTTATGGAGCTGATGATCCTTCTCAAAGTTCTGAAGTAATCCCAGTAACCCATGGTAGTTAACCTAAGGCTTTGTCATTCTATAATGAGTTAGAAATGGGAGATAAGACTTCGATAGCGAGTTTAGTATTGCATATTTTTCTAGCTACTCATGCAAGAGAAAGATGACCTTACTCAAACACTCCATCAGCTCGATCATGTACAGTACATGATCAGTGACTAAAGCTCCATCCCTCATCCTAGCATTGAAGATGGCACAACTAGTCTTATCCCTCTCAACGTCATCGGGTGTGCCAAAAGACTCTTCCAATACTTGAAGCATGTCTTTTGACTAAGCTATCTCGAACCTATGACTAAACTCATCGCTCATAGCCACTAGCATAATAAAGCACACCATGGTTTGATCGTTGAGCCACTTCTAGTAAGTATCTCTGACTGACCCACGTGCATTTGCAACTGACTTTTCAGGTGTCAGATCTATCAATACGTACAAGATCCGTTCATGCTCCAGGACAATCTTCAACTTATGGTACCAGCTATCAAAGTTGGATCCCACCAACTTATCATTTTCTAATAATGATCGGAACAAAAGAAAAGTGGCCATATCTATACAAAGAAAAATCAAAACCTAATTAGTAATTGATTCATTAAACCTAAAGATTTGGATTTTAATCAAAAGGTTCTCCAACTATTTTATTCAAATTGGTAGCCTCTACCTCCAATTCGAGGAATTATCCTAATTTCTTAGGGGATACTAGAATCCACATAGACTGCACATAAGTCCAACTTTGGTTGGTCAACCCATGTGTATCTAAGGATAGGTTCATAATCAATTATTTTTTTAAATAATTTCTAGTAATTTTAATTTTACCCTAGTCCCTAATTAGTAGGCTTTGGCCTCCACTAAAAAGATCTAGTTAGGTCTAACCATTAATATGACCATACTTGGTCCATCAAATCAATGAATGATTAAGCCCAACTTTGGTTGGTCAACCTAACCACCATTTAGAAAGATGCGGCTAAGAAGTCATATTATGAATGATAATTCCACTAGCTGATAAGCATCAGGCTTTTGGGCCTCCAATGATTATCCAACTAGTGGACTAATTATCACCTACTTAATGGGAGGCTACAATGTAGTTATCACCATAACTATTTCATTTTTAGAGACCTAATAATTTTAGAGTATTTAATTAATTTGATTTAAAGAAGAGAAAAGATTAAATAAACCAGCTTGTTATGATCCTCCCACTGGCTTCACCAAGTTAGATTAAGGAAGACTATTAATAGGCTGGTCTAGGAGCACCTAAATTAGTCACATTGATTTAACAAGAAGGCCAAGTAAGTGAGATCAGTGGGAGGGTCTGCCAAAGCTTACCTTAGACACCATCAAAAATGGTCAGGTAAGTAGGCTACCAATTAAAAATCACCAATTTAGATTGCCAGACTTACCTTAGACACCAATTGGTTAATTAGTTTTGATTGAATCAACCTAATAGTTCTTGCTAGACCACGTAGCCAAGAATCAAGTCCATCTTGATTCTCGTTAAAGACATGGACTTGATCAACTTTAACTATTATAATTAATCTAGAGAAATCTTGATCTAATCTAAGACAACTATTGGTTAGATTTAGTCAATTGTCTAATTAAGTCTATTCTTTAATCTAACCTTAGGTCTAACCCAATTAATGGACCTAATTTCTCCTAATCCATTAATCCATTGTGTTATGATTTGTATCTTAGGATCTACAATTCACAATCCTAGATCCTAATCAAATAACTCTTAATTTTTAATTAAGTTTTGGACTGAGGGTTGGGATTTGATATTTAAAAAATAATTTTCATATTTATAAAATATTTTTATAATATAATTCTACCAATAAGTTGTATGTTTAATTCATAATTAATATGCAAATAAAATAAACATGAAACTACTTTAGATCTAATCTAAACATGTTTGTTGGTGCAAAATCTGGTTGCCGTCGGAGAAGTGCTAGAGTTGAAGAAGATGAGGTTGCCTCAGTGACCTGCAAAATAAGTATCATCTAGAGCCCGGGGTGGCGGCTCGGTAAGACCCTTCAATGGTCAAGTTAGCTTTTCTGGCCAATAGAAATGAAGCCCTCAGTCAAGAAAGTTGCAGAGTTTTTGGAAGGGAGAAGAGAGCCTAAAGAAAATATATCTGTGGATCCCTTTTATAGATGGAGCCTGTAACAAACTGATAGTGATAGCTGTAATTATCGGTTAGTGGGCCACTCTGGGTCATATGGAGTTTGTTATGAAAGATAGTGTTTGTTGTCATGAGATGCTAGTCCATTTGAGATTTGATAGTCAAAATTTGAAGGGATTGACGTCAGTTGATGATGACCTTTAAACTATATCAATTTTAGAGGAGTTCAAACTCCTCTAAGGTAGTCCGAATGAGGGTCGGTTCATGCCATGTATGAGATCGGATGCATGCGGAGACCTTCCTGAATGATTGCGGGGAGTTCGACCACTGGACGAGTCTGGAAGGAGTTTGGTTGCTGGAGGAGTTCGAAAAAAGTTCGACCACTGGAGGAGTTCGAAAGGAGTTCGATAGCTAGAGAAAGAAATCCCAATCGAAGCTCTTCCATGATTAATAGTTACATTAGTCTAAGCATCGGACTGAACTTCGATAGGAGCGGAGTTTATAAAGGAGAAATCCTAATTTTTCGGATTAGATTCGTTCAGATCTGATCGAATCAAGAAAGATATTTCAAAAATTTCTCTCATGTATCCATATCAGATCTGAGATATTTTAGATCTAGTTTTATAGATCTAATGAATAAAAATAAAAATAAATTAAATCTAATTTAATTTATACCTTGATGTAGGGTAATCTGATTACCCTTCGATGATCCTACTGATTGCCTGAGATTCTAGATCTAGCCACGCAAGCGCCTGGCCTCTATCAATATCCACTCAGGTTGGATCTGGAGATCTTCTCCTTCTTTATCACTTCTCTAAAAATTAGATCTGGATCTGATTTGGAGGATCTTTAAAACTCCTTCTGAAGATTAGCAGTCATCTCTGCAGTAGTGCTATCTTGTTCCTTTCTCGTTAGCTTTTTCTTGCCTGGATTGCACCAAACTAGAGCCCAACTTTCCTTGAGCATGAAGAGGAGAGAGAGGATCAGAAGATGGCATGGAGGAGGGAGAGGGGCAATCTTTGGGTGTGGGCTAAGAGGAACTCTTTTTAAAGTGTGGCACAGATAGGGTTTAAATAGACTCTACTGCGCCATGCAGTGCCACATCATCCCGACCAATCACGTTGCTTCATGCAATCAGATCTAAACCAGATTGTTGGGATGACATCATCTAATTCAATCAGATGTGAGCCCCACTAATTCATCCTTAGATGGTGCTTAAGACTGGTCAAAGTCTATAGCTAGGGGTCACCTAAGTAGAATTCAAGAAGCAACCTGGAGTCCCATCCGCATGGGACTCCAGGCGTCCCTATCCATGAGCGCATGCCTCCCTAGGCAAGCACCCCCTCCTTTCCAATTTCTAATAAGAGGATAAGCCCATATCTGCTCTCCAATAAGTGCATGACACATGGGCAGATGTCCAAGGATCAAAGGTCAACGTTTGACCAAAGTCAAAGAATAAGAATTAGCAGGTGACGAAAAATGGTAGGTGTTGCCTCAAATTTATCTCATAAATTAAGACAACCCTTTTCTAACCTAGATAAGCTCCAGTCAAACCAAGTAAAGGTACTTGAGTGAGCACAAACTCATTTGGCTCAGTCGAGACAACTTTTAATGATAATAAAAGGAGAACATTAGATTCAATCGTGTGCTAGCACGATTTTCTTGAAACTAATTGAATCTAATTCAAATCAATTGAACTGGGTTAGTCCAATTGATGATATGCAAATCCAAACTTTTGTTTGTGTGACCCAGTTAGGTTCAATTTTGTATTGTAATGCGATATGTCATGATCTCCATCATCGACATCATCAAAACTCCTTTCGATGGATCAGAACTCTTCTGATTCAGACAACTAGAATGATTGATCATCTAAATCATTCTAATTACTCCTAAAATCCACTAGTGACACCTAGCAGTATATGGTGTTAATCAGTCAAAACTAAAAATGAACCTCTCAGTGCAGCTACTTGTGTGATTAAGTTCTTCTATCTTGAGCCCCGATCAGATTAGGATTAAGGTAAACTCGTCAAACCCTAATTTCTATCATATGATTTAATCATTCAATTCAAGTCCGATGTGAAAACCTTAATAGAAACTCTTTCTATTATTTCACTCTACCATGGCCATGGGCTTATGGACTTGATTCTCATGATCATCATAGGACTGCTCTTCATCCACCGAGGTAGATAGATTCCCTCTTGGTGCAATCCAATTCCTACAATGAACATGCTATAGCCAACAAATACCTTAGGATTTCGAATGACTAGGAGATCGAGTCTTAGTGTAGTCAAACTATAACACCCTCAAGATGAACTACCAATACACCATAGGTCAAAGAACCAGATACACCACTACAGCTTCAAGTCAGTCATCGACGAGAAGGTAGACTTCCTTATGAGTGCTCAACATGGTCAAGCTTAGTGCCCCCGTTCTCTAACAAGTATCTATACTCTCGCTCTGGTATCTCCACACCACAGACTCGAGACTCATCTACTATGAAGAAGCGATTGTACACCAACCTTTTAGATCAATCACCATCCTCATGATGATCCTACGGTTAGGAGCATTTTATGGGTTAATAAATGAAAATTCATGTCTTAAATTTTCAACTCTTGAAAATATGAATTATCATTACCATTAACTCATGGGATGTATCACAGACACTAAATATACATTTGTGATAGAAAATAACCCATTTTATTATTTATAGTCAAAATTATAATTTTGCCCCTAGAAGTGTATTACAAGTGTTAGTCAATTCTGGCTTATTTCAGGGTATGTCACATTTTGCTCAAATTAAAAAAAATATACATCAACATTGTAATGATAAAGACTGTTAACCAAGAAAATCACTGTCACATTTTATTTTTTCATAAAGATTTCTACAATGTGTCACTTAAGAAAACTTATTACACTAGGCCTTCGTAATGAAAGCCAAGAATAGAAATCAAATTCCTGCTTCCTGTACCGGCTCATAATAACAGTCTTTTAACACTAACTCTTAACACCAGATGCATAGTCGAAGAGGTAGTTCTACAGCACAATGGCTAGCAAACTCTTGCCTCCATTTCGCATCGACAGGATCATCTTCACCATCCCTCAGCCTTCTCTGCTATCCTCTAGACCCTGCATGAAACGTGAACCACCAATGACACTCAGAATAAGAGTCAAGCACCAACTGGATTGCAGAAGAAACCATAAGGTTAGACCCCCGACCCCTCCACCACAACGAGCATCACACCAACCAAGGACCCTTGCCCCCTCTTATCTTCAGCCCGGCTGGCTAGGTAGCTAGGCATCTCACTTTCAGTGGCCGTCACTCCCTATCGCAATGAAAATAACTCTTTTCTTTTGCTCAAGCACGCCCTTCTCTTTACGCTCTATCTCTTCTTCTTTCTTTCCTCCTCCATTTTCTGGCTTTTTACAACTTTTTCTTCTTCCAAAAGACTTTTTCTTCGTTGAAGAAACGTCCATGTCCATAGCAAGCACTCACCTCTTCAGAACCTTTCATAGACAAGCTCCTACGTCGGTCACCCCAGCATCCCCCCCCTCGTCGTCGTAATTCGGCCACGGAATTTTGAAGTTTATGCATATCGTGCTTCATCGCATGAATTACCAATCGCATCAATCAAAGATTCTACCAATTTATGTCCATTCTGTAGATCCAACGTCTAACCTTCACTCTGAGCTTCCTTAAGCTCTTCCCAAATCTTGCAGCATCATTAGACAATGAGTCTTTGGATTGACAATGCCCATTATGCATCTTAGCCTTGAAAGTCATCTTTAAATAGAAGTGCTCCTCCCCAAATTGTAATGTGCATACTTGTCTGCAGCGAACTCTGCTTCACCAAACTCTCTCATAGGATGAGCACAATATTGGGACGAGCGTTCCTTAATCCATCTTCAGCATTGGCACTTGAAGTTCATCAGACATCGAGCCCAACATCGTAATATCTTGCCCTCATTCATCTTCATCCGTCCACTTCATCCAGAGACGACTCACTCCTATTCCAGCAAAATGGACGGGCTCGGCCTAAGGTGAAGAGGTCCTATCCAATACATGAGTTAACTTCTCAAAATCCAAAATATTTTATAAAGTTTGTGGATTCAATCCTTGTAACTTGGTTCGACATCAGTCTATGGGGTCTAGGACTTCTGCTAGTGCGCACTCGTGGATCAACATTTACCTATAAAAACGTCAAAAGTTTTTAGTTCATTTTGTAATAAGACTTCAACAATTTATTTAGCAGATTTACTTCTTCACAACCAAATTAGCTCCCACTATTTTTTTTGGATCTCAACACTCTCCTCTTAGAGATTGCAAAAAATCTCACATCATTAATGATTTCTAGTGGTGTGCGTGTCCCACCAACTGACCATTCACCCTTCCCCCCTAACAGTTATTGGTGATGGGTTAGCCAATTAATGAACAACTCTATTCAATGATTCTCTAATCATGGTGCATCCAAACTTGGTCTCTAATTCATGAATCTCACCTACCTAGAATATTTATCACTTCTTAGTTAAAGTCAGGAGCCCACCATTTGCACAGATTGGATTCTTATTGAGTCTTCTCACCATATTCTGGAATATTAGCCCAATCCATCCTCCAGCACTTAGAATCCATTGCCCAATAGACCATGGTTGTGTCTTCTTGGGCAATGAGCCACTTATAACCAGTCCGAGAACATCAACCTCGGAGAGGTCCACACATCATACAATGATGGAAGACCTTAGACTTAATTTTTTCTTAGAAAGAATGATTTCGGTCTTCATTAAACTGGACTTGGACATTATGTATATACATTACGACTAACTAGTGGCATGATGTTAGCTCAAATTATTGACCACCTTAGATCAGAATGAGTCAACGAACATGGCCAGGGTAAGTGAAAACGATGGCAAGGAATATGCCAATTAACTCGACAAGAATGCATTCGAGATTGAGTAGATCCAATTAAAAATCAATCACATCGTATCTATCAAACTTACTTAACACCAATTATTGAGCCAAAATCAATCTGCGGTTAGCCTATAATCCAGACTTCAACCACTGAGCTAATTATGGTCCTTAGCTTGATCGATCACTCACGTGACTAATTCTTGACCAAGGACTTAATCCAATTGGCTGGTCAATTTAAGCACTGTTGATTCCCGTCTAACCAACTCTTGATCAGTTTGATTCAACGCTTAGATCTAATAAGCTACCAGCCCGAAATCCAATATTATGAATATGTCTTAGATCTAAATTTTAATTTAGACCTAATAATATTTTATAATTTTAGTTCTTAATTAGCTTAGGGTTCACAACACAAATTTAAAATAAAAATCCTAGGTTTTAGAATCTATAATTTTGCAGAAAGAAGTCTTGATTTTTGATAAGGGATGACGTGCAGCACCCTCACATCATAAAAACACCCCATCGAATGGAAGTAGAGAGCTTTAAATCGTACTTTATTTCTTATGATCAGACGGCCAGGAGAATCCTAATCAGAAATATAATTCTACAAACTAGTTTTATCTACATCATAATATTCATATATAAAATTAATCTAACTTATACATATTTTACATACAAATTCATGTATCATTATCATGCTATTTCTCAGATCAAATTATCTTATAATTATCCTAAAAATATTAAATTTAAATTATCACATCAAAATAAATTCTTAATCTAGCAATTATGTAGAACTATTCACACAACTAGTCCTAAACATGCTATTCATTCATATATCATAGATCTAAAATTAAATAATTTTATTTTCTATTTTTAGATCTTATTATAATATTTATAACTAATTACAAAATAAAAAATAAGTAAAATCTAAATAACATAATTTTAATTCAATATAATCAGATTTATGCAGACATATATATAGACTATTCTATTTTACAACTATCATGCATATTGTAGAACTTAGATCTATATTATTTAATTTTAATTTTTCTAATTTTAGATCGAATTCACATCTCATGTGACAATTAAAATCACCTAAAAAAAAAAAATTTTTTTTAGATCAAAAATAAAAAAAATAAATCTAAATAATAAAGAATCGAGCTCTGGATAACCAGTGAAGAAAACTTCTTGTACCAGAATGCTTCCTTCGCAGCCTCTGATGCAGCGATATATTCTGCTTCCATGGTGGAATCTGCTATCACGTTTGCTTGGAACTCTTCCAGCTGACAGCACCACCATTGCACACAAACAGACTCCCAGATGTCGACTTTCGATCATCTATATCGGACATGAAATCCGAGTCTGTGTATCCCTGGACAAGGAGTTCTCCGTTACCAAAGACCAACATCATATCCTTAGTTCTTCTCAAGTACTTAAGGATACATTTCACAGAAGTCCAGTGTTCTTCACCTGGATTTGACTGATATCTGCTTGTGACACTCACAGCATGGGCTATATCAGGTCGTGTACATAGTCATGGCATACATGAGGCTCCCTATTGCAGAAGCATAAGGGATCTTGCTCATGCGTTCTATTTCCTCAGGTGTGCTGGGGCACATCTTCTTGGAAAGATGAATACCATGTCTGAAGGGTATTAATCCCCTCTTAGAGTTTTCCATACTAAACCTCTTTAGTACTTCCTCTATGTACATCTTCTGTGAAAGTCCTAGCATCCTATTCGGTCTATCCCTATAGACCTTAATTCCTAGAATAAAGGATGCTTCACCTAGGTCTTTCATGGAGAATTCCTTGGACAACCATATATTTGACTGATGTCAACATGGGAATATCATTCCCAATAAGGAGGATGTCATCCACGTACAATACGAGGAAGACAACAGCGCTCCCACTGACCCTTTTTGAAAACACATGGTTCCTCTTCATTTTTGATGAAACCAAACTTTTTGATCACATCATTGAAACGAGTGTTCCAGCTCTCCGAGATGCTTGCTTAAGTCCATATATGGACCTTTGCAGCTTGCAAACCTTGTGATCAGTATCACTGGATGTGAAACCTAGCGGCTGTTCCATATAGATATCTTCCTCAAGATATCCATTTAAGAATGCCGTTTTCACGTCCATTTGCCATATTTCATAATCGAAATAGGCTGCAACAGCAAGCAATGTGCGGATGGATTTTAGCATAGCTACTGGGGAAAAGGTATCCTGATAGTCAATGCCTTCGCGTTGACTATAACCTTTTGCCACTAGTCTAGCCTTGAATGTCTCCACATTCCCATCTGCACCAATCTTTCTCTTGAAGATCCATTTACACCCAATAGGTACTATACCTTCTGGTGGATCTACCAAGGTCCAGACTTGGTTTGAGTGCATCGAGTCAATTTCTGACTTGCATTGCCTCTAGCCATTTCTCGGAGTCGATATCTGATATCGCCTCGTTGTAGGTTTTGGGATCATCACCATGAGCACCATTACCTACGAGGAACATTTCCTCTACTTCCTCTGAAATAATACCTAAGTATCTTTCAGGGGGATGGGAAAACTCTTTTCCGATCTACGAGGTGGAGGAGGTAGTGTTCTTATTGGCTCAACCTGATTTGGTTCCACTTGGTCCTTAGCTCGTTGCTGCTTGTGAGACTTTCTCATCAAGCTTAATCTGCTTTCCAATGCCACTATCTTGAATAAACTATTTTTCAAGAAAGATGGCATGTCGACTCACAATCACATTGTGGTCTTCTGGAATGTAGAAATAGTATCCTAATGACTCTTTAGGATATCCTATGAATCGAGCTCTGAAGGACCTAAACTCTAACTTGTCCGCTTGTTGTCTTTTGACATGAGCCGGACAACCCCAAATTCTGAGATGACTCAGACTTGGTTTCTTACCGTGCCATATCTCATACGGTGTGGTAGGAACGGATTTTAGAGGGAAACCCTATTCAGTAGATAAGATTGAAGTTAACAAATGAATGTCCCCAAAGAAAATCTGGGAGGTCTGTGAAGCTCATCATGGATCGAACCATATCCAATAGAGTCCGATTTCTCCGTTCTGAAACCCCGTTGAGTTGAGGTGTTCCTGGTGGAGTCCATTGAGAGACTATGCCATTTTCCTTGAGATAGTCTAGGAATTTCCCGGCTAAGGTATTCACCTCCTCGATCTGATCGAAGAACCTTAATGGGTTTTTCAGTTTGTTTTTCTACTTCATGTCTGAATTCTTTGAACTTTTCAAAAGCTTCAGACTTGTGTCTCATAAGATACACATACCCATACCTAGACAGATCATCGGTAAAGGTAATGAAGTAGACAAAATTGCCTCTAGCCGGCACATCAAATGGGCCGCACACATCAGTATGTACTAGGGCAAGGAGATCTGTGGCCCTTTCCCCATGTCCAACAAAAGGGAGTTTAGTCATTTTGCCTTGAAGACAAGATTCACAAGTTGGATATGACTCAAAAGTCAATGGACTCAATAGCCCATTTTTCTCCAATTTGTTAATCCTATCTTCTGCTATATGACCTAATCTCAGGTGCCATAGATATCTATCGTTTGGACTATCCCTAGGTCGTTTGGCATTCACGTTTTGCTCGATAGTTAAAATAGGTACATCAATATGTAACTGATAAAGACCATTAATAAGGAAAACCATTTGCAATTTTATTTCTTTCATAAAGAATGTTACAATGGTCCTTAAAGAAGGTAATCACATAAGCCTTCTTGTGCTAAGCATGAAACAGAAATCAAATTCCTGCTAGCTGCAGGCACATAATAACAGTCTTTTCAAAACTAAGTCTAAACCAGATGGTAATCGAAGAGGGTATGTTCCACGGCTACTGCAGCAACTCTTGCTCCATTACCGATGCGTAGGATCATGTCTCCATCCCTCAGCCTCCTGCTATCCTCAAGACCCTGCATGAAAGTGCACAGATGAGCACTAGAACCAGAGTCAAGCACCCAACTGGATGCAGAAGAAACCGTAAGGTTAGACTCAATAACGAGCATACCTCCAGAAGGACCTTCCTTCTTGTTCTTCAGGGTGGCCAGGTAAGTAGGGCAGTTCCGCTTCCAATGGCCGTCGCTGTTGCAATGGAAAATACTTTCCTTTGTCATCAGCCTTCTTCTGCCTTCTTCTTCTTTTTCTTCTTTCCTCCTTCCATTTTCTGCTTTTTTCACAGACTTCTTTTTCTTTCCATAAGACTTTCTTTTGGAAGAAGTCCATTCCATAGCAAGAACTGAGCCTTTAGAACCTTTCATAGAAAGCTCAGCGGTAACCAGCATATTCATTAATTCGGCCAAGGAATTTTGAAGTTTATGCATGTGGTAATTCATGATGAATTGCCCATATGCATCAGTCAAGGATTGCAGAATAATATCATTCTGCAGATCCAAGTCTAACTTCACACCGAGCTTCTCAAGCTCTTCCATGTCCTTGATCATTGTCAGACAGTGATCTTGGACTGACTGCCCATCACGCATCTTAGCCTTAAAAAGTCATTTTCTTGAAAAGTTGTTTAATGACTTGATATTTGGCTGCGCGACTCTGTTCACCAAACATCTCCTGCAGGTGAGCCAACATTTGGCGAGCAGTCCCGATATCTTCATGTTGGCGCTGGAGCTCATCAGACATCGAGCCCAACATGTAATATCTGGCCTTATTATCTTCGTCTATCCATTTTTCCAGAGACGCTCTCTGTTCAGTGGATGGACGGGCTGGTAAGGTGGGAGGGTCCTGGTCCAAAACATGTGTTAACTTCTCAAAACCCAAAATAATTTTGTAGTTCCTGAGCCAATCTTTATAATTGGGTCCAGTCAGTCTATGTGTGTCCAGGATACGTGCTAAGTGGGATTGGACGCAGACATTTTCCTGTAGAGAGTCAAAGATTCTAGTTAGATACTGTAATTTTGACTTGACCAATTTATTTAGGGATTTTATTTTTAAACAAATTAGCTCCCACTATTTTCTCGGATCCCTACACTCCCTCTGTAGAGATGCAAAAATCTCCATGATTAATGATTTCTAGTGGGTGGTGCGGTCTCACCAACTGACTCATCACCTCACCTAACAGTTATTGGTGATGGGTTAGCCAATGAGTGAACAACTCTTGTTCAATGATTCTCTAATCATGGTGCACCCAAACTTGGTCTCTAATTCATGAATCTCACCGTATCCAGAATATTGATCCACTCCTTAGTTAAGTCAGACCCACCATTTGCATAGACTGGGTTCCTAATTGAGTCTCTCACCGTATCCGGAATATTGAGCCCAACTCATCCTCCAGCCCATAGCATCCAATGCCTAATAGACATGGTTGCATCTTCTTCGGTGCAACTGAGCCACTGTATCCAGCCGAGAACAATCAACCCCGGGAAGGGCCCGCACATCTACAATGGTGGAAGACCTCAGACTTAATCTTTTCTTAGGGAGAATTGATTCAGGTCTCATTAAACTAGACTTGCATAGTCATAACAATTATGACTAACCTAGTGGCATGGGTTAGCTCGGATTATTGACCACCTCAGATCAGAACTGTGTCAACAGATATGGCCAGGTAAGTGAGAGACCGGTGGAAGGAATATGCCATTAACTCGTACAAGAATGCATTCAGGTCGAGTAGCTTCCAATTAAAAACCAGTCGGTCGTATCTGTGCCAAACTTACCTTAGACACCAAATTGTTGAGCCAGAACCAATTGGGTTAGCCTACAATCCAGACTCTAACCTCTGAGCCTAATTAGGTCTTGCTTGATCGATGACTCGTGACTCGATCTTGACCCAGACTTAATCCTATTAGGCTGGTCAATTTAAGCATTGTTGATCCCATCTAACCAACTCTTGATTCGGTTTGATCAACCGCTTAGACCTAATTGAGCTACCCAAGCCCGAACCCAGTATTATGAATATGTCTTAGATCTAAAATTCTCAATTTTAGACCTAATTAATATTCCATAATCTTAATTCTTAATTAAGTTAGGGTTCATAAACAAAATATGCACAATAAAATCCTAGGGTTTTCAGGATCTAGGGTTTTGCAGAAAGTAAGTTTTGGATTTTTGATTAAGGACGAACGTACGCAGCACCCCTACACATCATAAGAACACCCCATCGAATGGAAGGAGAGGGCCTTTAAACCCTTCTTTATTCTTATGACCGGACGGCCAAGGAGAATGCCTTAATCAGGAACATATCAATACTACAAAACTAGTTTTAGATCTATATCATATATCTCATATATAAAAATTAGATCTAACTTCATGGCATATTTTGCATACATCTCATGTATCATATCATGCATATTTTCAGATCTAAATTATCTTATAATAATCTAAAAAATTAGATTTAAATTGATCTAATCAAAATAAATTCTAATCTAGACAATTATGTAGAACTATTCTACAACTAGTCTAGACATGCATCAATCATATCTCATATGATTTAAAATTAAATAATTTTTATTTGCTATTTTTTAGATGTTATTATAACACTTATAATATCAAAAAATAAAAAATAAGAAGATCTAAAATATAATTTAATCAAATTAAATCAAAAACATGCAAGACTATTCTATAGAACTATTCTATTTTAGAACTAGTCATGCATATTGTAGAATCTTAGATCCAAATTATTTAATTTTAATTTTTCTAATTTTAGATCGAATCACATCTCATGTGACATATAAAATCACCTAATTTTTAGATCAAAAATAAATAAAAATAAGATCTAAATAATTTAAAGAATCTAGCTCTGATACCAGTTGAAGGAAAAATCCTAATTTTTTGGATCAGGTTCATTCAGATCTGATCGGATCAAGAGAGATATTTCAAAAATTTTTCTTATGTATCCATTTTAGATATGAGATGTTTTTGATTTAATTTTGTAGATCTAATAAATAAAAATAAAAATAAATTAATTCTAATTTAATTTATACCTTGATGTTGGGTAATCTAATTACCCTTTGATGATCCTACTGATTGCCTAAGATTCTGGATCTAGCCACGTAAGTGCCTGGCCTTTACCGACATCCACTCGGGCTGGATCTAGAGATCTTCTCCTTCTTTATCACTTCTCCAAAAATTAGATCGGGATCTGATTTGAAGGATCTTCAAAACTCCTTCTGAACATCAGCAATCGTCTCTGTAGCAGTGTTGTCTTCTTCCTTTCTCGTCAGCCTTTTTCTTGCCTGGATCATACCAGACTAGAGCCCAACTTTCCATGGGCATGAAGTGGAGAGAGAGGATCAGAAGATGGCATGGAGGAGGGAGAGGGGCAGCCTTGGGGCATGGGCTAAGAGAAACTCTTTTTAAAGTGTGGCACAGATAGGGTTTATATAGACTCTACTGCACCATGCTGTGCCACATCATCCCGGCCAATCACATTGCTTCGTGCAATCAGATCTAAATCGGACAGATGGGATGACATCACCTGATTCAATCAGATAAGAGCCCCACTAATTTATCCTTAGATGGTGCCTAAGACTAGTCAAAGTCTATGGCTAGGGGTCACCTAAGTAGAATCCAAGAAGCAACCTAGAGTCCCATCCGTACGGAACTCCAGGCATCCCCATCCATGGGCACATGCCTCCCTAGGTGTATGCCCCCTCCTTTCTAATTTTCAGTAAAGAGACAACCCCTAATCTACTCTCCAATAAGTGTATGACATGTGGGCAGATGTCCAAGGGTCAAAGGTCAATGTTTGACCAAAGTCAAAGGATAAGAATTAGCAGATGATGGAAAATAATAGGTGTTGTCTCAAATTTATCTCATAAATTAAGACAACCCTTTTCTGATCTGGACAAGCTTCAGTCAGACCAAGTAAAGGTACTTGAATGAGCATAAACTCATTTGGCTCAGTCGAGACAACTTTTAATGATAATAAATGGAGAACATTAGGTTCAATCATGTGCTACCACGATTTCGTTGAACCTAATTGAACCTAATTCGAATCAATTGAAGTCGGTTAGTTCAATTGATGATCATCCAAATTCAAATCCTTATTTGTGTGATCCAGTTAGGATTCAGTTTTGTATGGTAATGGGATATGTCATGATCTCTATCATTGACATCATCAAAACTCCTTTCGATGGATCAGAACTCTTCTGATTCAGACAGCTAGAATGATCGATCATCTAAATCATTCTAATTGCTCCCAAAATCCACCAGTGACACCTAGCAGTATATGGTGGCAATCCATCAAAGCTAAAAATGCGAACCTCTTCAGGTGCAACTACCTTGTGTGATTAAGTTCTTCTATCTTGAGCCCCGATCAGATTAGGGTTTAAGGTGAACTCATCAAACCCTAATTCTGTCATATGATGTAATCATTCGATTCAAGTCCGATGTGAAAACCTAAATAGAA
Organism: Cocos nucifera; assembly: GCA_006176705.1. Lineage (NCBI taxonomy): Eukaryota > Viridiplantae > Streptophyta > Magnoliopsida > Arecales > Arecaceae > Cocos > Cocos nucifera. Next base: position 81,077 of record QRFJ01002492.1, on the reverse strand, counting down.
ACTCTTTCTATTATTTCACTCTGCCATGGCCATGGGCTTCTGGACTTGATTCTCATGATCATCATAGGGCTGCTCCTCTACCACCGAGGTAGATAGATTCCATCTTGATGCAATCCAGTTCCTACAATGAACATGCTATAGCCAACATACACCTCAGGGTTTCCAATGGCTAGGAGACCGAGTAATGGTGTAGTCAAACTATAACACCCTCAAGGTGAACTATCGATGCACCTCAGGTCAAAGAACCAGACACACCACTGCAGCATCGAGTCAGTCATCGACGAGAAGGTAGACTTCCTAATGACTACTCGAGGTGGTCACGCTCAGTGCCCTCGTTCTCTAACGAGTACCTATACTCTTGCTTTACTGTCTCCACACGATAGATTCAAGATTCATCTACTATGAAGAAGCGATTGTACACCAACCTTCTGGATCAATCACCATCCTCATGATGATCCTACGGTCAGGAGCATTTTATGAGTTAATAAATAAAAATTCATGTCTTAAATTTTTAACTCTTGAAAATATGAATTATCATTACCATTAACTCAAGAAATATATCACAGACACTAAATACACATTTGTGATAGAAAATAACCCATTTTATTATTTATAATCAAAATTACAATTTTGACCCTAGATGTGTATTACAAGTGTCAGTCAATTCTGGCTTCTAGGGCATACATATCTAATAGTTTATCCCAAACAACAGTCCCCGTAATCTTGAGTTCAAAATTTGAAGTAAGAAAGGAAAAAAGGCGATGGCCAAAGTTTGGTCCTGGGTTCCCGTGCTTATCAGGATGAGGCATTTTGATGTTTACCATGTTGGCACCGAAACTTTCTAAGTTTGAAACGAGTCCAAAAAGATGGCACTTTGAATCTCCCACCAAAACTCTACCACAGGCATGACGCCATAAAGACTTCACCCATCACCGCTTTTCTATCATGATAAGTGGGACATGCAGTGCACGTAGATCGACCAAAGTCGATCCATAATCATAACTGCTTTAAATTATCTCTGGCTATTTAAGGCCTTCTTCTATTATTCGAAAGTCATCCTTGCCCGAGTCTTCTTCTTCCTTCTGCTCCTATTCACCTTCTTCCTGTGGGTCTCATTCTTCTCTCGCCTTTCTGAGCTCTAAACACCCTTTCAATTGATTCTCATCACGTCTATTGTCCTTTCATCCTTCTCGGATAGTTTAGGTCAGTTTTCTAATTCTTCTCTTAGGTTATTCGTGCTTATCATTTCTGGCTTCTTGTCTTCCTAACTTTTTGATTTTTTTTGGGGGGTTTCTTGGGGTTCATCTTGATCCAAATGTCTTCGGAAACTTTCCACTCCATCAGTTTGTGGGACTCGTACGGACCAACCTTCTTTGATTCTGCACCCCTGGTCGAGGTTGAACCTAGAAACATGTCCCACTCGTCTTTCGCTCCAGACACCATCCTATCCATCCTTACCCCGGACAATCTTTCTCCGATCCAAATCCAATATGGAATCCCTCCAGAATATGACCTTGAACTCCCCAGCTCTGACGATCAAGTCAATTCTCTCCCGATCGACCAATTTTATTTGTACTTAGAAGCTTTGCGCATCGAGCTTAGATTCCTGCTGCCCCCATTCATAGTCGTCCTTTTCCAGTTCTTAAATATCCCCTTCGCATCTATTGTACCAAATTTTTTTCGATTCATCATAGGTTTTCTCTCCCTCTATCGATTGATCGAAGTCCAGCCAATCATTTTGCTTTTTAGAAATTTCTATACCTTTATGCGCCATCCTTCCATGAAGGATTGGTGGTACTTTATCCCTCAGGTCAACAAGAAGTGGTTATTGAAAGGTGCCCTTTCTTCCATTCATAACTAGAAGAAAAAATACTTTTTCGTGCATTGCTCGACCTTGCCATAGTTCTTCCTTCATGGGGTTACATTAGAGAGTCAATTCACCGAGCTCCTAACTTAGACGAAGCCAACCTTGATTCCTCTAATAAACTTAAGATGTACTGAGCTCCTCCTCTTTCCAACCTTTTAAAGAAATAGATCTTATTCAACCTGGATCTGAGTCCCCATGATCCTATTGGTACACCTTTTGATTTTTGAGTCCACACGGTTTTGCGCATGTGTATTGCTACTGACTATTTTTGTTTTCCTGCTATAGAAATGGATGCACAAGCTGCCAAGATGCTTACCAAAGGGCACTTCATCGGGAAGAGGAAGGGGAAGGTGCAAGAAGATGACTCAAAGATGATGAAGGTCGGTGTTTCCAGCTTCGGAGTCCCCTCCCCCACTACCGCTGTGTCTGAGGTCATCGTCAGCACCGAGATTTTCCTAGTTGCCAAGGTTGACACTGCTAGCACAGGCCTGGTGCCTTCCATGCCCTCAAGTCCCTCCAGCGGGGATCGAGTTTTGGAGCTCCCTGTCAGGAAAGGGACAGGAGAGGGAAGGAAAGAAAAGCTATTGCAAAGACATCCTGCAAGGCTCACTTAGGTGGGCCAGATGTCAACGACAACGAACGAGAGGATGATCCCTTCGACAATCTAGAGATCATCCAAGAGCTTGCTAAACGGTTTGCCATGCTCGAGGTGGTGGACCAGATGGTGGACCTGGACCCACGGCAGCTCATCCGAACTTCTCTTGGAACCATCCTCAAGATAATTGCTCCATTGCTCGATTCTTTCTTTTCTCTTCTTTTTCTTTTCTTCTTTTTATTTTTTTAACATCGATTATTTATTACAGTTGAATCACCAGATGCTCGCTCACATCAAGAGGGTACGTCATCAAGAGGCGGAGGCACAGAAGGCCTAGGAGGACCTTCGAGCTGAGGTCCATCATCTTCAAAATAGGGTCGATGAGGTCGAGCATCTCATCGAGAAAAAGACAGCGGACATCGAAAGTCTCTAGGATGCACTCCATGAGGAAGAGTTTGCCTCGATCAGACTAAAGAACGCATTGGCCCTAGAGGAGGAGAGGAGGAAGGAACCCAAAAATAGGATCACCGAACTGGAGATCCAAATGGTGAAGTCAATCTCGGAGACAATGATCCAGACCATGGTATAGTTCAACACCTCTCCCAAGATGAGGAACCTGAATGTTTAGTTCGGTCAGGAAGCATTTATCAAGGGTTTCGAGCTCTGCAAAGAAAGGGTAGCCTGAAGGATCCTCGAGCTTGACCTTGGCTTTCTGGAGGAGGAAGATGATGTGGAGGCAGGACCGTCCGCTGCTATGGTCGACCTTTCCTTCGACGAGCCCACTCCTGGCCCATCTGAACCTACTGCAGAGGCACCCAAGCCAGTTCAAAAACTTAAGGTGACCGAGAGCGATCCAGCTCCACCCTCTAAGGTTGAGATTCTCAAGTAGTTGTACCCCCTTTTTTTTATATCTTGTACTCAAAAGTTTTGATTAAATGAAGTGAAATTTTTTTCTTTCATATCCTTGAGTGCTTTTTATATCTCGAATGTAGTCTCCCACCATCGTTGATCCACTGCCTCAGGAGGTTCTAATAAAGCTCTTGATAAAGAACCTGAGGAAGAAAATTCATCTTCTAAGAAAAAAGTTGAAGAAGATGGAGGATGACCTTTAAGCCTCACGAAAGAATGCTTCTAAGGCGACCAAAGAGGTTACTCAGCTCTGAGGCTTGCATATGAAGCAAGCGGTGAGCTTCAATATCTAGAAGGGCAGCTTCGAGAAGGAGGTTGCCAAACTCAAAAGAAATACCAGCGATAAGTCCTTGGCATTGACAACATAGATTAGCTCTCTCGAAGCTGACTTAAAGGATGTCGAGAAAAAGATCCATCTTCTAGAAGGGAGCTCACCACGGTCTATCGATAAGGCTCGAAATAACTCGGACTGGTCAATAAAGTCATCCCAGCTTCAAAAGCAGCTACAAGATACTGAGGACCGATGCAATAGCTTTTGAGTGACCTAGGCAGAGAAGATGTCCAGGCTTAAAGGCAAGCTCAAGGTTGCCAGAGATGAGGTAGCTCATCTTCGAAAGCAACTGCATGATAACCGTGCAGCCAGCATGAGTGGTGAGTCGGAGGAGATGGCCTCCTTGAAGAGGATCATTGGTGAGCTTTCAGAGATGGTTGGGGTGGAGCAGGTCGAGGTTTAATGGTTGAAGCTTCTGCTCGCCTGTGAACATCGGGTTGTCGAGGATGCAGAGGCTGAGTTTGAAGTTTTAACGAGATAGCGATGAGAGCTCGAGGGCAAGTTTCAGCTCGCCAATAGAATGTATGTAGATGGTCTCTTCTAGAAGAAGGAACTTGAGGTGGAGATCCTTAGGATAAAGGAAGCCTTGGTGATGGTTGGAGCTGGCAGTCCAAAGTTTGAAGAATCTGATTTGCCTTAAAGCTTCGGCCTCTTTTCCCTCTTTTTTCTATCTTTCAATGTAATCAGCCTTGTCGGTCTATGCTTTATTTGTAATGAACTTATTTTTGTAATGGAATAGTACATTTTTTTCTATTTTTATTTCGCATGAACCTAAGGCCTATTTGCGGCCTTAACTTCTTTACCTCTTTTTTTTTTTGAAATGCTCGTTGCGGACGCCGAGCTCATTATGGACACCAGGCTTGTTGTGGATGTCGAACTAGGACCTCTCTTATAAACTACGATAAGGTTCTACCTTTCGCATTTAACATAGTCAGGTTATCACGGGAAAACATGTGTAAGGATTCTCTACCAAGCTTCTTCCTTCTCCATGTCTTCGATCTACGAGGTTCTGGCTTTCGCTCATGTTAGGATGAGGCTTTTCTTCTTTTCTTAACATGGCTTATGGGGGTGCATTAGGATCGTCGGTAGGGTGTCTCCATCCATCCTGTCTTATGTCGATGAGGTTGTCAATTTTGCTTATGTTAGGATAAGGTTCTCCTCCTGTTCCTAATGTGGCTCGTGGGGGTGCATTTTGGATCATTGACAGGGCATCCCTCCCCATCCCATCTAAGATGAATGAGGCCTTTGACTTTGCTCATGTTAAGATAAGATTCTCTTCTTATTTCTAACAGATGATAGGGGTACATTAGGGTCATTGTCAGGGCCTCTCCACTCATCTCATCTAAAATGAACAAGGCCTTCGACTTTGCTCATGTTAGGATGAGGATCTCCTCCTGTTCCTAATGGACTGTAGGGGCACATTAGGGTCATTGTCAAGGCCTCTCCCCTCATCTCATCTAAAATGAATGAGGGCTTCGACTTTGCTCACATTAGAATGAGGTTCTTCTTCTATTTCTAATGGGCTGTAGGGGCACATTAGGGCCGCTATCAAGGCTGCTCTCCTCATCTCATCTAAAATGGACGAGGCCTTCGACTTTGCTCACATTAGGATGAGGTTCTCCTCCTATTTCTAATGGGTTGTAGGGGCACAATAAGGTTGTTGTCAGGGCCTCTCTCTTCATCTCGTCTAAAATGAATGAGACCTTTGACTTTGCTCATATTAGGATGAGGGTCTCCTCCTATTTCTAACGGGCTATATTTTTTGTGAGATCAAACTCGGAGGGTAGTCCCCACTTTATCACCAGTATATAATAAAGATTAGGATGCTGAAGTAGAAAAATTTTATTATAATCAAATCATTGGCAATACATTCATAGATTTTTTGAATTCCATGATCGAGGTAGGTCTCCCCCCTCGAGTTCCTTCAAGTAGTATGTCCCGGGTCGACGACCTCCATAATCGCATAGGATCCTTTCCAATTTGGAGCAAGCTTTCTCCGGCTTTAAGGCTGAGAGATGGTGGCTTGCCGAAGCACTAAGTCCTCCACTCTGAATATTTTACCTATGACTCTGGAGTTATAATATCAGACGACCCTTTGCTTGTAAGCTGTCATCCGAACTTGGGCTTCCTTTCTCTTTTCTTCTAGTAGGTTGAGGTTGGCTCTGAGGTCCTATGGGTTATACTATTCATTGAAGGCCACTACCTATGCTAATGGAAGTTTAAGTTCGATCGAGATAACTACCTCTATCCAAAAGCTAAGATGAGTGATGTTTCTCTGGTTGATAGCCTTTGGGTAGTGCGATATGCCCATAGAACATGATAGAGATCATCTGCCCAGGCCCCTCTTGCTTTATCGAGTCTAGTCTTGATGGCTTGCAATAGGAACCGATTGGTCACTTCAACTTTCCTATTTGCCTATGGGTAAGCTACCGACGTGAAGCGATGGGAGATGTTTAGATCTTCACAGAACTCAGCAAATCTTGTTCCAAAGAACCGTTGCCCATTTTCTATTATGAGAGTTTGGGTTAGACCAAACTAACTGGCGATTGATTTCTAGATGAAGTCCCATACCTTGACCTCAGTAATTTTTGCTAGTGGTTCGGCTTCGACCCATTTGGTGAAGTAGTCGATCTCAACTATAAGGAACATTCGTTGTCTAGTTGCCATTAGGAAAGGGCCAAGTATATCCATTCACCATTGCACAAATGGTCAAGGTGCGCTTAGCGGAGTAAGCTTGGAGGCCGACTGTCTTTGTATATTTGTATTTCTCTGACAGTGGTCATATTTCTTAACATACTCCATAGAATCATGGTACAAGATCTGCCAATAGTAGCCTTACCAAAGTAGTCTCTATGATAGGGATCTGGCTCCTACATGACTTTCATAAATTCCCTCGTGCACTTTTCATAGTGCAAAGTCGGCCTCTGAAGGTTGGAGATATCTCAACAGCGATAGCAAATACGATCTTTTATACAACTTACCCTCATACAAAATATATCAGGATGCTTGATTCCTGAGTTTCTAAACTTCTTTCAGATCATGAGAAATTACTCCCTCCTTGAGGTAGGCAACTAATGGGTTAATCCAGCTTGGCTCGAGCTCCATCTGCATAACAAGCTATGATTCCTCTGAGCTTGGGCATTTTAGAGTTTCAAAATATACTTCTTTAGGCAGTTCGACTAGGGCTAAAATGGCCAATTTAGAGAGGAGATCAGCTCTTGTATTTTCTATCCTCGAAATCTGTTGAATGCCAAAACTATCGAAGGCCTGAGTCAAATCTTTTACCTTCTCAAGGTATTTTATCATACATTCCTCTCGTGCTTCATAGTTGCCACTAACTTGGCCAACCACTAATTAAAAATTACTATAGACTTGAAGTCGATCTACTTTTAACTCTGTTGCTATTTTTAACCTAGTGATCAATGCTTCATATTTGGCTCCATTATTAGTTGCAGAAAATTCAAAGTGTAGCGCATATTCGACGGTGACTCCCTCGGAATTGACTAAGATCGATCTCATGCCTGCTCTAATGGAGTTGCACGAACCATTCACGTACAGGATCCAAAAACATTTGGAAAGGTCGGCACTCTCTTCAGAGAGGTTCGGTTGCAACCATGGGGTGCTACCCTCATACTATTCAAGCTCAACTTCATCTAGAATGGTACATTCTACTACAAAATCTGTCAATATCTAAGCTTTGATCGATGGCTGGGGTCAATAAGTAATATCAAACTCCATGAGTTTGATTGTCCATTTCATGATTCTTTCGAAAGCATCCGTTTGATAAAGGACTGCTTTTATTGGTTGATCCATGAGGACCATTATGGTGTGTCCCTGAAAGTAAGGTCGGAGTCTTCTGGCAGTGATTAGAAGAGAGTAAGTCAATATTTCTAACTTAGAGTACCTGATCTCTGCATCCCTCAGGACTCGACTTATATAGTAGACTGGTCGCTGCATCTTCGCTTCTTCCTTGATCAGGACTACTGCCAAGGTCACCATGGAGGCTGCAAAGTACAAGAATAATTTTTCTCTAAATTTAGACTTAGCTAGCAATGAAGGTGAGCCGAGGTAATTTTTGAGCTCCTCAAATGTCCGTTGGCACTCCGTCGTTCAGTGAAAATTCTTTGGTTGCTTGAGAACTTGGAAGAAGAGCATGCATTGCTCGACCAATTTTGAGATGAAGTAATTTAGGGATGCCACTTTTTCAATCAAGTGCTGAACTTCTTTGATTATTTTTGGAGCAGTCATCTCCTGAATAGCTCAAATTTTCTCTGAATTTGCTTCAATCCCATGCCTCGATATCATAAACCCCAAAAACTTCTCTGAGGTCACACCAAAGGCGAACTTGATCGGATTCAGTTTTATTTTGTACTTTTTGAGTGCACTAAAGGGCTCTTCGAGGTTGGTAATATGGTTTATTCGAGCTCGACTTTTGACGAGCATGTCATCCTTATACACCTCCGTGTTGCGGTCAATCTGCTTCTTGAAGATCTTGTTGATCAGGCATTGGTATGTTGCCCCTACATTCTTGAGTCCAAAAGACATAATCCTATAATAGTAAAGACCATGGTCAGCAACAAAAGTAGTTTTCTCCTCATCCTCCGACACCATCTGTATTTGGTTATAGCTAAAAAAGTCATCCATGAATGTGAGGAGCTCATGGCCCGAGGTTGTGTCTACCAATTGATCAATCCTAGATAGAAGATAGCTATCTTTTGGATGGACTTTGTTTAGCTTTTTGAAGTCTATATACATCCTCCACTTGCCATTTCCCTTCTTAACCAGGTCCATGTTAGAGACCCAAGTCGGATAGCTGATTTCTCGAATAAATCCGATGTTGAGAAGCTTGTCGACTTCTTCTGCTATTGCCTTCTTCCTTTCTGGTGCATGGCCTCGGACTCTTTCTTTCACTGATCGATGCTTGGGATCAATTGCTAGCTGATGTTCCATAATCTCAACATCAATCCCAGGCACATCCATCGAAACCTAGGCAAAGACATCGACATTCCTCCATAAAAGGATGATGAGCTGCTTCCAAACTTCATCCTCCAGATTGGAGCCAATTTGCACAATATGCTCTGCATTTCCATCATTCAGGGGGACGGTCACAAGATCTTCTATAGGCTCACCCCATTCTTTGGTAAGGTCGTCATGGATATCAAGCCCATCAACTGGGTTGGGGTCAAGTCGAGTGCCATATTGTAAGGAAATGGAGTAGCAGTGCCAGGCTAATGCTTGATCACCTCTGATTTCACCTATTCCATTGCTTGTTGGGAATTTTATTTTCAAGTAATAGGTCGACACTATGATTCGTAGTGCATTTAGATTAGGTCATCTAAGGATTGCATTGTAAGCGGAGGGGGCTTTTACCACCAAAAAGTCAACCCACACCTTGGCCTGCTTTGGATACTGTCCTGCAGTCATGGCTAGAGTTATCATTCCCTCCATCGGCACAGCGTTGTCAGTGAAGCTAACCAATGGGTAGCTCATGGGTCCCAGATGATTATTAGGTATGGACATTTTAAAGAAAGCATCATCGTACAGAACGTCAATAGAACTTTCATTATCTATCAAAATGCGGCATACATCATTATCAAAAATGTTCAAAGAAATTACAACCATGTCGTTGAGCGGGAACCGGACTCCTTGAGCATCCTCATTGGTGAAAGTGATGGGCTCTTAAGTTCTTCAACTCTTCCCGACCTCGGTCGACCTACTAGCCTCCCCTCATCGAGGTCCCCCGGAGATGGTGTTAATGATGTCGATCGAGGGCCGATCTTCTTGCTACTACCTGCCCCTCAAAGGTTCTGGTGGTTGGGGTGCTATAAATCAATCCTCCCATCCTTTCGATCATTATCGTAGGAATGGACCCAGCCTATCGTGCCTGATGAGCTCCTCGATCTCATCTTGGAGCTGGATGCACTCTTCTATATCATGATCGTGATCACGATGGTAGAGGCAGAACATGCTAGGATTGCATTTGCTGAGGTGAGTGCACATCCTTTCTGATCTCTGCAGTTGATCTCTGATCTCCATCAATACTTGGGTTTTTGGAGCATTGAGAGGGGCGTAGTTATAAAATTTTCTTAAGGGAGAGCTCCATCGCGCCCTTCTATCCAAGCTTCTTCACCTCTGGGCCCGAGTAGGGGTCTGGGCCTGCCTGCGCTTTGGAGGAGTCTGGAAGCGTGGCCGAGCTCCGCTCGGTTTCTCTCCAACCATGGGCATATTTGGTTCACCCATCTGTCGCTCCTAGGTGGCTTCATTGTCCCTGACCTTAAAATCCTCTTCAGCTAGGGCGTAACCTTTAGCCCGAGCCAGTATATCGGCAAAGTCTCCGACATACTTATTCTCCAAGAAGAACAGCAAATCATTTTTCTAAAGTATGCCCTTATGTGCGGCCATTGCAATAGACTAGTCCAGGTTCTGGACCTTCAATGCAGCAGCATTAAACTAGATGACATAAAGTTGGATAGATTCCTCCTTCTGCTTGATATTCATCATGGAATCTGAACCTTGGTGGACACGTTGGCTACTAATGAAGTGAGCTACAAACTAATGGCTCAATTGATCGAAGAAAAAGATGGTACCTGGCTTAAGTGCTGAGTACCAATTCCTAGCAGCTCCCTTAAGGGTGGATGGAAAAGCCCAACATAAAATGGGATCTAGCACACCATGGAGTAGCATCAATATTCAAAAGTCCTCCAAGTGATCGATCGAATTGGTGGTCCCGTCATAACTCTCAAACTACGGAAGCTTGAAGTTTGGCGGGATTGGTTTCTACATAATCTTCTAAGAGAAAGGAGGGTCAATGTAAATATCATTACCATGGGAGGAGGGGCATGATGGAGTTCTTCGATTCATCAGCTCATTTTCTAGAGCCTTTGATCTAGGAGATCTTTGTGATCATTGATCTCTAAGATTTTCTAGTGGAATGGGGGCAAAACACCCTCGGGGTCAAGTCATGGTTAGAGCAAGGGCTCTCCACCCTTTGCTTCCCCTTTTCGGAGCTCACTAGCCGGCTATCCCAAGTCGATCATCCCTAGACCAAATCATGGGGCTCTGGAGAAGCCTACTCAGACTGAATTGGTATTGGAGCCTATCGATGCATGGCCTGCACCACCTCTGCAAGCCCATAAATCTATTAGACCAGTAGATTGAACAGCTCCACATCCACCATGGCTGCAGGTGGAGCTTGAGTTATCAGAGCCAAAGTGGGAGCGGATGGATGTGGACGTGATCTGGCTATATAGGCCATTGACCATCGGATAGAAGCTTTTTTGGGAGGCATTTCTTTAGGAAGAACTTTTGAGAGGAAGAAGAGGGATCGCTGCTGAGCACTCCTTTAAGAACAAGGGATCCTTAGGAAGAGAGGCCATTCCTCTAGCACCAATCCTATTGGTGCGAAATATGGTTATCGTTGAAGAAGTGCTGGAGTTTGAGAAGACAAGGCTGCCGCTGGTGACTTGCAAAATCAGTCTCATCCAGAGCCCGGGCTGGTGGCTCTGGTAAAACCGTCGAATGGTCAAGTTAGCTTTTTCGACCAACAGAAATGGAGTGCTCAATCAAGAAAGTTGTAGAGCTTTTGGAAGGGAGAAGAGAGCCTAGAGAAAATGTATCTGAGGATCTCTTTTATAGATGGAGTCTGTAATAAACTGATTGTGACAGCTGTAACTATCAGATTATGGGCAGCTCGGGGCCATATGGAGTTTGTTACGGAAGATAGTGTTTGCTATCATGAGATGCCAGTCTATTTAAGATTTGATAGTCAAAATATGGAGGGATGGGCATCAGTTGGTGATTATCTTTGAGTTGTATCAATTCTAGAGGAGTTTGGACTCCTCTAAGATAGTTCGGGTGAGGGTCAGTTCATGCCGTGTATGAGATCGAACTCATGCGAAGACTTTCTTGGATGACTATGGGGAGTTCGGCCGCTGGAGGAGTCCAAAAGGAGTTCGACCGCTAGATGAGTTCGGAAGGAGTTCGACCGTTGCAGGAAGATTTTCTGATTGAAGCTCTTTCATGATTAATAGTTACATTAGGCTAAGCATCGGATTGGACTTCGGTGGGAGCAGGGTTTATCCCCAACAATGTTCATGTTATTAAAACTATTTCAATTCTAATCAATCATAAATTATCTTAGATCAAATCTAGCATATTTATAATGATAAAAATTAGATTAAAATATTTTTAATTAGACCATAAAATTTTTTAGATCTAATCTAAAATTTTATAAGTAGGATTTTAGATCAGCACATGCTAGAACAACCTCTCCACTGTAAGTGGTAAACCTTACTACATAACAACCTTATAATCATTCATGCAATCTAAAATATTTATTTCTAGATTTAAATAAATTTAAATCTAACAAATCATAAATTAATCTAGATCATATATAATGAATTTATGATTTATATTAGATCTATAGGAACTAGGACAACCACTCCACTGTAAGAGATAAATCTTACAGCAGAAAAACCTTATAATCAGTTCGTATGATCTTTTTCTTTTTTTTAATTTTAGATTTAAAAAATAGATTGTAAATTAGGCCAAATCTAAAAAATAATCTAAACATACATAAAATCATGTAATAAAGTACATGGCTCTGATATCTTTTGAAGAAAATAGATCTAGGATTTCAGGATTAGATTTTATAACTTTTTTAGATCTACACAATAAAAGAGATGAATTAATCATATTAATGTTAGATATATGTATCCTAGAAGCCAGATTGACTGACACTTGTAATACACTTCTAAGGATAAAATTATAATTTTAACTATAAATAATAAAATAGATTATTTTCTATCACATTGTGTATTTGAAAGTATCTATGATACATCCCTTGAGTTAATGGTAATGATAGTTCATATTTTCAGGAGTTAAAAATTTAAGACATGAATTTTCGTTATTAACTCATAAAATGCTCTCGACCATAGGATCATTATGAGGATGGTGATTGATTTAGAAGGTTGGTGTACAATCACTTCTTTTGGATAGATGAGTCTTGAATCTATGGTATAGAGACATCAGAGCAAGAGTACAGATACTCGTTAGAGAATGAGTGCACTGAGCATGACCACCTCAGCAGTCATAAGGAAGTCTATTTTCTCATCGATGACTGGCTCGAAGCTATAGTGGTGTGTCTAGTTCTTTGACTTGAGGTGCATCGATAATTTATCTTGAGGGTATTATAGTTTGACTACACCATAACTCAGTCTCCTAGCCATTCGAAATCCTAAGGTGTATGTTGGCTATAGCATGTTCATTGTAGGAATTGGATTGCACCAATAGAGGATCCATCTATCTTGATAGATGAGGAGCAACCCTATGATGATCATGAGAATCAAGTCCATAAGCCCATGGCCATGGCAGAGTGAAATAATAGAAAGAATTTCTATTAGGGTTTTCACATTGGACTTGAATTGAATGATTAATTTATATGATGGAAATTTGGATTTGACGTGATCACCTTAACCCTAATCCAGTCAGGACTCAAGATAGAGAAACTTAATCACATAGGTTACTACACCGAGAGATTTGCTTTCAGTTCTGATGGGTTGCCATCATATGCTGCTAGGTGTCACTGGTGGATTTTGGGAGCAATTAGAATGATTTGGATGATCGATCATACTAGTTGTCTGAATCAAAAAAGTTATGATCCATCGGAAGGTGATTCGATGATGTCGATGATAGAGATTGCGACATATCCCATTACCATATGAAATAAATCTAACCAGATCACACAAATAAGGTTTTGGATCTAGATATCTTGAATTAGATTAATCCAATTCAATTGATTTGAATAAGATTCAATTAGGTTCAAGAAAATCGTGCTAGCACACGATTGAGCCTAATGTTCTCCTTTAACAATCATTAAAGCTTGCCTTGATGAAGCCAAATGTGTTTGGGCTCACTTAGAAACTTTTACATGATCTGACTAGAGCTTGTCCAGATTAGAAAAGGATTGTTTTAATTTATGAGATAAATTTGAGACAACACCTGCTATTTTCAGTCACTTGCAAAATCTTGTTTTCGGACATTGGTCAAATGTTGACCCTGAACATATAGACATCTGCCCATATGTCATGCACCCATAGGAGAGTACCTGGAGACTTGTCCCCCTACTAAAATGTAGATAGAAAGGAGGTGCATGCCACGGGAGGCATGCACCTCATGAGTATAAAAGATGGAGTCCCATATAAATGGGACTCTAGGTTGCTTCATGGGATTAAATTATATGGCACCATGAAGTCTTATTTGACCCAGTCTTGGTGCCACCTTAGGAGGGTTTTGAGGGTCTCTCATCTGATTGGATCAAATGATATCATCCCACCAATCAAATTTAGATCTGATTACATAAAGGGCCATGATTGGCCAGGACGATGTGGCACTGCTTGGCGCAATAGGGTCTATTCAAATCCTGTCTGTGCCTAGAATTTAATTCTTCTACCTTTAGTCCATGCCACATAGCCCCTCTCTCTTCTTCTCCATGCCACCCTCTAATCCTCTCTCTCCTCTTGATGCCCAAGGGCTTTTGGGCATGAACAAGGTGCGATCCAAGCAATTGAAAGGCACCAAAAAAGGAAGAAGGCAGCACTGCTGCAAGAGACAATGGATGTTCTTCAAAAGCAGTTTTGAAGACCTTAATGATCAGATCTAGATCTAATTTTTGGAGAATTGATTAAGAAGGAGAAGATCTTTAGATCCTACCTGAGTGGATATTGATTGGGGCCAGGTACTTGCATGGCTACATCCAAAACCTCAAGCAAACATCGGGATTATCATAGGATAATTACATTACCCAAAATAAAGGTATAATTAAATTATATTTAACTTTTTTTATTTTTATTATCAAATAAATAAGACAAAATTTAAGGAATCTCATATCTAATTAGAATTTTGGAAAATTTTTTTTTGAAATATCCCTCCTGATATTGGCAAGTTAGCAAAATCCATCATGGATCGAACCATGTCTAACAGAGTCCGATTCCTCCTTTCAGACAGACCATTATACTGTGGTATTCTAGGAGGAGTTCATTGAGAGAGAATTCCATTCTCTCCTAGATATATAAGAAATTCACTAGAAAGGTAATTTCCAGCTCGGTCAGACTGAAGAGTTTTAATACTCTTTTCAATTTATTTTTCTACTTCAGTTCGAAATCTTTTGAATATTTCAAATGAATCCGACTTATGTTTCATCAAATAGACATATCCATACCTGGATAGATCATCTATGAAAGTGATGAAGTAGAGATATCCATCTCTAATAGTAGTGCTTATAGGTCCACATACATCAGTATATACTAGACCTAAGAGCTCAGCGGCTCTCTCAACTTTTTAGTTAAAAGACGACTTGGTCATTTTTCCAAGAAGACAATATTCATAGGTTGGAAATGATTCACAATCACTGACTTTGAGGATTTCCTCTTGAGTCAACCTATTTATCCTATTCTTATTAATGTGACCTAGCCTATAATGCCATAAGAAAATATCAAACACACTATCTAATCTAGGGTGCTTGCTAGTGGAGTAGACTATATTAACAAGTTGTGATAACATGTATACAGCATTTTTAAAATGTCCAAAGAATATAGTAATACTAATTATAATGAGATTACAAAATTCCTTCTTTATTGAAATAAAATAATTATCTTTGGCCAAAATGCCTAAAGAAATGACATTCAAAAAAAAACTAGGACAAAAATGACAATCACTAACAACAATAATCTATGACTCAAATACAAGCTATAAGATTCCTAATGCTAGAACTAGAACTCGTCTTCCATCTCCAATATTCAAGAATCTCTCATCTTGCTTGAATCTCCTACTGACCTGTAATCCCTACAACGAACTGCAAATATGGTAAGGGCTATCGATATCTAATACCCGGTTAGTAATATCATAGATAAAGAATTTGCAAGGAGTTATCATATAAATACTTTGTGCAGCAACAACTTGCTTCTTTCTCGACCTGTTCAGATCCAAGGAGGCAATGTACTGAGGATAGTTTCTCTTCTAATGCCCCCATTTTTTATAAAATAAGCATTCAGCTTGACACTTATCGGGCTTTATCTTCTTGATCTGGTCCTGTATAGATGTCTTAGCCTAAACTTGTACCTTCTTGAACTTCTTCTTCTTGTTCTTCTTTTCTTTCTTAATGGGTCGAGAACCAAAAGATGAATCTTCTACTAAGTTCACCGACTCCTTATGGAGCTGATGATCCTTCTCAAAGTTCTGAAGTAATCCCAGTAACCCATGGTAGTTAACCTAAGGCTTTGTCATTCTGTAATGAGTTAGAAATGGGAGATAAGACTTCGATAGCAAGTTTAGTATTGCACATTTTTCTAGCTACTCATGCAAGAGAAAGATGAGCTTACTCAAACACTCCATCAGCTCGATCATGTACAGTACATGATCAGTGACTGAAGTTCCATCCCTCATCCTACCATTGAAGATGGCACAACTAGTCTTATGCCTCTCAACGTCATCGGATGTGCCAAAAGACTCCTCCAACACTTGAAGCATGTCTTTTGACTAAGCTATCTCGAACCTATGACTGAACTCATCGCTCATACCCACCAGCATAATACAGCACACCATGGTTTGATCGTTGAGCCACTTCTAGTAAGTATCTCTGACTGACCCACGTGCATTTGCAACTGGCTTTTCAGGTGTCAGATCTATCAACACGTACAAAATCCATTCATGCTCTAGGACAATCTTCAACTTATGGTACCAGCTATCAAAGTTGGATCCCACCAGCTTATCATTGTCTAATAATGATCGAAGTGAAAGGAAAGTGGCCGTATCTATACAAAGAAAAACCAAAACCTAATTAGTAATTGATTCATTAAACCTAAAGATTTGGATTTTAATCAAAAGGTTCTCCAACTATTTTATTCGAATTGGTAGCCTCTACCTCAAATTGGAGGAATTATCCTAATTTCTTAGTGGATACTAGAATCTACATAGACTGCACATGAGCCCAACTTTGGTTGGTCAACCCATGTGTATCTAAGGACAGGTTTATAATCAATTATTTCTTTAAATAATTTTTAGTAATTTTAATTTTACCCTAGTCCCTAATCAGTAGGCTTTGGCCTCCACTGAAAAGGTCTAGTTAGGTCTAACCATTAATATGACCATAATTGGTCCATCAAATCAATGAATGATTAAGCCCAACTTTGATTGGTCAACCGAACCACCATTTAGAAAGACGCGGCTAAGAAGTCATATTATGAATGATAATTCCACTAGCTGATAAGTATCAGGCTTTTGGGCCTCCAATGATTATCCAACTAGTGGACTAATTATCACCTACTTATTGGGAGGCTACAATGTAGTTATCACCATAACTATTTCATTTTTAAAGACCTAATAATTTTAGAGTATTTAATTAATTTGATTTAAAGAAGAGAGAAGGTTAGATGAACCAGCTTGTTATGATCCTCCCACTAGCTTCACCGAGTTAGATTAAGGAAGACTATTAATAGGCTGGTCTAGGAGCACCTAAATTAGTCATATTGATTTAACAAGAAGGCCAGGTAAGTGAGATCAGTGGGAGGGTCTGCCAAAGCTTGCCTTAAACACCATAAAAAATGGTCAGGTAAGCAGGCTGCCAATTAAAAACCACCAATTTAGATTGCCAGACTTACCTTAGACACCAATTGGTTAATTAGTTTTGATTGAATCAACCTAATAGTTCTTGCTAGACCGCGTAGCCAAGAATCAAGTCCATCTTGATTCTCATTAAAGACATGGACTTGATCAACTTTAACTATTATAATTAATCTTGAGAAACCTTGATCTAATCTAAGACAACTATTGGTTAGATTTAGTCAATTATCTAATTAAGTATATTCTTTAATCTAACCTTAGGTCTAACTCAATTAACTGACCTAATTTCTCCTAATCCATTAATCCATTGTGTTATGATTTGTATCTTAGGATCTACAATTCACAATCCTAGATCCTAATCAAATAACTCTTAATTTTTAATTTAGTTTTGGACTGAGGGTTGGGGTTTGATATTTAAAAAATAATTTTCATATTTATAAAATAGTTTTATAATATAATTCTACCAATAAGTTGCATGTTTAATTCATAATTAATATGCAAATAAAATAAACATGAAACTACTTTAGATCTAATCTAAACATGTTTGTTGGTGCAAAATCTGGTTGCCATCGGAGAAGTGCTAGAGTTGAAGAAGATGAGGTTACTGCCGGTGACCTGCAAAATAAGTTTCGTCCAGAGCCCGGGGTGGCGGCTCTGGTAAGACCCTTCAATGGTCAAGTTAGCTTTTTTGGCCAATAGAAATAAAGCTCTCAATCAAGAAAGTTGTAGAGTTTTTGGAAGGGAGAAGAGCGACTAAAGAAAATATATCTATGGGTCCCTTTTATAGACAGAGCCTGTAACAAACTGATAGTGACAGTCGTAACTATCGAATAGTGGGCCACTCTGGGTCATATGGAGTTTGTTATGAAAGATAGTGTTTGTTGTCATGAGATGCTAGTCTGTTTGAGATTTGATAGTCAAAATTTGAAGGGATGGACGTCAGTTGATGATGACCTTTAAGCTATATCAATTCTAGAGGAATTTGAACTCCTCTAAGGTAGTTCGGATGAGGGTTGGTTCATGCCATGTACAAGATCGAACTCATGCGGAGACCTTCCTGAATGATTGCAGGGAGTTCGACCGCTGGAGGAGTTCGAAAGGAGTTCGACAGCTGGAGGAAGAAATTTCAATCGAAGCTCTTGCATGATTAATAGTTACATTAGGCTAAGCATCGGACTGGACTTTAGTAGGAGCAGAGTTTATAAAGAAGAAATCCTGATTTTCCGGATTAGATTCGTTCAGATCTGATCGAATCAAGAGAGATATTTCAAAAATTTCTCTCATGTATCCATATCAGATCTGAGATGTTTCAAATTTAATTTTATAGATCTAATGAATAAAAATAAAAATAAATTAAATCTAATTTAATTTATACCTTGATGTTGGGTAATTTGATTACCCTTTGATGATGCTACTGATTGCCTAAGATTCTAGATCTAGCCACGCAAATGCCTGGCCTCTACCAGTATCCACTCAGGCTGTATCTGAAGATCTTCTCCTTCTTTATCACTTCTCTAAAAATTAGATCTAGATTTGATTTGTAGGATCTTTAAAACTCCTTCTGAAGATCAGCAGTCATCTCTACAGTAGTACTGTCTTCTTCCTTTCTCATCAACTTTTTCTTGCCTCGATCGCACCAAACTGGAGCCCAACTTTCCTTGAGCGTGGAGAGGAGTGAGAGGATCAGAAGATGGCATGGAGGGAGAGGGGCAATCTTTGGGTGTGGACTAAGAGGAACTCTTTTTAAAGTGTGGCACCGATAGCGTTTATTTAGACTCTGCTGCACCATGCAGTGCCACATCATTCCGGCCAATCACGTTGCTTCGTGCAATCAGATCTAAATCAGATTCATGGGATGACATCACTTAATCCAATCAGATGTGAGCCCCACTAATTCATCCTTAGATGGTGCCTAAGACTGGTCAAAGTCTATAGCTAGGGGTCACCAAAGTAGAATCCAAGAAGCAACCTGGAGTTCCATCTGCATGGGACTCCAAGCGTCCCTATCCATGAGCGCATGCCTCCCTAGGCGAGTGCCCCCACCTTTCCAATTTTTAGTAAGGGGACAAGTGAAGGAAAATCCTGATTTCCCGGTCCAGGTTCGTTCAGATCTAATCAGATTAAGAGATATATTTCAAAACTTTTTCTCTTAATTCTAATCAGATCTTGATATGTTTCAGATCTGATTCTTATTATTTTAATAAAATAAAATTAAAAGGATAAATTAAATCAAATTTAATTTACCTGATCTGGGTAATCCTATTACCCTGTTGATGATCCTGTTTGCAGCGGAAGGTTCTGGATCTTAGCCACGCAAGCGCCTGGCCTCTACCGGTATCCACTTGGATTGGATCTGGAGATCCTCTTCTTCTCTATCACACCTCCAAAAATCAGATCTGGATCTGATCTGGAGGATCTTCAAAACTCTTTTGAAGATGAGCAGTCGTCCTTTGCAGCAGCGCAGCCTTCTTATTTTGATCGCCTTTCTTTGATCTGAATCGCACCAACCAAGGTCCAAAACTCCTTTTGGATGTGGAGAGCAAGGAGAGAAGAGACTATGGCATGGAGAAGGAGGGGAGAGGCAGCCTTGGGGCATGGGGTTTCTCAATTGAATTGCATTAGAATCTGAGTTGGGCGCAGGGTCTCTTTTATAGACTAAGCGTGATCCAACTCCTCTTCCTCCCAACCAATCACAACCCTTTGTGAAATCAGATCTAAATCTGATTGGTGGGAATAGAGACCCCTGGATTCCTCCTTAGAGGTGCCTAAGACCAGTCAAAGTTGGTTCTTAGAAGAACTCTAATTGGAATCCAAAAAGGAGATGGAGTCCTTGTCCAACAAGGACTCCTAGGCGCCTCCAACTTGGGCACACGCCTAGGGTGGCGTGCGCCCTTCTCCTTGCCAGGTTCTGGCAGGGGGACAGGCCCCCACCAGCTCTCCAATAGGTGCATGACATGTGGTCAAAAGTCAAAGTGTCAATGGTCAACGTTTGACCAGTCAAAGGTAGACTTTTGACCAAAGTCAAAGAACAAGAAATGGCAGGTGACCAAAAATGGCAGGTAATGTCTTACAAAATAAGACAACCTTTTCTGACTTGGACAACCTCCAGTCAGACCATATGAAGGCCTCTGATTGAGCACAAACTCCTTTGGCTCAGACAGGACAACTTATTTATGATAGCAAAAGAAGAACGTTAGGTTCAATCGAGTGCTAGCACGATTTTCCTTGAACCTAATTGAATCTCATTCAGATCAATTGAACTAGATCAGTTCAATTGATGATCACCAGATTCAAACCCTTGTTTGTGTGACCCAGTTAGGTTCAGTTCTGTATGGTAATGGGATATGTCATGATCTCTATCATCGACATCATCGAAACTCCTTTCGATGGATCAGAACTCTTCTGATTCGAACAGCTAGAATGATCGATCATCTAAATCATTCTAATTGCTCCCAAAATCCACCAGTGACACCTAGCAGTATATGGTGGCAACCCATCAGAGCTGAATGCGAACCTCTTGGTGCAGCTACCTGTGTGATTAAGTTCTTCTATCTTGAGCCCCGATCAGATTAGGGTTAAGGTGAACTCGTCAAACCCTAGTCTCTGTCATATGATGTAATCATTCGATTCGAGTCCAATGTGAAAATCTAAATAGAAACTCTTTCTATTATTTCACTCTGCCATGGCCATGGGACTTCTGGACTTGATTCTCATGATCATCATAGGGCTGCTCCTCTACCACCGAGGTAGATAGATTCCATCTTGATGCAATCCAGTTCCTACAATGAACATGCTATAGCCAACATACACCTCAGGGTTCCATATGGCTAGGAGACCGAGTAATGGTGTAGTCAAACTATAACACCCTCAAGGTGAACTGCCGATGCACCTCAGGTCAAAGAACCAGACACACTACTGCAGCATCGAGTCAGTCATTGACGAGAAGGTAGACTTCCTAATGACTACTCGAGGTGGTCA
Organism: Cocos nucifera; assembly: GCA_006176705.1. Classification (NCBI taxonomy): domain Eukaryota; kingdom Viridiplantae; phylum Streptophyta; class Magnoliopsida; order Arecales; family Arecaceae; genus Cocos; species Cocos nucifera. The sequence goes on along the minus strand of QRFJ01002492.1, from coordinate 59,780 downwards.
CGCTCAGTGCCCTCATTCTCTAACGAGTACCTGTACTCTCGCTCCGGTGTCTCCACACCGTAGACTCAAGACTCATCTACTAAAGAGAAGCGATTGTACACCAACCTTCCGGATCAATCACCATCCTCGTGATGATCCTATGGTCGGGAGCATTTTATGAGTTAATAATGATTATTCATGTCTTAAATTTTCAACTCTTGAAAATATGAATTATCATTACCATTAACTCAAAGGATGTATCACAGACACTAAATACACATATGTGATAGAAAATAACCCATTTTATTGATTTTAGTCAAAATTATAATTTTGCCCCTAGAAGTGTATTACAAGTGTCAGCCAATTCTGGCTTCTAGGGCACATATATCTAACAATCTCCCACTTGTCCTAAAGCCAATTGGCTACAAGTCTAAGTCCCATCTTCTCAAGGTGGGCTTCGATCTTCTGCTGGCCCAACGGCTTTGTAAGTGGGTCTGCCACATTATCTGCGGAGTTGACTCTCTTGACCTCGACGTAACCCTTCTCGAGGTAATCGCGGATGAGGTGGTATCGCCGCTCAATGTGCTTGGATTTTTGGTGAGACCTCGGCTCCTTAGCAAGGGCTATGGCGCCATTGTTGTCGCAGTATAGAGGAATGGCATCTGATGGCATTACTCCAATTTCTGCAGCAAACTTCTTGTACCAGAATGCTTCCTTCGCAGCCTCTGATGCAGCGATATATTCTGCTTCCATGGTGGAATCTGCTATCACAGTTTGCTTGGAACTCTTCCAGCTGACAGCACCACCATTGCACACAAACAGACTCCCAGATGTCGACTTTCGATCATCTATATCGGACATGAAATCCGAGTCTGTGTATCCCTGGACAAGGAGTTCTCCGTTACCAAAGACCAACATCATATCCTTAGTTCTTCTCAAGTACTTAAGGATACATTTCACAGAAGTCCAGTGTTCTTCACCTGGATTTGACTGATATCTGCTTGTGACACTCACAGCATGGGCTATATCAGGTCGTGTACATAGCATGGCATACATGAGGCTCCCTATTGCAGAAGCATAAGGGATCTTGCTCATGCGTTCTATTTCCTCAGGTGTGCTAGGGCACATCTTCTTGGAAAGATGAATACCATGTCTGAAGGGTATTAATCCCCTCTTAGAGTTTTCCATACTAAACCTCTTTAGTACTTCCTCTATGTACATCTTCTGTGAAAGTCCTAGCATCCTATTCGGTCTATCCCTATAGACCTTAATTCCTAGAATAAAGGATGCTTCACCTAGGTCTTTCATGGAGAATTCCTTGGACAACCACATCTTGACTGATGTCAACATGGGAATATCATTCCCAATAAGGAGGATGTCATCCACGTACAATACGAGGAAGACAACAGCGCTCCCACTGACCCTTTTGAAAACACATGGTTCCTCTTCATTTTTGATGAAACCAAATATTTTGATCACATCATTGAAACGAGTGTTCCAGCTCCGAGATGCTTGCTTAAGTCCATATATGGACCTTTGCAGCTTGCAAACCTTGTGATCAGTATCACTGGATGTGAAACCTAGCGGCTGTTCCATATAGATATCTTCCTCAAGATATCCATTTAAGGAATGCCGTTTTCACGTCCATTTGCCATATTTCATAATCGAAATAGGCTGCAACAGCAAGCAATGTGCGGATGGATTTTAGCATAGCTACTGGGGAAAAGGTATCCTGATAGTCAATGCCTTCGCGTTGACTATAACCTTTTGCCACTAGTCTAGCCTTGAATGTCTCCACATTCCCATCTGCACCAATCTTTCTCTTGAAGATCCATTTACATCCAATAGGTACTATACCTTCTGGTGGATCTACCAAGGTCCAGACTTGGTTTGAGTGCATCGAGTCAATTTCTGACTGCATTGCCTCTAGCCATTTCTCGGAGTCGATATCTGATATCGCCTCGTTGTAGGTTTTGGGATCATCACCATGAGCACCATTACCTACGAGGAACATTTCCTCTACATCCTCTGAAATAATACCTAAGTATCTTTCAGGGGGACGGGAAACTCTTTCCGATCTACGAGGTGGAGGAGGTAGTGTTCTTATTGGCTCAACCTGATTTGGTTCCACTTGGTCCTTAGCTCGTTCTGCTTGTGAGACTTTCTCATCAAGCTTAATCTGCTTTCCAATGCCGCTATCTTGAATAAACTATTTTTCAAGAAAGATGGCATGTCGACTCACAATCACATTGTGGTCTTCTGGAATGTAGAAATAGTATCCTAATGACTCTTTAGGATATCCTATGAATCGAGCTCTAAAGGACCTAAACTCTAACTTGTCCGCTTGTTGTCTTTTGACATGAGCCGGACAACCCCAAATTCTGAGATGACTCAGACTTGGTTTCTTACCGTGCCATATCTCATACGGTGTGGTAGGAACGGTTTTAGAGGGAACCCTATTCAGTAGATAGATTGAAGTTAACAATGAGTGTCCCCAAAGAAAATCAGGGAGGTCTGTGAAGCTCATCATGGATCGAACCATATCTAATAGAGTCCGATTTCTCCATTCTGAAACCCCGTTGAGTTGAGGTGTTCCTGGTGGAGTCCATTGAGAGACTATGCCATTTATCCTTGAGATAGTCTAGGAATTCCCTGGCTAAGGTATTCACCTCCTCGATCTGATCGAAGAACCTTAATGGGTTTTCCTAGTTTGTTTTTCTACTTCATGTCTGAATTCTTTGAACTTTTCAAAAGGCTTCAGACTTGTGTCTCATAAGATACACATACCCATACCTAGACAGATCATCGGTAAAGGTAATGAAGTAGACAAAATTGCCTCTAGCCGGCACATCAAATGGGCCGCACACATCAGTATGTACTAGGGCAAGGAGATCTGTGGCCCTCTCCCCATGTCCAACAAAAGGGAGTTTAGTCATTTTGCCTTGAAGACAAGATTCACAAGTTGGATATGACTCGGAAGTCAATGGACTCAATAGCCCATTTTTCTCCAATTTGTTGATCCTATCTTCTGCTATATGACCTAATCTCAGGTGCCATAGATATCTGTCGTTTGGACTATCCCTAGGTCGTTTGGCATTCACGTTTTGCTCGATAGTTAGAATAGGTACATCAATATGTAGCTGATAAAGACCATTAATAAGGAAACCATTTGCAATTTTATTTCTTTCATAAAGAATGTTACAATGGTCCTTAAAGAAGGTGATCACATAACCTTCTTGTGCTAAGCATGAAACAGAAATCAAATTCCTGCTGGCTGCAGGCACAAAATACCTAGATTCCTTCTTAAGAGGGCACCTAAGACCAGTCAAACTGGATTCTTAGTTAGAATCTGAATTGGAATCCAAAAAGGGAGGTGGAGTCCTTGTTCCAACAAGGACTCCTAGGTGCGTCTACTTGGGGCTCGACGCCACCCTTGGCGTGCGCCCTTCTCCTTGCCAGGTTCTGGTAGGGGGACAGGCCCCCACCAGCTCTCCAATAGGTGCATGACATGTGGTCAAAAGTCAAAGGGTGATTGGTCAAGCATTTGACCAGTCAAAGGTAGACTTTTGACCAAAGTCAAAGAACAAGAATTGGCAGGTGACCAAAATGGCAGGTAATGTCTTACAAATAAGACAACCTATTCTGACTTGGACAACCTCCAGTCAGACTATGAAGGCCTCTGATTGAGTACAAACTCCTTTGGCTCAGTCAGACAACTTATTTGTGATAGTAAAAGAAGAACGTTAGGTTCAATCGAGTGCTAGCACGATTTCCTTGAACCTAATTTGAATCTCATTCAGATCAATTGAAACTAGATCAGTTCAATTGATGATTCACCAGATTCAAACGCTTGTTGTGTGACCCAGTTGGTTCAGTTCTGTATGGTAATGGGATATGTCATGATTCTCTATCATAGACATCATCGAAACTCCTTTCGATGGATCAGAACTCTTCTGATTCGAACAGCTAGACATGATCGATCATCTAAATCATTTAATTGCTCCCAAAATCCACCAGTGACACCTAGCAGTATATGGTGGCAACCCATCAGAGCTGAATGCGAACCTCTTGGTGCAGCTACCTTGGTGATTCAGTTCTTCTATCTTGAGCCCCGATCAGATTAGGGTTAAGGTGAACTCGTCAAACCCTAGTCTCTGTCATATGATGTAATCATTCGATTCGAGTCCAATGTGAAAATCTAATAGAAACTATCTATCTATTTACACTCTACCGATGGCCATGAAATTCTGGACTTGATTCTCATGATCAGTCATAGGGGCTACTCACTCTACCACTGAGGTAGAATAGATCCCATCTTGATGCAATCCAGTTCCTACAATGAACATGCTATACGCCAAACATACACCTCAGGGTTCCATAGTGCTAGGAGAGAGTAATGGGTGAGTCAAACTATAACACCCTCAAGGTGAACTGCCGATGCATCTCAGGTCAAAGAACCAGACACACTACTGCAGCATCGAGTCAGTCATTGACGAGAAGGTAGACTCCCTAATGAACTACTCGAGGTGGTCATGGCTCAGTGCCCTCTTCTCTAACGAGTACCTGTTACTCTCTGCTCCGGTGTCTCCACAGCCGTAGATCAAACTCATTCTACCTAAAGAGAAGCGATCGTACACCAACCTTTCCGATAAATCACCATCCTCGTGATGAAATCCTATGGTCGGGAAAGCTTTTATGAGTTAATAATGATTATTCATGTCTAAATTTTCAAACTCTTGAAAATATGAATTATCATTACCATATTAACTCAAAGGATTATCCACAGACACTAAAATACACATGTGTGAATAGAAAATAACCCATTTCATTAAATTTAAGTCAAAATTACAATTTGCCCCTAGAAAGTGTATTAACAAGTGTCAGCCAATTCTGGCTTCTAGGGCACATATATCTAACACTACCTGTGTGATTTTAGTTCTTCTATCTTGAGCCCATCAGATTAGGGTTTAAGGTGAACTCAGTCAAACCCTAGTCTCTGTTCATATGATGTAATCATTTAATGCGAGTCGCAAATGTGAAAAATCTAAATAGAAACTCTTTCTATTATTTCACTCTACCATGGCCATGGATTTCTGACTTGATTCTCATGATCATCAATGGCTACTCCTCTACCACGAGTAGATAGATTCCATCTTGATGCAATCCAATTCCACAATGAACATGCTATAGCCAACATACACCTCAGGGTTCCAATATGCTAGGAGACCGAGTAATTGGTGTAGTCAAACTATAACACCTCAAGGTGAACTGCCGATGCAATCTCAGGTCAAAGAACCAGACACACTACTGTAGCATCGATCAGTCATTGAACGAGAAGTAGACTCCCTAATGACTACTCGAGGTGGTCACAGCTCAGTGCCCTCGTTCTCTAACGAGTACCAGTACTCTCGCTCCGGTGTCTCCACACCGTAGACTTAAGACTCATCTACTAAGAGAAAGCGATTGTACACCAAACCTTCGGATCAATCACCATCCTCCGTGATGATCCTATGGTCAGGAGCAATTTATGAGTTAATAATGATTATTCATGTCTTAAATTTTCAACTCTTGAAAATATGAATTATCATTACATTAACTCAAAGGATGTATCACAGACACTAAAATTACACATATGTGTATAGAAAATAACCATTTTATTTATATTTTAGTCAAAATTACATTTTGCCTAGAAGTGTATACAAGTGTCAGCCAATTCTGGCTTCTAGGGCACATATATCTAACAACAAGCCTATATCTACTCTTCAATAAGTGCATGACACATGGGTAGATGTCCAAGGTTCAAAGGTCAACGTTTGACCAAAGTCAAAGGATAGAATTGTAGGTGACGAAAAATGGTAAGGTGTTGCCTCAATTTATCTCATAAAATTAAAGACAACCCTTTTCTAACCCTAGACAAGCTCCAGTAAACCAAGAAAGGTACTGAGTGAGCACAAACTCATTTGGTTCCCCCGGTCGAGATAACTTTTATGATAATAAAAGGAGAACATTAATTCAATCGTGTGCTAGCATGATTTTCTTGAACCTAATTAATCTAATTCAAATCAATTGAACTGGGTTTCGTCAATTGATGATATGGAAATCCAAACTTATTTGTGTGATCATTAGGTTCAATTTGTATGGTAATGGGATATGTCGTGATCTCCATCATCGACATCATTGAAACTCTCTTTCGATGGATCAGAATATCTTCTAAATTAACAATTAGAATGATCGATCTCATAAATCAAATTCTAATTGCTCCCAAAATCCACAGTGACACCTAGCAGTATATGGTGGCAAACCCATCAAACTAAAAAATGAACCTCTCGTGTAGCTACTTGTGTGATTAAGTTCTTCTATCTTGACCCGATCAGATTAGGATTAAGGTGAACTCGTCAAACCTAAATTCTATCATATGATTTAATCATTCGATTCAAGTCCGACGTGAAAACCTTAAAAAAACTTTTTAATTATTTCACTCTGCCATGGCATTGGCTTATGGACTTGGAATTCTCATGATCATCATAGGGCTGCTCTTTATCACCGAGGTAGATAGATTCCCTCTTGGTGTAAAATCAATTCCTACCAATGAACAATGCTATGGCCACATACACAGCCTCAGGGTTCCGAATGGCTAGAAGATCGAGTTTTGTGTAGTCAAACTATAACACCCTCAAGATGAACTATTGATGCCACCTCGATCAAATGACA
>QRFJ01002492.1:0-53065 GCA_006176705.1 Cocos nucifera | reverse complement strand
TAATAACAGTCTTTAAAACTAAGTCTAAACCAGATGGGTATCGCAGAGGGTATGTCACAGCTACTACAGCAACTTCTTGCTCCATTACCAACGGCGTAGGATCATGTCTCCATCCTCAAGCCTCCTGCTATCTCTCAAGACCCTGCAGTAGAAGTGCATTAGGTGAGCACTAGATACCAGAGTCGAAGTCACCCAACTGGATGCACGAAACCGTAAGTAGACTCAATAACGACATACCTCCATGAAAGGACCTTCCTTCTTGTCTTTCAGGGTGCCAGGTAAGTAGGGGCAGTTCGCTCCAATGGCCGTCGCTGTTGCAGATGGAAAACACTTTCTTGCCATCGGACCTTGCTCTTCGGTTGCGTGCTTCTTTCTTCTTTGATCCTTCCACCTTTTTGCCTTTTCAGAACAGACTTCTTTTCTTTCCCATAAGAGTTTCTTTTGGAAGAAGTCCGTTCCATAGCAAAACTGAGCCTTTAGAACCTTTATAGAAAAGCTCAGCGGTAACTAGCAATATTCCAATCACCTCGGCCCAAGGAATTTTAAGTTATCATGTGGTAATTCATGATGAATTGCCCAATGCAATCAGTCATGGAGTTGCGAATAAATATCGTTCTGCAAGTCCAGTCTATACTTCAGCACCGAGCTTCTCAAGCTCTTCAGTCCTTGAATCATAATTGTTAGACAGTGATCTTGGATGACCTGCGCATGACAGCGCATCTAGCCTTAAAAAGTTGTTTCGTGACTTGATATTTGCTGCGCGATTTCTGTTTCACCAAACATCTCCAGCAGGTGAGCCAACATTGTGGCGAACAGTCTCGATTATTCTGTTGGCACTTTGAGCTCATGCGACATCGAGCCCAACATGTAGTATCTGGCCTTATTTCTTCGTCAATACCATTTTTTCCAGAGACGTTCTCTGTCAAACAGATGGAACGGGCTCGTAAGGTGGAGGGTCCTGGTCCAAAACAATGTGTTAACTTCTCTAAACCTCAAAAATTTTGTAGTTCCTGAGCAACAATCTTTATAATTGGGTCCAGTCAGTCTATGTCTGTCTAGGATACCATGCCAGTGGGTTGGACGCAGAACTTTTTCCTGTAGAGAGTCAAAGATTCTAGTTAGAACTGTCATTTTGACTTTACCAATTTATTAGGAATTTTATTTTTAAACAAATAGCTCCCACTATTTTCTTGATCCGCTACACTCCTCTGTAGAGATGCGAAAATCTCCTGCGAATTGATGATTCTAGTGGTGGTGCGGTCTCACCAACTGATCATCACCTCCACCTAAATGAGTTATGTGTGATGGGTTAGCTAATGAGTTGAACTAACTCTTGTTCAAGTGATTCTAATCATGGTGCACCAAACTTGGTTCTAATTCATGTGAATCTCACCGTATCCGGAATATTGATCCACTCCTTAGTTAGTCAGACACCCATTTGCATGGACTGTGGGTTCTAATTGGGGTCTCTCACCGTATCGCGAAATATTGAGCTCCGCAACTTCATCCTCACAGCTCCATAGCATGCCAATGCCTAATAGATCAGGTTGCATCTTCCCAGGTGCAACTGAGCCATCTGTATCCAGCCGAGAACAATCAACCCCAGGGAAGGGCCCGCTACGTGTCTACTAATGGTGGAAAGACCTCGGACTTAATCTTTTCTTAGGGAGAATTGTATTCAGGTTCATAAACTAAAGACTTGGCTTAGTCAGTAACAGATATGAAACTAACCTATGTGGCATGGGTTCGCTTGTGATTGACCGCACCTCCAAATGCATCAGAAACTGTGTCAACAGATATGGCCAGGTAAGTGAGACCGTGGAAGGAAATATGTTCGTAAACACTGGTTTCGGAGCATACATGAGAACACACATTCAGCTCCACGCTCGTGAATAAGCTTCCAAATATGATAAAACCAGTTGTCGGAGTTCAGAACGTACAAGTCCAAACTTACCTTAGACCACAAAGTTCGTTCGACTTATCACCGAACCATATTGGGCCATATCAGTGCCTATGCAATACCAGCACTCTAAGCGTTCTTACTCATTGATTGACCTGAAGTTACGAGATCTTCACTTGCACGATACTACGATCTTGACCCAGATGCTCATACCTATTAGGGCTATCAATTATTAAGTCATGTTCATAGATGTTACTGACCTACTAGACCAACTCCCTGAAAGTCGGATTGTGTTATCAATCCAGCACCTGTATAGTATATCCTCCCATATGAAGTCTAGAAGACCCCAGATAGTCCGAGGTCTTCCACATTGTAGTAGCCCAAGCGCCAGTAAGTGCCACTGTCATACCTCTCGTTGGGAGATTTGATTCGTGAGAATTCTCTGGCTAACTCGGATACTATGAGACGCTAGGATTAATTTCATAGTTGCCCATAACCGGAAAGAGCACACCTTAAATGTTTCATTTCGTAAATTGTGGTGCATGGTGTGGTGGTTCCGATAACTAGCACTAAGGCTAAATTATGCACCACCACAGTAAGATCTAGGCGCATTTAGGTACCACGCGACTAAGTCCAATGACAATGGGGGGGTTCATTTAACTGGTGGGGAATTCAATTAGTACCAGGCATACCAAGTGAAAGATGCATAAAGTAGTAATCAAGTGTTGAGTGGCACTCATGAATTAACGTGAATCAATTAGATAGGCACGAACACGAAAGGTTGCAACAGCACCTACTCCACGTTGATGACACCAGCACCACACCCCTATCAATACGCAGAGGAAAGAGAGGGTCACGGTTAACGCCTGGTAGTCGTTTCGTTTATGTAGCGGCGGACGGACAAGAGGAACGCCTAGGAATCAGGAACATGTAAATCATATCAAGAACAGTTAATAGATTATATCTATATGTGAGTCTCATATGCAAATTTAGATCTAATCAAGGCATCATTTTGCATGACCATTCTATGTATAACATCATGCATACTTCCGATCTAAATATCTCATTATACTGAAAAATTATGAGTTTAATTGATCAAATCAAAAATAAATTTTAATCTAGATAATTATGTAGAACTATTCGTACAACTAGTCTAGACATGCATCAATATATCTCAATATGAATGATTTTAAAATTAATAATTTTTATTTGCTGTTTTATCTAGATGTTATTATAACAATTATATATAAAAAGTAGTATAAAAGATCTAAAATATGATTTAATCAGATTAAAATCAATAGATAACACAGCAAACATTCTATAAGAAATATCCTATTCTAGAACTAGTTCAGTCGCATATCTTCTTATCTTAGATCCAAATCATTTTAATTTTAATTTATCTTGATATTCACATGATTCTTTGATCACTCTCATGTGACATCTAAAATCATTTTATTTTCTAATTAAATAAAATTAAAATTAGATCATAAACTAATTTAGAAGCCATCGGCTCTGATACCAGTTTGAAGGAGAAATCCTGATTTCTCCGTCCAGGTTCGTCCAGTATTATCAGATCAAGAGGTATATATTTTCAGATAAATTTTCGACTGCTTTGTCTGGCACAGGATCTGACTGATGGAAGTTTTGAGATCTGGATTATTATATATTTAATAAATAAGATATAAATAAGAGGTATATTTAAATCAAAGTTTAATTTCTTCTGATTTGGGATAATTCAGTACCCCTTGTTGATGATCCTTGTTATCAGCGGTAATTGTCTGATTTCTTAGCCATGCAGCGCTGGCCTCCACCGGGGAATCGTCCACTCGGGCTGTTTGGAGATCTAGAGGATCCGTCAATTCTTTCTCTTATCACACCGATCCAAGAGTTAGATCTGGATCTGATGCTGGAGGAATCTTCAAAGATCTGTCGTGGTGAGAAGATCAGTGTGGACATGGCAGATAGACGCATTGGCCAGCACACCTGATAAGCAGAAGGTCCGAAGCTTAGGCAAAGAAAAAAAGTGATTTCATTGCGCGACGAACTTCCAGTTTGATTTGTGATCGCCCCCATCTGCCATAGCGAAGACATTGCCATCGAATCGCACAAAACCTATCACCTCCTAAATACACCCTTTTATTGGACGTGGATTGGCAGCCAAGGAAGCAAACAAAGCATAGGAAGCACCCGGAAGAAGGAGAGAGAGGAAGGCGCTAAGGTCCGCTGTTCGGGGGTTGTACGTCGAGATTATTGGCAATTCCCTCGGCATTGAGTCACTACGGTTCTTTTGCATTCCAGTTGGGTCTTGACTCTGGTTTTCTCAGAGCTCACTATGCACTACGGATTTATTTGCAGGGTGTCTTGGGACGGATAGCAGGAGGCTGAGAGGGGGATCTTTGGAGATGTAACATATCCGATCACCGCGTTCTGTTGGATAATATACCAGGAAGCACACTTCACTGCATTCGTGTCTTCAACCAATTGTGCAGACTAGCTGTGGAACAACACCCCTCCTGCGTCCAGCCATTGTTTTGAGAACCTATCAGAGATCTATTAAAAAATCATGGATGCGTTGAATATAATGACCCCTTAGAGTTCTCGTCCTAGCCAGGTCAGCCATAAGACCAGCTCAAATCTGGAAATTCTTAGTAGAACATCTGATTGGAATCACAAAAAGAAGGGAAGGAGAGGAGTTTCCTTGTTCCGAGACTAATGGATCTCTGCCTAGGTTTGCCCTCACTACTCTTAGTGCGGAACCATCAAGGTCACATGTGGCGCACTGCTCTAACGGCTTCTTAAAGGACCCATTGTGCGACAAAAACACCTTCTTTATGAAGCATCATAAAATGCAAATGGTCCTTGTAACTAGGCTTACGTCTTATCACGTATACAGGTTCTAGGTATGGTGATGTAGCCTTTTTAAGGCGTGATCGACAACAACGGGAACTCGCCAAACGACCCTAGGGATAGTCAACGAAATATATCTATGGCACCTGAGATTAGGTCATAATAGCAGAAGATCAGGACTTAAACCAAATTGCGGACAATAGGGCTGATCCTTGATCCACTTGCTTTTGGTCATACACACTTGTGAATCTTGTCCTCATCAAGGGCAAAAATGACTAAACTCCCTTTTGTGGTACATGGGGAGAGGGCCACAGATCTCTTGCCCTAGAGGTACATAACTGATGTGGTGCGGTCCCATTCGATGTGCCGGCTAGAGGCAATTTTGTCTACTTCATTACCTTACCGATGAGTATGTTAGGTATGGGTGATTGTGTATCTTATGAGACACAAAGTCTGAAGCTTGAAAAGTTCAAAGAATTCAAGACATGGAGTAGAAAAACAAAATTGGAAAACCCATTAAGGTGTCTCGATAGACGAGGAGGTGCATACCCTTAGCCGGGAATTCCTAGACTATACTAAGGAAAATGGCAATCAGCTCCCTTCAATTGGACTCCACAGAACACACTCAACTCAACGGGGTTTCAGAACGGAGAATCGGACTCATGGATATGGTTCGATCCATATGAGCTTCACAGAACCTCCCAAATTTTCTGTTGGGGACATTCATTATAACTTCAATCGTATTCACGAATAGGTTCCTCGAAAAGCCGTTCCTACGCACACCGTTTGAGATATGGCAACAGTAAGAAACCAAGAGTCTGATCATCTCAGAATGTTGGGGTTGTCCCGGCTATTGTCATAAACAGACAACCAGCGGAACAAGTTAGAGTTAGGTCCTTTAGAGCTCGGATTCATGGAATATCCATAAAGAAGCATTTAGATACTATTTTCTACATGTCCAGAAGACCACAAAGGTTGATTGTGAGTCACATGCCATATTTCGTGAAAAATAGTTTCGTGTCCAAAGATAAATAAGACGGGCATCCTGAAAAAGCAGATAATGTAAGCTTGATGAGAAAAGATCTCACAAGCAGACGAGCTTGGAAGGACCAACAGGTCAGATCAATACAGCGTCTAGGAGTCACAAAGTATGTATAAACACTACCTGCCTCACACCTTCGTTATTGACTCAACGCGAGTCAAAAGATTACCACGAGTAACCTGGCAGGCTGCACCACTGAAAAAGTAGGTCAAGCTTTAATGTATTATGTCAAGCATGAATCGACTAAAAGTAAGAGAACAACCTAAATTCTGTTCCTTCATGACGGTATATTGGGGCTACAACCTCCCCAAAAGTTCGGAAGGAATGCACATATTGAACCGCGCACCATACCTTACCATGAGCGATGAGGTAACGAGCAAAACTATACTCCAATGATATGTGCAACTTCTCTGAGAAATTGGCTTGAGGCAATGATCAGAGATCCGACCTCGATGTCCGTCCTCGAAAAGTCGAACAGTACTCTGAGATTCTCGTGATAGTAATAAGAAGAACGCATGATAGGTTTCCATCAACCAAAGGTAATAGTCCTATTGGTGTAAATGGATCTTAAAGCATGCGAAAAGTGGCATATTGGAGCGAACACGGATATTGGTGACATCTTGAGTGGAAGAACGCATTCCTACATAATGAATCTCGAGTCTCAGAGAATCAATTGAACTAGTGGCAATCAAGTACGAATTGGAGTGATTTACAGCTCCAGATACAACGCGCTCGTTTGACTGGTGACCCAGTTAGAGTGTCAGTTGTGCGTGTATGGATCTATATGGGCAAGAATATTCAATGATAATCTCTCATCAATTATATTTCCATCCGAAAACTCCTTCCGATGGTATCAAAGACTGCTTCATATGATTTGAACCAGCTAGATAAAATGATCGATCATCATCTACGCAGACTCAATACTACTTAATTTGTCTCGCGCAAAATCCACCAGTGAGTCACCTTAGCAACAGTATATGGGGCAACCCATCAGAGCTGAATGCGAACCTCTTGGTGCAGCTTACCTGTGTGATTCAGTTCTCTATTCTGAGCCGCCGTCAGATTAGGGTTACAGGTGAACTTCAGTCAAACAACCTAGTACTCTGTCAGCTCTAATTTTGCTGTTAGATTATCATTGATATGGCAAATGGACGTCAGAATAATATCTGGAGCTCACTTCCACCTAAATGTAAAAATCTAGAATATAGATAATACATTCTCTTATCGTATTATTTCAACTCTAACCACTGGCCATGAATATTTCTTGGACTTGATTGCCCATGACCAATGCCCATTAAAGGGGGTACTCCTCTACCATCCGAAGTGTTGACAGATCAAAACCCACTTGACTGCCGCACAGAGCTCCAAGCTTCCCTACAATGAACATGCTATAGCCAACATACACCTCGAGGGTCATATGGCTAGGAGACCGAGTTAAGATGGTGTAGTAAACACCAAGACAAGCCTCAAAAGGGAACTGCTGCCCCCGATATGGCCACTCCCTACAAGAAGGTTCCCAAATAGAACCAACTAACAGGACTTGAGCAGCAATCTCCGGTACAGCTGGAGCAACACCTCGTCATTCGAATCAGTTGCATTAAACGATGAAGGTAACTCCCCTATAGACTCACAATACAGGTGTGGTTCATGCTCAGTTGTCTCTGTTCTCATCACGAAGCCTACACTGTACTCTCAAAAGCTCTCGCGAAAATGTATCACCACCGTAGACTGCGAAGACTCCAATCTACTAAAGGTAGAACAGATCGTACACGACAACTACTATCGGATGAATCAGACCATTCCTCGTGATGACAAACTCCAAAGTAGGGGTTCCAGGGAGGCTGATGCTTATGGATGTTGTAATCCATATGGATTATTCCACTGTCCTGTCTTCAAAATTTTTCAACTATCTTGACCAGAGAGATATAATTATCATATACTCATTCTATCACAATGAATGTATCAGCAGACACTAAATACACATGTGTGTGAAAAATAACCCATTTCATTAAATATAGTCGAAAATTACAATTTGCCCCTAGACATAGCACTGTAAATTTACCAATAGTGCAGCTCAATTCTGGCTTCTAGGCGAACATCTATATCTAACACTACCAGTCAAGACTGTGTTGTGATTTTATCGATTAGTATCATATTTCCTTGAGCTCGATCAGCATATATAGGGTTAACGGTGGCCAACTCGTCAAACACGTGAGTCGGTCCTCTGTCATATGATGGTAATACATTCGATTCCCCGATGTCCACATGCTGAAAATCTAATTAGATAACTCTGATTCTATATTTATTACATAACTATACGATGGCGCATTATGAATTGTACGAAAATGGTAACTTGATTCTCAATGGATACCACTCGCAAAGTACTATCGGACCTAGCCTGCCTAACACTATCCAGCCAGAGGTAATAGATTCCATCTTGATGCAATTCCAGTTTCCTACAAAATGAAGCTTTACTTAATAGGTTCCATACACGAGTACAGCGCAATCAGGATCCAATATGGTCCTATAGAAGAGACCGAGGGTAGATGGTGATTCATGTCAAACATAACACCCTCAAGGTGAAACTGCGATCACCGCCCATCTCCAAGGATAAAGAACCTAACACACTAACTGTAGCAAATAAGCGAGTAGCGAGTGCTATTGAGCGATACCTGATGCACAAACAAGTAGACCCCTAATAAACAATTGTACCTCGCACCGAAGCAAGTGGTCACCGCGTCAGGATGAATCCCAAACGAACGCCAATAGCCAAGTTCTCGCATAACTGACGTACCCAGTCATTAACTAGCCTAAGCTCCGTGTCCTTCCAATCAAGCGCGTAGACTTAAGGAACTCACTTCCTATCGTAAAATAGGCACGAATGAGCGACTATTGTGTAACACACGCAACCTTCCGATCAATCACCATCCTCGTCCGATGAGATCCCCATTGTGACTATGATAGGCATGCAAAGTTTATGAGGCTCATGTATGAAAGTCGACATCATTGCCAAGTATGATGTCCATGTTCAAAAAATCCTATGTGTCCAAGAAACCTCTTAGAAGAATATGAACTTATCGGATTCTACTCTGTGAAATGTATCCAAGTACCTTGAGAGACCTAAGGACATGATTTGGTTCTTGGTAAAGGAGCACTTCAAAAGTTCAGGGATACACAAGACTCGACTCATGTCCGATATAGATGAATCGAAGTCGACATCTGGAGATTCTGTTGTAACTGCATCAAATAGTAGGAGCTTGAGTCTCAAGACTGAACACTAAGATACACAAATGTGCATAGAAAAGCTACCCATATATTCGGATTTAGTCAAAATTGAGTCATTTTGCCCTGCTTTACCTATAGAAGGAGAATGTATTACTAAGATATGGCAGCCAGTCTGGCTTCCTAGAAGCACATATATGCGTACACACACGCCTATAATGCTACTCCTTCAAGTAGTGCATCGTACACATGGGTAGATGTCAACAAGTTCAAAGGTCAACGAATTTGAACAGAGAGTCTAAAGGATAAGGGGCAATGTAGCTAGGTGACGAAGAATGTGTAGGATGAATTTCTCAAATTTATCTCATAAATTAGCAGATCACCCCTTTTTAACTACCTAGACATAGCTCCATCACCAGTAATCGGTTCTACTTGAGTGATGCCAAACTCATTTGGTTCGGTCGAGATGAGATCTCTAATGACTCAATACCAAAGTTGAGAGAGCCCGCATAGTAAAGTTCCTTAGGATCGTAAATGATGGAGAGCGCCCGAGGTTAACTGATCAATTTCCCTCTCTGAGAACCTAATTAAAATCTAAAGTATCAAATCAAATTGAACTGGGTTCGCCATTGATGATATGGAAATCCAAACTTTTATTTTGTGTGATCCAGTTAAGGTTTTCATAGAGGTTCGTTGCTGAGGTATATACTCCATCCCAGGACATATGTCGTTTGTATCTCTCATTTCGGAACAAATACGACATTCATTGCAGAACTCTCTTTCTGAGTAATGGTCAGTAATTTCTATACTGAGCACCAAACAATTTCACAGAGAATCGACAATAGACTATATAATACATTGTCTTAGGCAATCGCTTCAGCGTGCTAGTGCACGCAATCCGAACCGAGTGGGACACATTAGCAAGATACTATATTAAGTGGCACACGTATAGGACGCAGAAGAAATATGCAATAATAGCTTAGTAAACTATCTGCAGGGCTGAGATTAGGCCTGAGCACTCACTTGTATTTATACCAGTTCCCTCCTATGATGCCATACATTAAGAGTTTCTTCACGTATTCTTAGAAATTAGCGATAAGAAGTTGAAACTACTGTCTATAACCACTGAAAAAATTTCGTAGTTCTAATTATTGATTTAATCCTCATTCAATCGATCTCTGTAAGGTACCGACGTGAATAAGACCTTAATAAAATACGCGTGCTTCTACTTGTTGATCACTCTTACGCCATACATGGCTATTTGGTGCATGGTATGGTACCTGAATGGTTAACTCAATGAGCAATTTACATAGGTGCCACTTAATCCATTTCCACCAGAGGTATGATAGATTCGACTTCTTGTGTATCCAAGTATACCTACAATGTAAAACAAAGCACCCACCAAAACTAATAATCCCTTATTAACCTCAAGCGGGTTCAATCCTGAGAAGGACGCTAGATCAGATCGAGTTTTGTGTAGTCAAACTATAACACCCTCAAGATGAACTATTGATGCACCTCAGATCAAAGAACCAGATACACTACTGTAGCTTCAAGTTAGTCAGCGATGAGAAGGTAGACTTCCTTATGACTGCTCGAGATGGTCACGCTTAGTGCCCCAATTCTCTAATAAGTACCTATACTCTCGCTCTGGTATCTCCATAATAATAGACTCGGACTCATCTACTATGAAGAAGCGATTATACACCAACCTTTCATATCAATCACCATCCTCATGATGATCCTACGGTTAGGAGCATTTTATGAGTTAATAAATGAAAATTCATATCTTAAATTTTCAACTCTTGAAAATATGAATTATCATTATCATTAACTCATTGGATGTATCACAGAACACTAAATATACATTTGTGATAGAAAATAAACTTATTTTATTATTTAGTCAAAATTATAATTTTGTCCCTAGAAGTGCATTACAAGTGTCAGTCAATTCTGGCTTCTAGGGCACACACATCTAATAGACTCCCGCTTGACCTAAAGTTAATTGGCTACAAATCTATGTCCATCTTCTCAAGGTGGGCTTCGATCTTCTGCTGGCCTAATGGCTTTGTAAGTAGGTCTGTCGCCATTATCTGTAGAGTCGACTATCTTGACCTCGATGATATCCCTTCTCGAGATAATCAGGATGAGGTGGTAATCGCTGCTCGATGTGCTTGATTTTTGGTGAGACCTTGGCTCCTTAGCAAGGGCTATGGTGCCATTGTTGTCACAATAATAGAGAAATGACATTCAGATGGTATCCCTCTGATCTCTGTGACAAAACTTCTGTATACCAGAATGCCTTCTTTACAACTTCTGACGCAGTGATATATTCTGCTTTCATGGTAAATCTGCTATCACTATCTGCTTGAAACTTCCAACTGACAGCTCCCTATTGTACAAAATAGACTCTCAGATGTCGACTTTCGATCATCTACATCGACATAAAATCCGAGTCTATATACCCCTAGACTTGAAGTTCTCCATTACCAAAGATCAACAACATATCCTTAGTTCTTCTTAAGTACTTAAGGATACATTTCATAGAAGTCCAGTGTTCTTCATCTGGATTTGACTGATATCTGCTCGTGACACTCACAGCATGGGCTCATATCAGGTCGTGTACATAACATGGCATACATGAGGCTCCCTATTGCTGAAGCATAAGGGATCTTGCATCATGCATTCTATTTCCACAGGTGTGCTAGGGCACATCTTTTATAAAGATGAATGCCATGTCTGAAGGCTACCAAGCCCCTCTTAGAGTTTTTCCATGCTAAACCTCTTTAGAATTCTCTATGTACATCTTTGTGAAAGTCCCTAGCATCCTATTTGGTCTATCTCTATATAACCTAATTTCTAGAATAAAGAATGCTTCCTTAGGTCTTTCATGATGAATTCTTTAGATAACCACATTTTAACTTGGTCAACATAAGAATATCATTCCCCAATAAAGGAGGATACATCCACGTACAATAGAGAAAGACAACAGTCTCCCATTGATCTTTTTAAAGATCATGGCTCCTCTTCATTTTTGATGAAATCAAATAATTTGATTACATCATTAAAATAGTATTCTAGCTCCGTGATGCTTGCTTAAGTCCATATATGAATCTTGCAACTTGCATAACCTTATGACCATATCACTGGATGTGAAATCTAGCGGCATGTTGCATATAGATATCTTCTTAAGATATCCATTTAAGAATGTCGTTTCATGTCTATTTGCCAAATTTCATAATTCAAAATAGGCTGCAATAGCAAGCAATTGCGAATGAGATACACTACTGTAGCTTCAAGTTAGTCAGCGATGAGAAGGTAGACTTCCTTATGACTGCTCGAGATGGTCACGCTTAGTGCCCCCATTCTCTAATAAGTACCTATACTCTCGCTCTGGTATCTCCACATAATAGACTCGAGACTCATCTACTATGAAGAAGCGATTATACACCAACCTTTCATATCAATCACCATCCTCATGATGATCCTACGGTTAGGAGCATTTTATGAGTTAATAAATGAAAATTCATATCTTAAATTTTCAACTCTTGAAAATATGAATTATCATTATCATTAACTCATTGGATGTATCACAGACACTAAATATACATTTGTGATAGAAAATAAACTATTTTATTATTTATAGTCAAAATTATAATTTTGTCCCTAGAAGTGCATTACAAGTGTCAGTCAATTCTGGCTTCTAGGGCACACACATCTAATAGACTCCCGCTTGACCTAAAGTTAATTGGCTACAAATCTATGTCCCATCTTCTCAAGGTGGGCTTCGATCTTCTGCTGGCCTAATGGCTTTGTAAGTAGGTCTGTCGCATTATCTGTAGAGTCGACTATCTTGACCTCGATGTATCCCTTCTCGAGATAATCATGGATGAGGTGGTATCGCTGCTCGATGTGCTTGAATTTTTGGTGAGACCTTGGCTCCTTAGCAAGGGCTATGGTGCCATTGTTGTCACAATATAGAGAAATGACATCAGATGGTATCCCTCTGATCTCTGTGACAAACTTCTTGTACCAGAATGCCTTCTTTACAACTTCTGACGCAGTGATATATTCTGCTTTCATGGTAGAATCTGCTATCACTATCTGCTTGAAACTTTTCCAACTGACAGCTCCCCTATTGTACCAAAATAGACTCTCAGATGTCGACTTTCGATCATCTACATCGGACATAAAATCCGAGTCTATATACCCCTAGACTTGAAGTTCTCCATTACCAAAGATCAACAACATATCCTTAGTTCTTCTTAAGTACTTAAGGATACATTTCATAGAAGTCCAGTGTTCTTCATCTGGATTTGACTGATATCTGCTCGTGACACTCACAGCATGGGCTATATCAGGTCGTGTACATAACATGGCATACATGAGGCTCCCTATTGCTGAAGCATAAGGGATCTTGCTCATGCATTCTATTTCCACAGGTGTGCTAGGGCACATCTTTTTATAAAGATGAATGCCATGTCTGAAGGCTACCAAACCCCTCTTAGAGTTTTCCATGCTAAACCTCTTTAGAACTTCCTCTATGTACATCTTTTGTGAAAGTCCTAGCATCCTATTTGGTCTATCTCTATAAACCATAATTTCTAGAATAAAGGATGCTTCTCTTAGGTCTTTCATGATGAATTCTTTAGATAACCACATTTTAACTATGGTCAACATAAGAATATCATTCCCAATAAGGAGGATATCATCCACGTACAATATGAGAAAGACAACAGTGCTCCCATTGATCTTTTTAAAGATACATGGCTCCTCTTCATTTTTGATGAAATCAAATAATTTGATTACATCATTAAAATGAGTATTCTAGCTCCGTGATGCTTGCTTAAGTCCATATATGAATCTTTGCAACTTGCATAACTTATGACCATCATCACTGGATGTGAAATCTAGCGGATGTTGCATATAGATATCTTCCTTAAGATATCCATTTAAGAATGTCGTTTTCATGTCTATTTGCCATATTTCATAATTGAAATAGGCTGCAATAGCAAGCAATGTGCGAATGAATTTAAGCATAGCTACTGACGAAAAGGTATCCTGATAGTTAATGCCTTCGCATTGACTATAATTTTTTACCACCAATCTAGCTTTGAATGTCTCCACATTCCCATCTGCACCAATTTTTCTCTTGTAGATCCATTTACATCCAATAGGCACTATACCTTCTAGTGGATCTACCAAGGTCCAGACTTTGTTTAAGTGCATCGAGTCAATTTCTAACTTCATTGTCTCTAACCATTATCCGATATTGCCTCGTTATAGGTTTTGGGATCATCACCATGAACCCCATTGCCTACGAGAAACATTTCCTCTACTTGCTCTAAAATAGTATCTAAGTACCACTCAGGGGGATGGAAAACTATTTTCGATCTACGAGGTGGAGGAGGTAGTGATTGTATTGGCTCAACCTGATTTGGTTCCATTTGGTCCTTAGCTCATTGCTCTTTTGAGACTTTCTCCTCGAGCTTGATCTACTTTTCAATGCCACTATCTTGAATAAACTATTTTTCAAGAAAGATGGCATGTCGACTCACAATCACATTGTGGTCTTCTGAAATGTAGAAATAGTATCCTAATGACTCTTTAGGATATCCTATGAATCGAGCTCTGAAGGACCTAAACTCTAACTTGTCCGCTTGTTGTCTTTTGACATGAGCCGGACAACCCCAAATTCTGAGATGACTCAGACTTGGTTTCTTACCGTGCCATATCTCATACGGTGTGGTAGGAACGGTTTTAGAGGGAACCCTATTCAGTAGATAAATTGAAGTTAACAATGAGTATTCCCAAAGAAAATCAGGGAGGTCTGTGAAGCTCATCATGGATCGAACCATATCTAATAGGATCCGATTTCTCCATTCTGAAATCCCCGTTGAGTTGAGGTGTTCCTGGTGGAGTCCATTGAGAGACTATGCCATTTTCCTTGAGATAGTCTAGGAATTTTCGGCTAAGGTATTCACCTCCTCGATCTGATCGAAGAACCTTAATGGATTTTTCTAGTTTGTTTTTCTACTTCATGTCTGAATTCTTTGAACTTTTCAAAAGCTTCAGACTTGTGTCTCATAAGATACACATACCCATACCTAGACAGATCATCGATAAAGGTAATGAAGTAGACAAAATTGCCTCTAGCCGGCACATCAAATGGGCCGCACACATCAGTATGTACTAGGGCAAGGAGATCTGTGGCCCTCTTCCCCATGTCCAACAAAAGGGAGTTTAGTCATTTTGCCTTGAAGACAAGATTCACAAGTTGGATATGACTCGAAAGTCAATGGACTCAATAGCCCATTTTTCTCCAATTTGTTAATCCTATCTTCTGCTATATGACCTAATCTCAGGTGCCATAGATATCTATCGTTTGGACTATCCCTAGGTCATTTTGGCATTCACATTTTGCTCGATAGTTAAAAATAGGTACATCAATATGTAGCTGATAAAGACCATTAATAACAAGAAAACCATTTGCAATTTTATTTCTTTCATAAAGAATGTTACAATGGTCCTTAAAGAAGGTAATCACATAACCTTCTTGTGCTAAGCATGAAACAGAAATCAAATTCCTGCTAGCTGCAGGCACATAATAACAGTCTTTTAAAACTAAGTCTAAACCAGATGGTAATCGAAGAGGGTATGTTCCCACGGCTACTGCAGCAACTCTTGCTCCATTACCGATGCGTAGGATCATGTCTCCATCCCTCAGCCTCCTGCTATCCTCAAGACCCTGCATGGAAGTGCACAGATGAGCACTAGAACCAGAGTCAAGCACCCAACTGGATGCAGAAGAAATCCGTAAGGTTAGACTCAATAACGAGCATACCTCCAGAAGGACCTTCCTTCTTGTTCTTCAGGGTGGCCAGGTAAGTAGGGCAGTTCCGCTTCCAATGGCCGTCGCTGTTGCAATGGAAACATACTTTCCTTTGCATCGGCCATTCTTCTTCGGCTCTGCCTTTTTCTTCTTTCCTTCCTTCCACCTTCTTGCTTTTTCACAGACTTCTTTTTCTTTCCATAAGACTTTCTTTTGGAAGAAGTCCGTTCCATAGCAAGAACTGAGCCTTTAGAACCTTTCATAGAAAGCTCAGCGGTAACCAGCATATTCATTAATTCGGCCAAGGAATTTTGAAGTTTATGCATGTGGTAATTCATGATGAATTGCCCATATGCATCAGTCAAGGATTGCAGAATAATATCATTCTGCAGATCCAAGTCTAACTTCACACCGAGCTTCTCAAGCTCTTCCATGTCCTTGATCATCATGTCAGACAGTGATCTTGGACTGACTGCCCATCATGCATCTTAGCCTTAAAAAGTCATTTCGTGACTTGATACTTTGGCTGCGCGACTCTGTTCACCAAACATCTCCTGCAGGTGAGCCAACATTTGGCGAGCAGTCCCGATATCTTCATGTTGGCGCTGGAGCTCATCAGACATCGAGCCCAACATGTAATATCTGGCCTTATTATCTTCGTCTATCCATTTTTCCAGAGACGCTCTCTGTTCAACAGTGGATGGACGGGCTGGTAAGGTGGGAGGGTCCTGGTCCAATAACATGGGTTAACTTCTCGGAACCCAAAATAATTTTGTAGTTCCTGAGCCAATCTTTATAATTGGGTCCGGTCAGTCTATGTGTGTCTAGGATACGTGCCAATGGGTTGGACGCAGACATTTTCCTATAGAGAGTCAAAGATTCTAGTTAGATACTGTAATTATGACTTGACCAATTTATTTAGGATTTTATTTTTAAACAAATTAGCTCCCACTATTTTCTCGGGATCCCTACACTCCCTCTGTAGAGATGCGAAAATCTCCATGATTAATGATTTCTAGTGGGTGGTGCGGTCTCACCAACTGACTCATCACCTCACCTAACAGTTATTGGTGATGGGTTAGCCAATGAGTGAACAACTCTTGTTCAATGATTCTCTAATCATGGTGCACCCAAACTTGGTCTCTAATTCATGAATCTCACCGTATCCAAATATTGATCCACTCCTTAGTTAAGTCAGACCCACCATTTGCATAGACTGGGTTCCTAATTGAGTCTCTCACCGTATCCAAAATATTGAGCCCAACTCTCATCCTCCAGCCCATAGCATCCAATGCCTAATAGACATGGTTGCATCTTCTCCGGTGCAACTGAGCCACTGTATCCAGTCCGAGAACAATCAACCCCGGGAAGGGCCCGCACATCTACAATGGTGGAAGACCTCAGACTTAATCTTTTCTTAGGGAGAATTGATTCAGGTCTCATTAAACTAGACTTGGCATAGTCATAACAATTATGACTAACCTAGTGGCATGGGTTAGCTCGGATTATTGACCACCTCAGATCAGAACTGTGTCAACAGATATGGCCAGGTAAGTGAGACCGGTGGAAGGAATATGCCATTAACTCGTACAAGAATGCATTCAGGTCGAGTAGCTTCCAATTAAAAATCAGTCGGTCGTATGTGCCAAACTTACCTTAGACACCAAATTGTTGAGCCAGAACCAATTGGGTTAGCCTACAATCCAGACTCTAACCTCTGAGCCTAATTAGGTCTTGCTTGATCGTGACTCGATCTTGACCCAGACTTAATCCTATTAGGCTGGTCAATTTAAGCATTGTTGATCCCATCTAACCAACTCTTGATTCGGTTTGATCAACCGCTTAGACCTAATTGAGCTACCCAAGCCCGAACCCAGTATTATGAATATGTCTTAGATCTAAAATTCTCAATTTTAGACCTAATTAATATTTCATAAACTTAATTCTTAATTAAGTAGGGTTCATAAACAAAATACGCACAATAAATCCTAGGGTTTCAGGATCTAGGGTTTTGCAGAAAGTAAGTTTTGGATTTCTGATTAAGGACGAACACGCAGCACCCCTACACATCATAAGAACACCCCATCGAATGGGAAGAGAGGGCCTTTAAATCCTTCTTCTTCGTTCTTATGACCGGACGGCCAAGAGGAACGCCTTAATCAGGAACATGTAAATACTACAAAACTAGTTTTAGATCTATATCATATATCTCATATACAAATTAGATCTAATCATGGCATATTTTGCATACATCTCATGTATCAAATCATGCATATTTTTAGATCTAAATTATCTCATAATAATCTAAAAAATTAGATTTAAATTGATCTAATCAAAATAAATTCTAATCTAGACAATTATGTAGAACTATTCTACAACTAGTCTAGACATGCATCAATCATATCTCATATGATATTTAAAATTAAATAATTTTTATTTGCTATTTTTTAGATGTTATTATAATATTTATAATATCAAAAAATAGTAAATAAATAGATCTAAAATATGATTTAATCAAATTAAATCATGAAACATGCAAGACTATTCTATAGAACTATTCTATTTTAGAACTAGTCATGCATATTTTCTAATCTTAGATCCAAATCATTTAATTTTAATTTTTTCTAATTTTAGATCTGATCACATCTCATGTGACATCTGAAAATCACTTATTTTTAATTAAAATAAATTTAAAATTAGATCTAAATAATTTAGAGAACCTTGGCTCTGATACCAGTTGAAGGGAAAATCCTGATTTCCCGGATCCAGGTTCGTTCAGATCTGATCAGATCAAGAGATATATTTCAAAAATTTTTTCTTGATCTCAATCAGATCTTGAGATATTTCAGATCTAATTCTTATTATATTTAATAAATAAAAATAAAAATAAATTAAATCAAATTTAATTTACCTTGATGTTGGGTAATCCTATTACCCTGTTGATGATCCTGTGATTGCAGCGGAAGGTTCTGGATCTAGCCACGCAAGTGCCTGGCCTCTACCGGTATCCACTCGGGCTTGGATCTGGAGATCCTCTTCTTCTCTATCACATCTCCAAAAATTAGATCTGGATCTGATCTGGAGGATCTTCAAAACTCCTTTTGAAGATCAGCAGTCGTCCTTTTGCAGCAGCGCAGCCTTCTTGCTTTCTGATCGCCTTTCTCTTGATCTGGATCGCACCAACTGGAAGCCCAAAACTTTTTGGACGTGGAGAGGAGAGGGAGAAGGATCAAAAGATGGCATGGAGGAGGGGAAGAGGCAGCCTTGGGGCATGGCTAAGAGGAACTCTTTTTAAAGTTGGGCATAGCAGGGTCTTATTTATAGACCCTACTGTGATCCAACTCCTCTTCATCCCAACCAATCACAACCCTTTGTGAAATCAGATCTAAATCTGATTGGTGGATGAATCACCTAATCTAATTAGAGAGAATCCCCACTGGATTCCTCCTTAGATGGTGCCTAAGACCAGTCAAAGTCTATGGTTCTTAGGGGAACTCTAATTGGAATCCAAAAGGAGACCAGGAGTCCTTGTCCAACCGTAAGGACTCCTAGGCGCCTCCCTATCCATTGGGCACATGCCTCCCTAGGCATGCGCCCCCTCCTTGCCAGGTTCTGGTAAGGAGGACAAGCCCCCACCAGCTCTCCAATAGGTGCATGACATGTGGTCAAAATGTCAATGGTCAAAGGTCAAAGGTAGACTTTTGACCAAAGTCAAAGGAACAAGAAATGGCAGGTGACCAAAAAATGGCAGGTAATGTCTCAAATTTATCTCAAAATAAGACAACCCTTTTCTGAACTGGACAACCTCCAGTCAGACCATAGTGAAGGCCTCTGATTGAGCACAAACTCCTTTGGCTCAGTCAGAGACAACTTATTTATGATAGTAAAAGAAGAACGTTAGGTTCAATCGAGTGCTAGCACGATTTTCTTGAACCTAATTGAATCTCATTCAGATCAATTGAACTAGATCAGTTCAATTGATGATCACCAGATTCAAACCCTTGTTTGTGTGACCCAGTTAGGTTCAGTTCTGTATGGTAATGGGATATGTCATGATCTCTATCATCGACATCATCGAAACTCCTTTCGATGGATCAGAACTCTTCTGATTCGAACAGCTAGAATGATCGATCATCTAAATCATTCTAATTGCTCCCAAAATCCACCAGTGACACCTAGCAGTATATGGTGGCAACCCATCAGAGCTGAATGCGAACCTCTTGGTGCAGCTACCTGTGTGATTAAGTTCTTCTATCTTGAGCCCCGATCAGATTAGGGTTAAGGTGAACTCGTCAAACCCTAGTCTCTGTCATATGATGTAATCATTCGATTCAAGTCCGATGTGAAAATCTAAATAGAAACTCTTTCTATTATTTCACTCTGCCATGGCCATGGGCTTCTGGACTTGATTCTCATGATCATCATAGGGCTGCTCCTCTACCACCGAGGTAGATAGATTCCATCTTGATGCAATCCAGTTCCTACAATGAACATGCTATAGCCAACATACACCTCAGGATTTTGATATGGCTAGGAGATCCGAGTAATGGTGTAGTCAAACTATAACACCCTCAAGGTGAACTGCCGATGCACCTCAGGTCAAAGAACCAGACACACTACTGCAGCATCGAGTCAGTCATTGACGAGAAGGTAGACTTCCTAATGACTACTCGAGGTGGTCACGCTCAGTGCCCTCATTCTCTAACGAGTACCTGTACTCTCGCTCTGGTGTCTCCACACCGTAGACTCAAGACTCATCTACTAAAGAGAAGCGATTGTACACCAACCTTCTAGGATCAATCACCATCCTCGTGATGATCCTATGGTCGGGAGCATTTTATGAGTTAATAATGAAAATTATTCATGTCTTAAATTTTCAACTCTTGAAAATATGAATTATCATTACCATTAACTCAAAGGATGTATCACAGACACTAAATACACATATGTGATAGAAAATAACCCATTTTATTATTTATAATCAAAATTACAATTTTGCCCCTAGAAGTGTATTACAAGTGTCAGTCAATTCTAGCTTCTAGGGCATACATATCTAATAGTTTATCCCAAACAATAGTCCCCATAATCTCGAGTTCAAAATTTGAAGTAAGAAAGGAAAAAAGGCGATGGCCGAAGTTTGGTCTTGGGTTCCCGTGCTTATCAGGATGAGGCATTTTGATGTTTACCATGTTGGCACCGAAATTTTCTAAGTTTGAAACGAGTCCAAAAAGATGGCACTTTGAATCTCCCACCAAAACTCTACCACAGGCATGACGCCATAAAGACTCCACCCATCGCCGCTTTTCTATCATGATGAGTGGAACATGCAGTGCACATAGATCGACCAAAGTCGATCTATAATCATAACTACTTCAAATTGTCTTTGGCTATTTAAGGCCTTCTTCTATTGTTTGAAAGTCATCCTTGCCCGAGTCTTCTTCTTTCTTGGGCCCCTGTTTGCCTTCTTTCCGTGGGTCTCATTCTTTTCTCGCCTTTCAGAGTTCTAGACACTCTTTCAATTGATTCTCATCACCTCTATTGTCCTTTCATCCTTCTCGGATAGTTTAGGTTAGTTTCCTAATCTTTCCCTTAGGTTATTTGTGCTTATCATTTCTGGCTCCTTGTCTTCCTAACTTTTTGATTTTTTGGGGGGGTTTCTTGGGGTTCATCTTGATCCAAATGTCTTCGAAAACTTTCCAGTCCATTAGTTTGTAGGACTCGTCTTGACCAACCTTCTTTAATTCTGCACCCCTGGTCAAGGTAGAACCTAGGAACATGTCCCACTCATCTTTCACTCCAGACACCATCATGTCCATCCTTATCCCGGACGATCTTTCTCCGATCCAAATTCAATATGGAATTCCTCCAAAATATGACCTTGAACTCCCCAGCTCTGACGATGGGGTCAATTCTTCCCTGATTGGCCAATTTTATTTGTACTTAGAAGCTTTGCACGTCGAGCTTAGATTCTTGTTACCCCCATTCATAGTCGCCCTTTTTTAGCTCTTAAATATCCCCTTCGCATCTGTTGTACCAAATTTTTTCGGTTCGTCATAGGTTTTCTCTCCCTCTATCGATTGATCGAAGTCCAGCCAACCATTTTGCTTTTTAGAAATTTCTATACCTTTATACGCCATCCTTCCATGAAGGATTGGTGGTACTTTTTTCCTCAGGTCAACAAGAAGTAGTTATTGAAAGGTGCCCTTTCTTCCATTCATAACTAGAAGAAAAAGTACTTTTTTGTGCATTGCTCGATCTTGCCATTAGGTCTTCCTTCATGGGGTTACATTAGAGAGTCAATTTGCCGAGCTCCTAGCTTAGACAAAACCGACCTTGATTCCTCTGATAAACTTAAGATGTACCGAGCTCCTCCTCTTCCCAACCTTTTAACGAAATAGATCTTATTCAACCTGGATTTGAGTCCCCACGATTCTATTGGTACATCTTTTGATTTTCGAGTCCACACAAATTCGCGCATGTGTATTGCTACTGACTATTTTTTTTTCCTACTATAGAAATGGATGCACAAGCTGCCAAAATGTTTACCAAAGGGCTCTTCACCAGGAAGACGAAGGGGAAGGTGCAAGAAGATGACTCAAAGATGATGAAGGTCGGTGTTTCCAGCTTCGGAGTCCCCTCCCCCACTATCACTATGTCTGAGGTCATCATCGGCATTGAGATTCCCCTAGCTGCCAAGGTTGACACCGCTAGCACAGGCCCGGTGCCTTCCATGCCCTCAAGTCCCTCCAGCGGGGATTGAGTTTTGGAGCTCCCTGTCAGGAAAGGGACAGGAGAGGGAAGGAAAAAAAATCTATTGCGAAGACATCCTGCAAGGCTCGCTTAGGTCGGCCAGATGGCAACGACAATGAATGAGAGGAGGATCCCTTCGATAATCTAGAGATCATCCGAGAGCTTGCTAAATGGTTTGCCATGCTCGAGGTGGTGGAGCAGATGGCCGACCTGGACCCACAGCAGCTCATCTAGAGTTCTCTTGGAACCATTCTCAAGATAATTGCTCCATTGCTTGACTCTTTCTTTTCTCTTCTTTTTCTTTTCTTCTTTTTATTTTTTTTAACATCGATTATTTGTTAAAGTTGGATCACCAGATGCTCGCTCACATCAAGAGGGCACGTCATCAAGAGGCAGAGGCACAGAAGGCCTAGGAGGACCTTCGAGCTGAGGTCCGTCATCTTCAGAAGAGGGTCGATAAGGTCGAGCATCTCGTCGAGAAAAAGACAACGGACATCGAAAGTCTCTAGGATGCACTCCACGAGGAAGAGTTTGCCTCGGTCGGACTAAAGAACGCATTGGCCCTAGAGGAGGAGAGGAGGAAGGAACCCAAAAATAGGGTCACCAAACTGGAGATCCAAATGGTGAAGTCAATCTCGGAGATAATGATCCGGACCGTGGTAGAGTTCAACACCTCTTCCAAGAAGAGAAACCTGAATGTTTAGTTTGATCAGGAAGCATTTATCAAGGGTTTCAAGCTCTGCAAAGATAGGATAGCTTGAAGGATCCCCGAGCTCGACCTTGGCTTTTTGGAGGAGGAAGATGATGTGGAGGCAGCACCGTCCACTACTATG
This sequence comes from Cocos nucifera, assembly GCA_006176705.1. Classification (NCBI taxonomy): domain Eukaryota; kingdom Viridiplantae; phylum Streptophyta; class Magnoliopsida; order Arecales; family Arecaceae; genus Cocos; species Cocos nucifera. The sequence continues at coordinate 29,639 of QRFJ01002492.1, read as the reverse complement.
GTCGACCTTTCCTTCGACAAGCCCCTCCTAACCCATCTGAACCTACTGTAGAGGCACCCAAGCCAGTTCGAAAACCTGGGGTGACCGAGAGTGATCCAGCTCCACCCTCTAAGGTTGAGATTCTCAAGTAGTTGTACCTCCTTTTTTCTTGTATCTTGTACTCAAAAGTTTTGATTAAATGAAGTGAAATTTTTTTTTTCATATTCTTGACTGCTTTTTGTATCTCGAATGTAATCTCCCACCATCATTGATCCACTGCCTCAGGAGGTTTCGATAAAGCCCTTGATAAAGAACCTGAGGAAGAAAATTCATCTTCTGAGGAAGAAGTTGAAGAAGATGGAGGATGACCTTCGAGCCTCACAAAAGAATGCTTCTGAGGCGACCAAAGAGTTTACATGGCTCTGAGGCTTGCATATGAAGCAAGCGGTGAGCTTCAATATCTAGAAGGGCAGCTTCGAGAAGGAGGTTGCCAAACTTAAAAGAAATACCAGTGATAAGACCTTGTCATTGACAGCGAAGATCAGCTCTCTCGAAGCCGACTTGAAGGATGAAGAGAAAAAGATCCATCTTCTAGAAGAGAGCTCACCATGGTCTATCGACAAGGCCCGAAATAACTCAGACTGGTCAATAAAGTCATCCCAGCTTCAAAAGCAGTTGCAAGATATTGAGGACCAGTGCAATAGCTTTCGAGTGACCTAGGCAGAGAAGATGTCCAGGCTTAAAGGCAAGCTCAAGGTTGCTAGGGATGAGGTAGCTCATCTTCGAAAGCAACTGCACAATAACCGTGGAGTCAGTGCGAGTGGTGAGTCGGAGGAGATGGCCTCCTTGAAGAGGACCATTGGCAAGCTTTCAGAGGCGGTTGGGGCGGAGCAGGTCAAGGTTTAATGGTTGAAGCTTTTGCTCACTTGTGAACATCGGATTGTCAAGGATGCAGAGGCTGAGTTTGAAGTTTTAAGGAGACAGTGATGAGAGCTCGAGGGTAAGTTTCAGCTCACCAATAGAATGTATGTAGATGGTATCTTCCAGAAGAAGGAACTTGAGGAGGAGATCCTTAGGATAAAGCAAGCCTTGGTGATGGCTGGAGCTGGCAGTCCAAAGTTTGAAGAATCCAATTTGCCTTAAAGCTTCGGCCTCTTTTCCCTCTTTTTTCTATCTTTGAATGTAATCAGCCTTGTTGGTCTATGCTTTATTTGTAATGAACTTATTTTTGTAATGGAATCATATATTTTTTGCTATTTTTATTTCGCATGAACCAAAGGTCTATTTGTGGCTTTATCTTCTTTACCTCATTTTTTTTTTTGAAATGCTCGTTGCGAATGCTGAGCTCATTGTGGACACCAGGCTTGTTGTGGACTTCGAACTAGGACCTCTCTTATAAACTTGGATAAGGTTCTACCTTTCACATTTAACATAGTCAGGTCATCACGGGAAAACACGTATATGGATTCTCCACCAAGCTTCTTCGTTCTCCATATCTTCGATCTATGAGGTTCTGGCTTTTGCTCATGTTAGGATGAGGCTTTTCTTTTTTTCTTAACATGGCTTATAGGGGTGCATTAGGACCGTTGGTAGGGTCTCTCCGTCCATCCTATCTTATGTCGATGAGGTTGTCAATTTTGCTTACGTTAGGATGAGATTTTCCTCCTATTCCTAATGTGGCTTGTGGGGATGCATTTTGGGTCCTTGACAGGGCATCCCTCCCCATCCCATCTAAAATGAATGAGGCCTTCAAATTTGCTCATGTTAGGATGAGGTTCTCCTCTAATTTCTAATACATAATAGGCGTACATTAGGATCATTGTCAGGGCCTCTCCACTCATCTCGTCTAAAATGAACGAGGCCTTCGACTTTGCTCATGTTAGGATGAGGATCTCCTCCTGCTCCTAATGGGCTGTAGGGGCACATTAGGACCATTATCAAGGCCTCTCCCCTCATCTCGTCTAAAATGAATAAGGCCTTCGACTTTGCTCACATTAGGATGAGGTTCTTCTTCTATTTCTAATGGGCTATAGGGGCACATTAGGGCCATTATCAAGGCTGCTCTCCTCATCTCATCTAAAATGGATGAGGCCTTCGACTTTTCATGTTTGGATGAGGTTCTCCTCCTATTTCTAATGGACTATAGGGGCACAATAGGGTTGTTGTCAGGGCCTCTCCCTTCATCTCATCTAAAATGAATGAGACCTTTGACTTTGCTCACATTAGAATGAGGTTCTCCTCCTGTTCCTAACGGGCTATATTTATCATGAGATCAAACTCGGAGGGTAGTCCCCACTTTGTCACCAGTATACAATAAAGATTAGGATGTTGAAGTAGAAAAATTTCATTATAATCAAATCATTGGCAATAATTCATAGATTTTTTGAATTCCATGATCGAGATAGGTCTTCCCCCTCAAGTTCCTTCAAGTAGTATGTCCCGGGTCGACGACCTCCATAACCGCATAGGATCCTTTCCAATTTGGAGCAAGCTTTCTCTAGCTCTAAGGCTGAGAGATGGTGGCTTGCCGAAGCACTAAGTCCTCCACTCTGAATATTTTACCTCTGACTCTGGAGTTATAGTATCAGATGATCCTTTGCTTGTAAGCTGTCATCCGAACTTGGGCTTCCTTTCTTTTCTCTTCTTGTAGGTTGAGGTTGGCTCTGAGGTCCTACGGATTATGCTGTTCATTGAAGGCCACTACCTATGCCAATGAAAGTTTAAGTTTGATTGGGATAACTACCTCTATTCCAAAAGCTAAGATGAGTGATGTTTGTCTAGTCGATAGCCTTTGGGTAGTGTGATATGCCCATAGAACATGATAGAGATCATCTACCCAGGCCCCTCTTGCTTTATCGAGTCTTGTCTTGATGCCTTGCAATAAGATCCGATTGGTCACTTCAGCTTTCCTATTTGCCTATGGGTGAGCTACCGACGTGAAGCGATGGAAGATGTTTAGATCTTCACGAAACTCAGCAAATCTTATTCCAGTGAACTGTTGCCCATTTTCTATTATGAAAGTTTGGGGTAGACCAAACTGACTGATGATTGATTTCTAGATGAAGTCCCATACGTTGACCTCAGTAATTTTTGCTAGTGGTTCGGCTTTGACCCCTTTGGTGAAGTAGTCGATTGCAACTACAAGGAACATCCATTGCCTAGTTGCCATTGGGAAAGGGCCAAGTATATCCATTCATCATTGCACAAATGGTCAAGGTGCGCTTAGTGGAGTAAGCTTGGAGGCTGACTGCCTTTGTATATTTGCATTTCTCTGACAGTGGTCATATTTCTTGACATACTCCACAGAATCGTGGTACAAGATCTACCAATAATAGCCTTGCCAAAGTAGTCTCTATGATAGGGATCTGGCTCCTACATGATTTCCATAAATTTTCTCTTGCACTTTTAATAGTGCGAAGTCGGCCTCTGAAGGTCGAAGATATCTCAACAGTGATAGCAAATACGATCTTTTATACAACTTGCCCTCGTACAAAACATACTAGGAGGCTTGATTCCTGAGTTGCTGAGCTTATTTCAGATTGTGAGAAACTACTCCCTCCTTGAGGTAGGCAACTAATGGGTTAATCCAGCTCGACTCGAGCTTCGTCTATATAATAAGCTGTGATTCCTCTGAGCTTGGGCATTTTAGAGTTTCAAAATATACTTCTTTGGGCAGTTCGACTAGGACTAAAATGGCCAATTTAGAGAGGAGATCGGCTCTTGTATTTTCTACCCTTGGAATCTATTGAATGCCAAAACTGCCGAAGGCCTGAGTCAAATCCTTTACCTTCTCAAGGTATTTTATCATACATTCCTCTCGTGCTTCATAGTTGCCACTAACTTGGCCAACCACTAATTAAAAATCATTGTAGACTTGAAGCCGATCTACTTTTAACTCTATTGCTATTTTTAACCAGGTGATCAATGCTTCATATTTGGCCCCATTATTAGTTGCAGAAAATTTAAAGCGTAGCGCATATTCGACGGTGACTCCCTCGAGATTGACTAAGATCGATCCCATGCCTACTATAGTGGAGTTGGATGAACAATCGACGTACAGGATCCAAAAACCTTTGGAAAGGTCGGCACTCTCTTCAGAGAGGTTCAGTTGCAACCATGGGGTGCTGCCCTCATACTATTCAAGCTCAACTTCATCTAGAATGGTACATTCTACTAGAAAATCTATCAGTATCTAAGCTTTGATCGATGGCTGGGGTCGATAAATAATATCAAACTCCATGAGTTTGATTGTCCATTTCGTGATTCTTTTGAAAGCATTCGTTTGATGAAGGACTACTTTTATTGGTTGATCCATGAGGACCATTATGGTGTGTTCCTAAAAGTATGGTCAGAGTCTTCTAGCAGTGATTAGAAGGGAGTAAGTTAATTTTTCTAACTTAGAGTACTTGGTCTCTGCATCCCTCAAGACTCGACTTATATAGTAGACTGGTCGCTGCATCTTCGCTTCCTTCTTGATCAGGACAACTGCCAAGGCCACCGAGGAGGCTGCTAGGTACAAGAATAATTTTTCTCCAAATTTAGGCTTAGCTAGTAGTGAAGGTGAGTCGAGGTAATTTTTGAGCTCCTCAAATGCCCGTTGGCACTCCGTCGTCCAGTGGAAATTCTTTGGTTGCTTGAGAACTTGGAAGAAGAGCATGCATTGCTCGACGGATTTTGAGATGAAGCAATTTAGGGATGCCACTTTTTCAATCAAGTGCTAAACATCTTTGATCATTTTTGTAGCAGTCATCTTCTGAATAGCTCAAATTTTCTCTGAATTTACTTCGATCCCATGCCTCGATATCATAAACCCCAGAAACTTCTCTGAGGTCACACCAAAGGCGCACTTGATCGGGTTCAGCTTTATTTTGTACTTTTTGGGCACACTGAAGGTCTCTTCGAGGTTGGCAATATGGTTTATTAAAGCTCGACTTTTGATGAGCATGTCATCCTCATACACCTCCGTGTTGTGGTCAATCTACTCCTTGAAGATCTTGTTGATCAGGCATTGGTGTGTTGCCCCTACATTCTTGAGTCCAAAAGACATAATCCTGTAACAATAAAGACCATGGTCAGCAACAAAAGTAGTTTTCTTCTTGTCCTCTGATGCCATCTGTATTTGGTTATAGCTAAAAAAAGTCATCCATGAACGTGAGGAGATTATGGCCCGACGTTATGTCTACCAATTGATCAATCCTGGATAGAGGATAGCTATCTTTTGGACAGACTTTGTTTAGCTTTTTGAAGTCTATATACATCATCCACTTGCCATTGTCCTTCTTAACCAGGACCATGTTAGAGACCGAAGTCGGATAGCTGATTTCTCGAATAAATCTGATGTTGAGAAGCTTGTTGACTTCTTCTACTATTGCCTTCTTCCTTTCTGGTGCATGGCCTCAGACTCTTTCTTTCACTGGTCGATGCTTGGGATCAATAGCCGGCTAATGTTCCATAACCTCAACGTCAATCCCAGGCATATCCATCGGATCCTAGGCGAAGATGTCGGCATTCCTTCATAAAAAGATGATGAGCTGCTCCCAAACTTCATCCTCCAGATTGGAGCTAATTTGCACAATATGCTCTGCATTTCCATCATTCATGGGAACAGTCACAAGATCTTCTATAGGCTTGCCCCATTCTTTGGCAAGGTCATCATGGATATCAAGCCCATCAACTAGGTAGGGGTCAAGTCGAGTGCCATATTGTAAGGCAATGGAGTAGCAGTGCCAGGCTAATGCTTGATCGCCTTTGATTTCACCTATTCCACTGCTTGTTGGGAATTTTATTTTCAAGTAATAGGTTGACACTACGGTTTGTAGTGCATTTAGATTAGGTCATCTGAGGATTGGATTGTAAGTGGAGGGGGCTTTTACCACCAAATAGTCAACCCACACCTTGGCCTACTTTGGATACTGTCCTGCAGTCATGGCTAGAGTTATCATTCCCTCCACCGGCATAGCATCGTCAGTGAAGCTGACCAATGGGGAGCTCATGGGTCCTAGATGATTATTAGGTATGGACATTTTAAAGAAAGCATTATAATATAGAACGTCAATAGAACTTTCATTATCTACTAAAATGCGGCATACATCATTATCAACAATGTTCAAAGAAATTACAACCATGTCGTTAAGCGGGAACCGGACTCCTTGAGCATCCTCGTCGGTGAAAGTGATGGGCTCTTCAGTTCTTCACCTCCTCCCAACCTCAATCGACCTACTAGCCCCCCCTCATCGAGGTCCCCCAGAGATGGTGTTAATGATGCCGATTGAGGGCCAATCTTCTCGCTACTCCCTGCCCCTCGAAGGTTCTTGCGGTGGGGGTGCTCTCAATCGATCCTCCCATCCTTTTGATCATTGTCATAGGAATCGACCCAGCCTATCATGCCTTATAAGCTCCTCGATCTCATCCTGGAGCTAGATGCACTCTTCTATATCGTGATTCTGATCGCGATGGTAGAGGTAGAATATGCTAGGATTGTATTTGCTGAGGTGAGTGCACATCCTTTCTGATCTCAGTAGTTGATCTCTGATCTCCATCAATACATGGATTTTTGGAGCATTGAGAGGGGCATAGTTATAAAATTTTCTTAAAGGAGAGCTCCATCGCGCCCTTCTATCCAGGCTTCTTCACCTTTGGGCCCGAGTAGGGGTCCGGGCCTGCTTGCGCTTCAGAGGAGTCCGAAAGCGTGGCCGAGCTTCGCTCGATTTCTCTCCAATCGTGGGCATATTTGGTTCACCCATCTGCCACTCCTAGGTGGCTTCATTATCCCTGACCTTAAAAGCCTCTTCAGCTAGGGCGTAACCTTTAGCCCAAGCCAGTATATCAGCAAAGTCCCCGAGATACTTCTCCAAGAAGAACAGCAAATCATTTTTCTAAAAGATGCCCTTAAGTGCGGCCATTGCAATAGACTAGTTCAGGTTTTGGACCTTCAATGCAGGAGCATTAAACCAGATGACATAAAGTCGGATAGATTCCTCTTTCTTCTGCTTGATATTCATCAGAGAATCCGAATCTTAGTGGAGATGTTGGCTACTAATGAAGTGAGCTACAAACTAATGGCTCAATTGATCGAAGAAAAAGATGGTACCTGGCTTAAGTGCTGAGTACCAGTTCCTAGCAGCTCCCTTAAGGGTGGATAGAAAAGTCCGACATAAAATGGGATCTAGCACACTATAGAGTAGCATCATTATCCGAAAGTCCTCCAAGTGGTCAATCGAATTGGTGGTCCCGTCGTAACTCTTAAACTATGGGAGCTTGAAGTTTGATGCGATTGGTTCCTGCATAATCTTCTGAGAAAAAGAAGGATCAATGCAAATATCGTTACCATGGGAGGAGGGGGCATGATGGAGTTCATCGATTCATCAGCTCATTTTCTGGAGCCTTTGATCCAAGAGATCTTCATGATCATTGATCTCTAAGATTTTCTAGTAGAACGGGGGCAAAACACCCCTCGGGGTCAAGTCATGGTCAGAGCAAGGGCTCTCCACCCTCTGCTTTCCCTTTTTGGAGCTCACTAGCTAGCTTTCCTAAGTCGATCATCCCTAGACCAAATCATGGGGCTCTGGAGAAGCTTGCTCAGACTGAATTGGTGTTGGAGCCTACCAATGCATGGCCTGCACCACCTCTGCAAGCCCATAAATCTATTAGACTAGCAGATTGAACAACTCCGCATCCACCATGGCTGCAGGTGGAGCTTTTGTCGGAGTCGAAGTGGGAGCGGATGGATCTGGACGTGATTTGGCTATACAGGCCATTGACCGTCGGATAGAAGATTTTTTGGGAGGCATTTCTTTAGGAAGAACTTTTGAGAGGAAGAAGAGGGATCGCTGCTGAGCACTCCATTAAGAACAAGGGATCCTTAGGAACAGAGGCCCTTCCTCTAGCACCAATTCTATTGGTGCGAAATATGGTTATCATTGAAGAAGTGCTAGTGTTTGAGAAGATAAGGTTGCCGCTGGTGATCTGCAAAATAAGTCTCATCTAGAGCCTGAGGTGGTGGCTCCGGCAAGACCGTCGGATGGTTAAGTTAGCTTTTTCAACCAACAGAAATGGAGTGCTTAATTAAGAAAGTTGTAGAGTTTTTGGAAGGGAGAAGAGAGCCTAGAGAAAATGTATCTGAGGATCTCTTTTATAGATGGAGCCTATAACAAACTGATTGTGACAGCTGTAACTATCAGATTATGGGCAGCTCGGGGCCATATGGAGTTTGTTATGGAAGATAGTGTTTGTTGTCATGAGATGCCAGTCTGTTTGAGATTTGATAGTCAAAATATGGAGGGATGGGCATCAGTTGGTGATTACCTTTGAGCTGTATCAATTCTAGAGGAGTTTGGACTCTTCTAAGATAGTTTGGGTGAGGGTTAGTTCATGCCGTGTATGAGATTGGACTCGTGTGAAGTCCTTCTTGGATGATTATGGGGAGTTCAGCGATTGGAGGAGTCTGAAAGGAGTTCGACCACTAGATGAGTCTGGGAGGAGTTCGATCAATGGAGGAAGAATTTTTTATTGAAGCTCTTTCATGATTAACAGTTACATTAGGCTAAGCATCGGATTGGACCTTGGTGGGAGCGGGGTTTATCCCCAATGATGTTCATGTAATTAAAACTATTTCAATTCTAATCAATCATAAATTATCTTAGATCAAATCTAACATATTTATAATGATAAAAATTAGATTAAAATATTTTTAATTAGATCATAAAGTTTTTTAGATCTAATCTAAAATTTTATAATTAGGATTTTAGATCAGCACATGCTAGAACAACATCTCCACTGTAAGTGGTAAACCTTACTGCATAACAATCTTATAATCATTCATGCAATCTAAAATATTTATTTCTAGATTTAAATAAATTTAAATCTAACAAATCATAAATTAATCTAGATCATATCTAATGAATTTATGATTTATGTTAGATCTATAGGAACTAGGACAACCACTCCACTGTAAGAGATAAATCTTATAGTAGAATAATCTTATAATCAGTTCGTGTGATCTTTTTCTTTTTTTAATTTTAGATTTAAACAATAGATTGTAAATTAGGCTAAATCTAAAAAATAATCTAAACATACATAAAATCATGTAATAAAGTACATGGCTCTAATATCAATTGAAGAAAATAGATCTAGGATTTCAGGATTAGATTTTTTAACTTTTTCAAATCTATGCAATAAAAGAGATGAATTAATCATATCAATGTTAGATATATGTGTCCTAGAAGCTAGATTGGCTGACACTTATAATATACTTCTAAGGATAAAATTATAATTTTAACTATAAATAGTAAAATAGATTATTTTCTATCACATTGTGTATTTGAAAGTGTCTGTGATACATCCCTTGAGCTAATGGTAATGATAGTTCATACTTTCAAGAGTTGAAAATTTAAGTCATGAATTTTCATTATTAACTCATAAAATGCTCTCGACCGTAGGATCATCATGAGGATGGTGATTGATTCGGAAGGTTGGTGTACGATCACTTCTTTTGGATAGATGAGTCTTGAATCTATGGTATAGAAACATCAGAGCAAGAATAGAGATACTCGTTAGAGAATGAGGGCACTGAGGATGACCACCTCGAGCAGTCATAAGAAAGTCTACCTTTTCATCGATGACTGGATTAAAGCTGTAGTGGTGTATCTAGTTCTTTGACTTGAGGTGCATCGATAATTCATCTTGAGGGTATTATAGTTTTACTGCACCATAACTCAGTCTCCTAGCCATTCAAAATCCTAAGGTGTATGTTGGCTATTGCATATTCACTGTAGGAATTGGATTGCACCAATAGAGGATCCATCTATCTTGGTAGATGAGGAGCAACCCTATGATGATCATGAGAATCAAGTCCATAAGCCCATGGACATGGCAGTGAAATAATAGAAAGAGTTTCTATTAGGGTTTTCATATTGGACTTGAATTGAATGATTAATTTATATGATGGAAATTAGGGTTTGACGAGATCACCTTAACCCTAATCCATTCAGGACTCAGGATAGAGGAACTTAATCACATAGGTAACTTCATCGAGAGGTTCGCTTTCAGTTCTGATGGGTTGCCACCATATGCTGCTAGGTATCACTGGTAGATTTTGGGAGCAATTAGAATGATTTGGATGATCGATCATACTAGTTGTCTGAATCAAAAATGTTCTGATCCATCAGAAGATGATTCGATGATGTCGATGATAGAGATCGCAACATATCCCATTACCATACGAAACTAAATCTAATCAGATCACACAAATAAGAGTTTGGATCTAGATATCATGAATTAGATTAATCCAATTCAATTGATTTGAATAAGATTCAATTAGGTTCAAGAAAATCGTGCTAGCACATGATTGAGCCTAATGTTCTCCTTTAACAATCATTAAAGCTTGTCTTGACTAAGCCAAATGTGTTTGGGCTCACTCAAAAATTTTTACATGGTCTGACTGGAGCTTGTCTAGATCATATGAGATAAATTTGAGACAACACCTACTATTTTCAATGACCTGCTAAATCTTATTTTCGGACATTGGTCAAATGTTGACTCTAAATACTTAAACATCTGCCCATATGTCATGCACCCATAGGAGAGTACCTGGAGACTTGTCCCCCTACTAAGAAGTAGATAGAAAGGGGGTGCATGCCAAGGGGGGCATGCACCTCATGAGGATAAAAGATGGAGTCCCATATAAATGGGACTCTAGGTTGCTTCATGGGATTAAACTATATGGCACCACGAAGTCTTATTTGACTCAGTCTTGGTGCCACCATAGGAGGGTTTTGAGGGTCTCTCATCTGATTGAATCAGATGATATCATCCCACCAATCAAATTTAGATCTGATTGCATAAAGGGCCATGATTGGTCAGGATGATGTGGCACTACTTGGCGCAGTAGGGTCTATTCAAATCCTGTCTGTGCCTAGAATTTAATTCTTCTACCTTTAGCCCACACCAAATAGCCCCTCTCTCTCCTTCTCCATGCCACCCTCTGATCCTCTCTCTCCTCTTCATGCCTAAGGGCTTTTGGGCACGAACAAGGTGCGATCCAAGCAAGTGAAAGGTGCCGAAAAAGGAAGAAGGCAGCACTGCTGCAACAGACAATGGCTGTTCTTCAAAAGCAGTTTTGAAGACCTTCATGATTAGATCTAGATCTAATTTTTGGAGAATTGATTGAGAAGGAGAAGATCTTCAGATCCTGCCTGAGTGGATATCGGTAGGGGCCAGGTACTTGCATGGCTACATCCAGAACCTCAGACAAACATCGGGATCATCATAGGATAATTGCATTACCCAAAATAAAGGTATAATTAAATTATATTTATTTTTTTTTATTTTTATTATCAAATAAATAAGATAAAATCTAAGGAATCTTAGATCTGATTAGAATCTTAAAGAAAAAATTTTTGAAATATCCCTCCTGATCCAATCAGATCTGAACAAAATTGACCCAAAAAATAGATTTTTTCCTTCAACTAGTATCAGAGCCAGGTTTCATAATTCATTAGATCTAAATTTAATTATTTTTTGATCTAATAATTAGATGATTTTAGATGTCACATTAGATGTGATTAGATCTAAAATTAGAAAATTAAAAATTAAATAATCTAGATCTAAGATGTATGAGATGCATGACTAGACTAGGAATAGAATTATTCTATGTGTAGTATAGCATAATCATAATTTTAATTTGATTAATTATAATTTTTAGATCTATTTATTTATTATTTTTTAATATTATAAATATTATAATCAGATCTAAAAAATAAAAAATAAATTTATTTAATTTGTTAATATGAGATATGATAAATGCATGTTTAGAATAGTTATAGAATAGTTCTACAAAATTATCTAGAATAAATTTTAATTTGATATAATAAAATTTAAATTTTATTTTTTAGATATTTATGTGATAATTTAGATCTAAAAATATGCATGATATGATGTATGAGATGTATACAAAACATATTTTTTAGTTAGATCAATTTTTATATATGTGTGATATGATGTAGATCTAACTAGTTTTGTAGATTTATCATGTTTTTGATTAAGGCATTTTTCTTGGCCATCCTATAATAAGAATGAAGTATGGTTTAAAGACTCTCTTCTTCCATTCGATGGGGTGTTCTTATGGTATATAGGGGTATTGCACGTTCGTCCTTAATCAAAAATCAAAAATATATTTTCTGCAAAATCCTAGATCCTGAAATCCTAGGATTTTATATACATATTTTATTTATGAATCCTAAACTTAATTGAGAATTAACATTATGAAATATATTAGGTCTAAAATTAAGAATTTTCAAATCTAAGACATATTCATAAAACTAGGTTCGGACTTGGATAGCTCAATTAGCTCTAGTGGTTGATCAAACCAAATCAAGAGTTGGTTAGGTGGGATAAAGAGTACTTAAATTGACCAACCTAATAGGGTTAAGTCTAGGTCAAGGTCGAGTCACATGAGTGATCGATCAAGTTAAGACCTAATTAGGCTCAGTCTTAGAGTCTGGATTGTAGGCTAACCCGATTGGTTCTGGCTCAATAATTTGGTGTCTAAGGTATGTTTGGCAGATATGACCGACGGATTTTTAATTGGGAGCTACTTGAGTTAATGGCATATCCCTTTTACTGGTCTCACTTACTTGGCCATTTTTGTTGGCCTAGTCCTGATCTAAGGTGGCTAACAATTCGAGGTGACCCATGCCACTAGATTAGTCTTAATGGTTATGGCTATATCAAGTCAAGTTTAAAAATATCTAAATCAAATCTTCCTAAGAAAAGATTAAGTCTAAGGTCATCCATCATTTTAGATGTGTGGAACCTTTCTAGGGTTGATTGTTCTTAGCTAGTCATAGTGGTTTAGTTGCACTGGAAAGATGCAACTATGTCTATTAGGCATTGGATGCTATGGGCTAGAGGATGGATTGGGCTCAATATTCTGGATGCGGTAAGAGACCCAATTAGAAATCCAATCTATGCAAATGGTGGGTCTGACATAACTAAGGAGTGGATCAATATTTTGGGCACAATGAGATTCATAAATTAGAGATGAAGTTTGGGTGCACCATGATTAGAGAATCATTGGACAAGAGTTATTTACTTATTGGCTAATCCATCATCAATAACTATTAGGTGAGGTGATGAGTTAGTTGGTGGGACTGCACCACCCACTAGAAATCAGTAATTATGAAGATTTTAGCATCTTTACAGAGGAAGTGTAGAGATCCAAGAAAATAGTGGGAGCTAATTTATTTAAAAATAAACTCCTAAATAAATTGGTCAAATCTTAATTATAAAATCTAACTAGAAACTTTGACTCTCTACAGAAAAAAGAAAAATATCTACATCCAATCCACCAGCCCGTATCCTAGACACCCATAGACTGACCGAACCTAATTACAAGAATTAGCTCTAAAACTTCAAAATTATTTTGGATTCTGAGAAGTTGACTCATGTATTGGACCAAGATCCCCCCACCTTACCAGCTCGTCCGTCCGCTGAATAGAGAGTGTCTCTTGATAAATGGATGGATAAAGATAATAAGGCCAGATACTACATGTTGGGCTCAATGTCTGATGAACTTTAGCACCAACATGAAGATATCAAGATTGCCCACCAAATGTTAGCTCACCTACAAGAGTTGTTTGGTGAACAGAGTCACACAGCCAAATATTAGGTGACTAAATGACTATTTAAGGTTAAAATGTATGATGGATAGTCAATCCAAGATCATTGTTTGATGATGATCAAGAATTTAGAAGAGCTTGAGAAGCTCGAAGTGAAGTTTGACCAGGATCTATAGAATGATATAATTCTACAATCCTTGACTGATGCGTATGGGGAGTTATCATGAACTACCATATGCATAAACTTCAGAATACTCTGGTTGAGCATATGAATATGCTAGTTATTACTGAGCTTTTTATGAAAAATTTTAAAGGCTCAGTACTTGCTATAGAATGGACTTCTTCCAAGAGAAAGTCTGTTGGAAAGAAGAGAAAGTCTATGAAAAGGTAGAAGGTGGAAGGTGAAATGAAAAGGAAGGTAGTGCTGAAGAAGAAGGCCGCTGACAAAGGAAAGTATTTTCATTGTAATACTGACAGCCACTGAAAGAGGAACTGCCCTACATATTTGGCCATCCTAAAGAATAAGAAGGGGACAGGTCCTTCTGGAGGCTTGCTTGTTATTGAATCTAACCTTATGATTTCTTCTGCGATTATCTTGAGAAAAATTACGTCGAGATCAAGAGAGTCAACTTAGCAGACAATACGGTAGACCCACATATAAAGCCATTGGGCCAACAGAATATCGAAGCCCATCTTGAGAAGATGGGACTTATATTTGTAGCCAATTGACTTTAGGTCAAGCGAGAGTTTGTTAGATATATGTGCTCTACAAGCCAAATTGGTTGATACTTGTAATATACTTCTAAGGGCAAAATTATAATTTTAACTATAAATAATAAAATAAATTATTTTCTATCATAGTGTGTATTTGAAAGTGTCTGTGATACATTTCTTGAGTTAATGGTAATGATAGTTCATATTTTGAAGAGTTAAAAATTTAAGACATGAATTTTCATTATTAACTCATGAAATACTCCCGACCGTAGGATCATCATGAGGATGGTGATTGATCCGGAAGGTTGGTGCACGATCACTTTTTTTGGATAGATGAGTCCTGAATCTATGGTGTAGAGACACCGGAGCGAGAGTACAGGTACTCATTAGTGAACGAGGGCACTGAGCGTGACCACCTCAAGCAGTCATAAGAAAGTCTACCTTCTCATCAATGACTGGCTCGAAGCTATAGTGGTGTGTCTAGTTCTTTAACCTGAGGTGCATCGACAGTTCACCATGAGAGTGTTATAATTTGACTACATCATAACTTGGTCTCCTAGCCATTCAAAATCTTAAGGTGTATGTTGCCTATAGCATGTTCATTGTAGAAATTGGATTACACAAATAGGGGATCTATCTACCTCGATAGATGAGGAACATCCCTATGATGATCATGACAATCAAGTCCATAAGCCCATGGCCATAGAAGAGTGAAATAATAGAAAGAGTTTCTATTAGGGTTTTCACATTGGACTTGAATTGAATGATTAGTTCATATGATGAAAATTAGGGTTTGACGAGATCACCTTAACCCTATTCTGATCAGGGCTCAAGATAGAGGAACTTAATCACACAGGTAACTACTCCGAGAGATTTGCTTTCAATTCTGATGGATTGCCATCGTATGCTGCTAGGTGTCACTGGTGGATTTTGGGAGCAATTAGAATGATTTGGATGATCGATCATACTAGTTGTTTGAATCAAAAAAGTTTTGATCCATCGAAAGATGTTTCGATGATGTCGATGATAGAGAGCACGACATATCCCATTACCATATGAAACTGAACCTAACTGGATCACACAAATAAGAGTTTGGATCTAGATATCATCGATTGGATTAACCCAATTCAATTGATTTGAATAAAATTCAATTAGGTTCATGAAAATCATGCTAGCACACGATTGAGTCTAATGTTCTCCTTTAACAATCATTAAAGCTTGTCTCGACTGAGCCAAATATGTTTGGGCTCACTCAGGAACCTTTACTCAATCTAACTAGAGCTTGTCCAGATTAGAAAAGGGTTGTCTTAATTTATGAGATAAATTTGAGATAACATCTGCCATTTTTGGTCACCTACTAAATCTTATTTTCGGACATTGATCAAATGTTGACCGTGGATACTTAGACATCTGCCCATGTGTCATGCATCCATACGAGTGTACTTAGGGACTTGTCCTCCAGCTAAAATGTAGACAGGAAGGGGGCGCATACCTAGGGAGGAATGCACCCCATGAGGATAAAAGATGGAGTCCCAAACAGATGGGACTTTAGGTTGCTTCACGGGATTAAATTGTGTGGTGCCAAGAAGTTTTGTTTGACACAATCTTGGCACCACCTTAGGAGGATTTTGAGGATCTCTCATCTGATTGGATCAGATGATATCATCCCACCAATCAGATTTAGATCTGATTGCACAAAGGGTCATGATTGACCAGGATGATGTGGCACAGCATGGCGCAGCAGGATCTATAGAAACCCTATCTGCACCTAAAATTTAATTCTTCTACCTTTAGCCCATGCCATATATCTCCTCTCCCTCCTTCTCCATGCCACCCTCTAGTCCTCTCTCTCCTCTCCATGTCAAAGGGCTTTTGGGCACGAATAAGGTGCGATCCAAACAAATGAAAGGCACTAGGAAAGGAAGAAGGCAGCACTACTGTAAGAGACAACGACTGTTCTTCAAAAGCAGTTTTGAAGATCTTCAATATCAAATCTAGATCTGATTTTTGGAGGATTGATTCAGAAGAAGAAGATCTTTTGATCCTATGCGAGTAGATACCGATAGAGGCCAGGCACTTGCATGGCTTCATCTAGAACCTCAAGCAAACATCGGGATCATCACAGGATAATTAGATTATCCAAAGCAAAAGTATAATTAAATTAGAATAAATTTTTTTTTTTATTATTAGATCAATAAGATCAGATCTGAGGATACTCAGATCTGATTAGGATCTTAGAGAAAAATTTTTTGAAATATCCCTCCTGATCCAATCAGATCTAAACACACCTGATTTGGAAAAAAGGTTTTTCCCTTCAATTAATTCATGAATATTTAAGAAATAGCCCTATATCCAGGATCCTATTACATGATTAAAATATACTATTAAATCAAAAATTAAAAGATGAGAAGGAAATATGTTGATAATATTAACATAAATCTACACTAGATCAAATCCAGGTATATAGCAAGGAGATCATATCATCCATACCTTTGCAAATCAAGTTTCTTAACTCGCTTATCCAGGCCCAAGATTATTGCTCTATGTCACACATGTGTTCGATCTCTACAGGATGTCCACATGAGCCCTTGATCACTGATCAGAAGTTCAATGTTTGAAAATCAGCATAGTATGCTAGTATTATGCTGATCCTTCTTCGATGGTCGATCTGGATCTTTCTTGTTCAAAACATGGACTCTCTAAATTTCAGAAGTCAAGGAAAAAGACTTGTGAAGTTGAGACTCCTCTCAAAAGCTCACAAATAATGGAGGAATAAATGTAGAAGAAGATCCTCTTCTTTTTCTTTATTTCTTTCATCAAGACACCTTGGTTGGTGTCTCTACAAATCCCATGCCCAAGGTAGCTTGCACCCAAGCTTTCCCATGCCCTAGGAACTCTCTCAAGTCTCTAGAATCTCTAAAAAAATTAGATCAAGAGACCCACCAAAATAGAGGGATAGGACAAAGTCCTTATCTAGGTCAAATACCTAGTCAAGACTTGACCAAATAAGGCAACATATGGGGCGCCCAACTCTTAGGCACCCCCCTCCTATTTTTCTACCATGGACCACTAGCATATGACACACAAAACTCCCTCTTTTCCATCAAAAAATCTAGAGGAAATCTGGAAGGGTTGGCGGCAAGCATGGGTAGGAGTTTTAGTTACTTAAAATTCTATCTCATAGAAATTGAATCAAAACAAACTCCCTTGTTTGGCTTGGTCCACAATTAATTGCCATTATAAGAAAGAAGGGGAGCAAGGGGGGCACATGTGAAGGCCTAGGCATGGAGAATTTCCATGCAAAAACCAAAGAAGAAAGGCATGGGATGTTGGGATTACATGGCGCCATGATTGGGAAGTCCTAATCCCACTAGGACTTCCACTTTGACTTGGTCTAACTTATTCTTTAGACCAAATTAAATCAGATTTAATTCAACCCAATTAGAATATATTTTAGTCCAACCAAGATCTTAAATAAATTAGATTTAATTAGATTTAATTTTGATTTAAATTTTAATTAAATTAGAGATTGGGTTGATACAAGTCCTAATTGAACTAGGACTCATTCTTTCTTGCAATTGGCTCATTAAATAAATCAGTTGAACTTGATCCAATCAAGACCAAACCAAATCTAATTAAATCATATTTAATTAGAATTAATATCACCCCTCTAGCTTAATTAAATTAAGTTAATTAGTAATTCAATTAATAATCGATCCTCCTGCAATACTTGCACTAGGTTAAACATCAATTGTATTGAATGTTTAACCTTAGAATGATTCTTAATCGTCGATCAACCATCAGATCAAATCAAAAATTCTTATGTGTGTAATCCCATAGGTTGGAACATAAGTTGGTAGCATAGAAATAGATTTCCGTACCAATCAAAATGACCATCTAGTAATGGTACCTAATGGTCGGATTGGTCGAATGTGTAGAACAACATCCTTAGAACCTATGTGGATATAGTTTCCATATAATTCATCCTTTTAACCAAAATACTCATAGAAAACCTCAGGGTTTAACTATCAACCCCGATTAGGTCATCCATATTATATTTCAAAATATCAATTTCATCTAATGGATTATCCTGGCCAAAATTTTTGCTATATCAAAATACAGTGATTAATTCTTCTCCAACTCTTGGAGTGGTCAATCCCATCTTGATCACTCACCAACTTCACAAGTACTTAACCATGCCCAAAAATCTTTCATTACTAAATTAGAAATTCAATTAGTCCAGTACTAAAATACAGTGAGTTGCTTGCAAGCCACTATGGTGATCTCAAATCTAATGGATATCTATACCTATATCCTATTAGAGCAATTCTCAATAGCAAAATGCTTAGAAGTTGGTCATGTTCAGTGATGATGTACCCTTACATCTCACTTATATGCCATACCATTTTCTCCACACTCCTTGGTTAAGAGGACAATCAATCTATATAGCATACGATGATCTATGCTCGATAAATGCTGTCATCATAATTAACAGCATATCATATGGTCATGAACTATTTAAGAACTAATTGATAAATCCTCTCTTTATCAAAACTAGATAGTCCTAAGAACTTCATCACAACAATGAAGTTCATTAGAAAATATAGACTTCATAATAAAAATGCTAAAATATTTATTTTATTTATTAATAAATTAATTATAATTATAAGATAGCTCAATCGTCAATGGGTTGATGATTGGCTTTGGTATACATTTTCTAATATCTACATAGTAGACTCAAGACTCATCTATCTTAAGAAAGTAACCATATCCCGATCTTTTAGATTGATCACCATCCCATGATGATCCTATGATCAAAAGTAGTTTATCAGTAAATTATGATAACACATATCTTAGATTCTCAATTTTTGAGAATATGTGTTATCATGCTTGTTATTCAATGGATCTACCACAAATATTTTATACACAATGTGATAGAATAAATAATATTTTTATTTATTTTACATCAAAATTATAAAAATATCTTTAAAAAATATTTTACAAGTGTCAGCCAATCTGACTTCTAGGGCACACATCTAACAAACTCTAACATAACCTAAAGCAAATTGGCTATAAATCTAAGTCCCATCTTCAAGATGGGCTTCAATCTTCTGCTGGCCTAAAGGATTTGTCAATGGGTCAGCCGTATTCTCTACGATGTCGACTCTCTTAACCTCAACGTATCCCTTCTCGAGGTAATCACGAATAAAGTGGAACCACCACTCGATATGCTTAGACTTTTAGTGAGCCCTCAGCTCCATAGCTAGGGCTATGGTGCCAGTATTGTTGAAACAGCATCTAATGGCATCACTCTAAGCTCTTTGATGAACTTCTTGAATCAGAATGCCTCCTTCATATCTTCTGAGGCAACAATGTACTCTGCTTTTATGGTAGAATCTACATCATGGTCTGCTTGGGATTCTTCCAGCTGATAGCACCATCATTACATAAGAACAAACTACCAGATGTTGACCTTCGCTCATCTATGTTAGACATAAAATCTGAGTTTGTACATCCCTGGATCTGGAGTTCTCTATTATGAAAGACCAAAAATATATCCTTAGTCCTTCTCAAGTACTTAAGGATATATTTCATAGTTGTCCAATGCTCTTCATCTGGATTCGACTGACATGTACTTATGATACTCACAGCATGGATGATATCAGGTCATGTACATAGCATGGCATGCATGATGCTCCCTATTGCCGAAGCATAAGGGATCTTGCTCATGCATTCAATCTCCTCAGGTATTTTGGGACACATTTTTTTGGAGAGATGAATGCTATGTCTAAATGGCACTTGTCCCCTTTTGGAGTTCTCCATGCTAAACTTCTTTAGCACCTCCTCTATGTACATCTTTTGTGAGAGACCCAACATCCTCTTTGGTCTATCCCTATAGACCTTAATCCCTAATATGAAGGATGCCCCTCTTTGATCTTTTATAGAAAACTTCTTAGATAACCATACATTGACCGAGGTCAACATGAAAATATCGTTCCCAATTAGGAGGATGGCATCCATGTATAATACGAGAAAGACAACAATACTCTCGCTAACCATTTTGGATAGTACAAATAGTTCCTTCTCATTCTTGATGAAATCAAATGATTTGATTATATCATTGAAATGAGCATTCCAGCTCTGAGATGCTTGCTTAAGTCCATAGATGGACCTTTGGAACTTGCAAACCTTGTGATCACCATCACCAGATGATAAACTTAGGAACTATTCCATATAAATATCTTCCTCAGGATATCCATTTAGGAACATTATTTTCACATCCATTTGCCATATTTCATAATCTAAATATGCCTTAATCACCAGCAGTGTGTGGATGGATTTTAGTATGTCCACTAGCGAGAAGGAATCCTGATTGTCAATGCCTTCGCACTAACTCTACCCTTTTGCCACTTGCCTATCCTTGAATGTCTCTATATTCTCATTTGTACCTATCATTCTCCTCAAGATCCATTTATACTTAATAGGTACTATAACTTCAGGTGAATCTACCAAGGTCCAGATTTAGTTCAAGTGTATCAAGTCAATATCTGACTTCATTACCTCTCACCATTTCTCGAAGTCGATATCTGATATATGAAGAATATTTTTTCTACATTCTCTGAAATAGTACCTAAGTATCTCTTAAGAGGATGGAAAATTCTACTTGATCAATGAGGTGGAGAAGGTAGTATGTAGATCGACTCAGACTGATCAGATTTCTTAGGTTGCTTGGCTCGTTGCTCTTCGGGGACTTTCTTTTCAAGCCAAATCTATCTTTTGATATAACCAGCTTGAACAAATTATTTCACAAAAAAAATAGCATGTCAACTTACAATCATATTATGATCCTCTGGAAGGTAGAAATAATATCTTAACGACTCTTTAGGATATCTGATAAATCGAGCTCTAAGGAACTAGATTCTAACTTATCCACCTACTGTCTCTTGACATAGGTTGGATAATCCTAAATTCTAAAATGACTTAGACTTAACTTTTTACCATATCATATCTCATATGGTATGGTAGGAATAATTTTAGATGGAACCCTATTCAGTAAGTAAATAGCTGTCATTAAACTATGTCCCTAAAGAAACACAAGAAGATCCATGAAGCTCATCATGGATCGAACCATATGTAATAGGATGTGGCTTCTTCATTCTAAAATTTTGTTGAGTTGAGATATTCTAGGTGGAGTCTATAGTGAGTGAAGGAAAATCCTGATTTCTTGGATCAGGTTCGTTCAGATCTGATCAGATCAAGAGATATATTTCAAAAATTTTTTTCTTTAATCTAGATCAGATCTAACATATTTCAAATTTGATTATTATTATTTTAGAAATTAAAATAAAATTAGATAAATTAAATCAAATTTAATTTACCTTGAAGTGGATAATCTTATTACCCGTTGATGATCCTATAAGCAGCGGAAGGTTCTGGGTCAAGCCACGCAAGTGCCTGGCCTCTACCGGTATCCACTCAGGCTGGATCTAGAGATCCTCTTCTTCTCTATCATGTCTTCAAAAATTAGATCTAGATCTAATCTGAAAAATCTTCAAAACTCCTTTTGAAGATCAGCAGTCGTCCTTTGCAGCAGTGCAGCCTTCTAGCTTTCATCGCCTTTCTCTTGATCTGATTGCACCAACCAAGGTCCAAAACCCTTTTGGACATGGAGAGGAGAGGGAGAAGATGCTTTGGCATGGAGGAGGAGAGGAGAGAAGGCCTTGGGGCATGGAGATCTCAATTAATTTAGATTCCTCTTTGAGTTGGGCGCAGGGTCTTATTTATAGACTAACTGTGATCCAACTCCTCTTCTTCCCAACCAATCACAACTCTTTGTGAAATCAGATCTAAATCTGATTGGTGGAATAGAGTCCCCTGGATTCCTCCTTAGAGGGTGCCTAAGACCAGTCAAAGTTGGTTCTTAGGAGAACTCTAATTGGAATCCAAAAAGGAGATGGAGTCCTTGTCCAACAAGGACTCCTAGGCGCCTCCAACTTGGGCACACGCCAAGGGTGGCGTGCGCCCTCTTTCTTGCCAGGTTCTGGCAGGGGGACAGGCCCCCACCAGCTCTCCAATAGGTGCATGACATGTGGACAAAAGTCAAAGTGTCAATGGTCAACATTTGACCAGTCAAAGGTAGACTTTTGACCAAAGTCAAAGAACAAGAAATGGCAGGTGACCAAAAATGGCAGGTAATGTCTTACAAAATAAGACAACCTTTTCTGACTTGGACAACCTCCAGTCAGACCATATGAAGGCCTCTGATTGAGCACAAACTCCTTTGGCTCAGTCAGGACAACTTATTTATGATAGTAAAAGAAGAACGTTAGGTTCAATCGAGTGCTAGCACGATTTTCCTTGAACCTAATTGAATCTCATTCAGATCAATTGAACTAGATCAGTTCAATTGATGATCACCAGATTCAAACCCTTGTTTGTGTGACCCAGTTAGGTTCAGTTCTGTATGGTAATGGGATATGTCATGATCTCTATCATCGACATCATCGAAACTCCTTTCGATGGATCAGAACTCTTCTGATTCGAACAGCTAGAATGATCGATCATCTAAATCATTCTAATTGCTCCCAAAATCCACCAGTGACACCTAGCAGTATATGGTGGCAACCCATCAGAGCTGAATGCGAACCTCTTGGTGCAGCTACCTGTGTGATTAAGTTCTTCTATCTTGAGCCCCGATCAGATTAGGGTTAAGGTGAACTCGTCAAACCCTAGTCTCTGTCATATGATGTAATCATTCGATTCGAGTCCAATGTGAAAATCTAAATAGAAACTCTTTCTATTATTTCACTCTGCCATGGCCATGGGCTTCTGGACTTGATTCTCATGATCATCATAGGGCTGCTCCTCTACCACCGAGGTAGATAGATTCCATCTTGATGCTATCCAGTTCCTACAATGAACATGCTATAGCCAACATACACCTCAGGGTTCCATATGGCTACGAGACCGAGTAATGGTGTAGTCAAACTATAACACCCTCAAGGTGAACTGCCGATGCATCTCAGGTCAAAGAACCAGACACACTACTGCAGCATCGAGTCAGTCATTGACGAGAAGGTAGACTTCCCTAATGACTACTCGAGGTGGTCACGCTCAGTGCCCTCGTTCTCTAACGAGTACCTGTACTCTCGCTCCGGTGTCTCCACACCGTAGACTCAAGACTCATCTACTAAAGAGAAGCGATTGTACACCAACCTTCCGGATCAATCACCATCCTCGTGATGATCCTATGGTCGGGAGCATTTTTATGAGTTAATAATGATTATTCATGTCTTAAATTTTCAACTCTTGAAAATATGAATTATCATTACCATTAACTCAAAGGATGTATCACAGACACTAAATACACATATGTGATAGAAAATAACCCATTTTATTGATTATAGTCAAAATTATAATTTTGCCCCTAGAAGTGTATTACAAGTGTCAGCCAATTCTGGCTTCTAGGGCACATATATCTAACAATCTCCCACTTGTCCTAAAGCCAATTGGCTACAAGTCTAAGTCCCATCTTCTCAAGGTGGGCTTCGATCTTCTGCTGGCCCAACGGCTTTGTAAGTGGGTCTGCCACATTATCTGTGGAGTTGACTCTCTTGACCTCGACGTAACCCTTCTCGAGGTAATCGCGGATGAGGTGGTATCGCCGCTCAATGTGCTTGGATTTCTGGTGAGACCTCGGCTCCTTAGCAAGGGCTATGGCGCCATTGTTGTCGCAGTATAGAGGAATGGCATCTGATGGCATTACTCCAATTTCTGCAGCAAACTTCTTGTACCAGAATGCTTCCTTCGCAGCCTCTGATGCAGCGATATATTCTGCTTCCATGGTGGAATCTGCTATCACAGTTTGCTTGGAACTCTTCCAGCTGACAGCACCACCATTGCACACAAACAGACTTCCAGATGTCGACTTTCGATCATCTATATCGGACATGAAATCCGAGTCTGTGTATCCCTGGACTTGGAGTTCTCCATTACCAAAGACCAACATCATATCCTTAGTTCTTCTCAAGTACTTAAGGATACATTTCACAGAAGTCCAGTGTTCTTCACCTGGATTTGACTGATATCTGCTTGTGACACTCACAGCATGGGCTATATCAGGTCGTGTACATAGCATGGCATACATGAGGCTCCCTATTGCAGAAGCATAAGGGATCTTGCTCATGCGTTCTATTTCCTCAGGTGTGCTAGGGCACATCTTCTTGGAAAGATGAATACCATGTCTGAAGGGTATTAATCCCCTCTTAGAGTTTTCCATACTAAACCTCTTTAGTACTTTCCTCTATGTACATCTTCTGTGAAAGTCCTAGCATCCTATTCGGTCTATCCCTATAGACCTTAATTCCTAGAATAAAGGATGCTTCACCTAGGTCTTTCATGGAGAATTCCTTGGACAACCATAATTTGACTGTTGTCAACATGGGAATATCATTCCCAATAAGGAGGATGTCATCCACGTACAATACGAGGAAGACAACAGCGCTCCCACTGACCTTTTTGAAAACACATGGTTCCTCTTCATTTTTGATGAAACCAAACATTTTGATCACATCATTGAAACGAGTGTTCCAGCTCCGAGATGCTTGCTTAAGTCCATATATGGACCTTTGCAGCTTGCAAACCTTGTGATCAGTATCACTGGATGTGAAACCTAGCGGCTGTTCCATATAGATATCTTCCTCAAGATATCCATTTAAGAATGCCATTTTCACGTCCATTTGCCATATTTCATAATCGAAATAGGCTGCAACGGCAAGCAATGTGCGGATGGATTTTAGCATAGCCACTGGGAAAAGGTATCCTGATAGTCAATGCCTTCGCGTTGACTATAACCTTTTGCCACTAGTCTAGCCTTGAATGTCTCCACATTCCCATCTGCACCAATCTTTCTCTTGAAGATCCATTTACACCCAATAGGTACTATACCTTCTGGTGGATCTACCAAGGTCCAGACTTGGTTTGAGTGCATCGAGTCAATTTCTGACTGCATTGCCTCTAGCCATTTCTCGGAGTCGATATCTGATATCGCCTCGTTGTAGGTTTTGGGATCATCACCATGAGCACCATTACCTACGAGGAACATTTTCCTCTACTTCCTCTGAAATAATACCTAAGTATCTTTCAGGGGGATGGGAAACTCTTTCCGATCTACGAGGTGGAGGAGGTAGTGTTCTTATTGGCTCAACCTGATTTGGTTCCAATTGGTCCTTAGCTCGTTGTACTTGTGAGACTTTCTCATCAAGCTTAATCTGCTTTTCCAATGCCGCTATCTTGAATAAACTATTTTTCAAGAAAGATGGCATGTCGACTCACAATCACATTGTGGTCTTCTGGAATGTAGAAATAGTATCCTAATGACTCTTTAGGATATCCTATGAATCGAGCTCTAAAGGACCTAAACTCTAACTTGTCCGCTTGTTGTCTTTTGACATGAGCCGGACAACCCCAAATTCTGAGATGACTCAGACTTGGTTTCTTACCGTGCCATATCTCATACGGTGTGGTAGGAACGGTTTTAGAGGGAACCCTATTCAGTAGATAAATTGAAGTTAACAATGAATGTCCCCAAAGAAAATCAGGGAGGTCTGTGAAGCTCATCATGGATCGAACCATATCCAATAGAGTCCGATTTCTCCGTTCTGAAACCCCGTTGAGTTGAGGTGTTCCTGGTGGAGTCCATTGAGAGACTATGCCATTTTCCTTAAGATAGTCTAGGAATTCCGGCTAAGGTATTCACCTCCTCGATCTGATCGAAGAACCTTAATGGGTTTTCCAGTTTATTTTTCTACTTCATGTCTGAATTCTTTGAACTTTTCAAAAGCTTCAGACTTGTGTCTCATAAGATACACATACCCATACCTAGACAGATCATCGGTAAAGGTAATGAAGTAGACAAAATTGCCTCTAGCCGGCACATCAAATGGGCCGCACACATCAGTATGTACTAGGGCAAGGAGATCTGTGGCCCTCTCCCCATGTCCAACAAAAGGGAGTTTAGTCATTTTGCCTTGAAGACAAGATTCACAAGTTGGATATGACTCGAAAGTCAATGGACTCAATAGCCCATTTTTCTCCAATTTGTTGATCCTATCTTCTGCTATATGACCTAATCTCAGGTGCCATAGATATCTGTCGTTTGGACTATCCCTAGGTCGTTTGGCATTCACGTTTTGCTCGATAGTTAGAATAGGTACATCAATATGTAGCTGATAAAGACCATTAATAAGAAAACCATTTGCAATTTTATTTCTTTCATAAAGAATGTTACAATGGTCCTTAAAGAAGGTAATCACATAACCTTCTTGTGCTAAGCATGAAACAGAAATCAAATTCCTGCTAGCTGCAGGCACATAATAACAGTCTTTCAAAACTAAGTCTAAACCAGATGGTAATCGAAGAGGGTATGTTCCCACGGCTACTGCAGCAACTCTTGCTCCATTACCGATGCGTAGGATCATGTCTCCATCCCTCAGCCTCCTGCTATCCTCAAGACCCTGCATGGAAGTGCACAGATGAGCACTAGAACCAGAGTCAAGCACCCAACTGGATGCAGAAAAAATCGTAAGGTTAGACTCAATAACGAGCATACCTCCAGAAGGACCTTCCTTCTTGTTCTTCAGGGTGGCCAGGTAAGTAGGGCAGTTCCGCTTCCAATGGCCGTCGCTGTTGCAATGGAAACACTTTCCTTTGACATCGGCCTTTTTCTTCGGCTTCTGCCTTCTTCTTCTTTGATCCTTCCACCTTTTGCTTTTTCACAGACTTCTTTTTCTTTCCATAAGACTTTCTTTTGGAAGAAGTCCGTTCCATAGCAAGAACTGAGCCTTTAGAACCTTTCATAGAAAGCTCAGCGGTAACCAGCATATTCATTAATTCGGCCAAGAAATTTTAAAGTTTATGCATGTTAATTCATGAAAGCTCATAACCAGCATATTCATTAATTCGGCCAAGGAAATTTTGAAGTTTATGCATGTGGTAATTCATGATGAATTGCCCATATGCATCAGTCAAGGATTGCAGAATAATATCATTCTGCAGATCCAAGTCTAACTTCACACCGAGCTTCTCAAGCTCTTCCATGTCCTTGATCATTGTCAGACAGTGATCTTGGACTGACTGCCCATCACGCATCTTAGCCTTAAAAAGTCATTTCGTGACTTGATATTTGGCTGCGCGACTCTGTTCACCAAACATCTCCTGCAGGTGAGCCAACATTTGGCGAGCAGTCCCGATATCTTCATGTTGGCGCTGGAGCTCATCAGACATCGAGCCCAACATGTAATATCTGGCCTTATTATCTTCGTCTAATCCATTTTTCCAGAGACGCTCTCTCTGTTCAACAGATGGACGGGCTGGTAAGGTGGGAGGGTCCTGGTCCAAAACATGGGTTAACTTCTCGAAACCCAAAATAATTTTGTAGTTCCTGAGCCAATCTTTATAATTGGGTCCAGTCAGTCTATGTGTGTCCAGGATACGTGCCAATGGGTTGGACGCAGACATTTTTCCTGTAGAGAGTCAAAGATTCTAGTTAGATACTGTAATTATTGACTTGACCAATTTATTTAGAAATTTTATTTTTAAACAAATTAGCTCCCACTATTTTCTCGGATCCCTACACTCCCTCTGTAGAGATGCGAAAATCTCCATGATTAATGATTTCTAGTGGGTGGTGCGGTCTCACCAACTGACTCATCACCTCACCTAACAGTTATTGGTGATGGGTTAGCCAATGAGTGAACAACTCTTGTTCAATGATTCTCTAATCATGGTGCACCCAAACTTGGTCTCTAATTCATGAATCTCACCGTATCCGAAATATTGATCCACTCCTTAGTTAAGTCAGACCCACCATTTGCATAGACTGGGTTCCTAATTGAGTCTCTCACCGTATCCAGAAATATTGAGCCCAACTCATCCTCCAGCCCATAGCATCCAATGCCTAATAGACATGGTTGCATCTTTCCCGGTGCAACTGAGCCACTGTATCCAGCCGAGAACAATCAACCCCGGGAAGGGCCCGCACATCTACAATGGTGGAAGACCTCAGACTTAATCTTTTCTTAGGGAGAATTGATTTCAGGTCTCATTAAACTAGACTTGTCATTAGTCATAACAATTATGACTAACCTAGTGGCATGGGTTAGCTCGGATTATTGACCACCTCAGATCAGAACTGTGTCAACAGATATGGCCAGGTAAGTGAGATCCGGTGGAAGGAATATGCCATTAACTCGTACAAGAACGCATTCAGGTCGAGTAGCTTCCAATTAAAAACCAGTCGGTCGTATGTGCCAAACTTACCTTAGACACCAAATTGTTGAGTCAGAACCAATTGGGTTAGCCTACAATCCAGACTCTAACCTCTGAGCCTAATTAGGTCTTGCTTGATCGTGACTCGATCTTGACCCAGACTTAATCCTATTAGGCTGGTCAATTTAAGCATTGTTGATCCCATCTAACCAACTCTTGATTCGGTTTGATCAACCGCTTAGACCTAATTGAGCTACCCAAGCCCGAACCCAGTATTATGAATATGTCTTAGATCTGAAATTCTCAATTTTAGACCTAATTAATATTCCATAAATCTTAATTCTTAATTAAGTAGGGTTCATAAACAAAATATGCACAATAAATCCTAGGGTTTCAGGATCTAGGGTTTTGCAGAAAGTAAGTTTTGGGTTTCTGATTAAGGACGAACATGCGCAGCACCCCTACACATCATAAGAACACCCCATCGAATGGGAAGAGAGGGCCTTTAAACCCTTCTTCATTCTTATGACCGGACGGCCAAGAGGAACGCCTTAATCAGGAACATGCAATACTACAAAACAGTTTTAGATCTATATCATATATCTCATATACAAATTAGATCTAATCATGGCATATTTTGCATACATCTCATGTATCAAATCATGCATATTTTTAGATCTAAATTATCTCATAATAATCTAAAAAATTAGATTTAAATTGATCTAATCAAAATAAATTCTAATCTAGACAATTATGTAGAACTATTCTACAACTAGTCTAGACATGCATCAATCATATCTCATATGATATTTAAAATTAAATAATTTTTATTTGCTATTTTTTAGATGTTATTATAATAACTTATAATATCAAAAAATAGTAAATAAATAGATCTAAAATATGATTTAATCAAATTAAATCAAAACATGCAAGACTATTCTATAGAACTATTCTATTTTAGAACTAGTCATGCATATTTTCTAATCTTAGATCCAAATCATTTAATTTTAATTTTTTCTGATTTTAGATCTGATCACATCTCATGTGACATCTAAAATTACT
>QRFJ01002491.1:82674-153522 GCA_006176705.1 Cocos nucifera | reverse complement strand
CCGATGCATCTCAGGTCAAAGTGAAGGGAAATCCTGATTTTCCCGATCCACGGTTCGTCCAGAATCTATTAGATCAAGAGATATATTTCAAAAATTTTCTCTTGATCTCAATTAAGATCTTGATATATTTCAGATCTGATTCTTATTATTTTAATAATAAAATAAAATAAGATAAATTAATCAAATTTAATTTACTGATTTGGGTAATCCTATTACCCTGTAGATGATCCTGATTGCAGCGAAGGTCTGGATCTTAGCCATGCAAGCGCCTGGCTCTACCGTATCGCACTCGGTTGGATCTGGAGAACCTCTTCTTCTCTATCACACCTCCAAAAATCAGATCTAGACTCTGATTTGGAGGATCTTCAAAACTCTTTTGAAGATTGCAGTCGTCCTTTTGCAGCAGCGCAGCCTTCTTTGCTTTTTTGATGCCGTTTCTTTGATCTGAATCGCACAAACTAAGTCAAAAACACTTTTGGACATGGAAGCAAGGGGAGAAGCGAGTATGGCATGGAGAAAGGAGGGAAAAAAAAAAAAAAAAAAAAAGAAGGAGCCTGGACGTGGAAATTCTATTGAATTCACTTAACTAGGGTTGGGCGCAGGGTCTTATTATAGACCTCTTGTGATCAACTCCTCTTCTCTCACACCAATCACAATCCTTTGTGAAATCAGATCTAAATCTGATTGGTTGAAAAAGAGACCCCTGGATTCCTCCTTAGAGGGTGCCTAAGACCAGTCAAACTGGATTCTTAGTAAGAACTCTGATTGGAATCTAAAGGGAGGTGGAGTCCTTGTCCAACAAGGACTCCTAGGCGCTCTACTTGGCTCACGCACCCTTGGCGTGCGCCCTTCTCCTTGCCAGGTTCTGACAGGGGACAGGCCCCACCAATCTCCAATAGGTGCATGACATTGTGGTCAAAAGTCCAAGGGTCAATGGTCAACGTTTGCTAGTCAATAGGTAGACTTTTGACCAAAGTCAAGAACAAGAAATGGCAGGTGACCAAAATGGCAGGTATGTCTTACAAATAAGACAACTATTCTGACTTGACAACCTCCAGTCAGACCATATGAAGCGCTCTGATTGAGCCAAACTCCTTTGGCTCAGTCAGGACAACTTATTTATGATAGTAAAAGAAGAACGTTAGGTTCATCGAGTGCTGCATGATTTCCCTTGAACCTAATTTGAATCTCATTCGATCAATTGAACTAATGATCAGTTCAATTGATGATACCAGATTCAAACCCTTGTTTGTGTGACCCCAGTTAGGTTCAGTTCTGTAATGGTGTAATGGGATATGTCATGATTCTATCATAGACATCATCGAACTCCTTTCGATGGATCAGAACGTCTTCTAATTCGAACAGCTAGAATGATCGATCATCTAAATCATTCTAATTGCTCAAAATCCACCAGTGACACCTAGCAGTATATGGTGCAACCATCAGAGCTGAATGCGAACCGTCTTGGTGCAGCTCCTGTTGTGATTCAGTTCTTCTATCTTGAGCCCCGATCAGATTAGGGTTAAGGTGAACTCGTCAAACCCTAGTCCTCGGTCATATGAATGTAATCATTCGATTCGAGTCCAATATTAAATCTAAATAGAAACTCTTTCTATTATTTCACTCTGCCAGGCCATGGGCTTCTGGACTTGATTCTCATGATCATCATAGGGTACCTCCTCTACCACGAGGTAGATAGATCCCATCTTGATGTAATCCAGTTCCTACAATGAAATGTCACAAGCCAACATACACCTCAGGGTTCATATGGCTAGGAGACCGAGTAATGTGTAGTCAACTATAACCCTCACGGTGAACTGCGAATGGTCATCTCAGGTCAAGAGCCAGACACATACTGAGCATGCGAGTCAAGTCATTGAACGAGAAGGTAAGACTCCCCCCTAATGACTACTTGTCTAATGGAATAGGTGGGCTGTATTGGTGGGTTTTGTTTTCAGCAGTTCACCTTGAGGGTGTTATAGTTTGACTACACCATTACTCGGTCTCCTAGCCATATGGAACCCTGAGGTGTATGTTGGCTATAGCATGTTCATTGTAGGAACTGGATTGCATCAAGATGGGATCTATCTACCTCGGTGGTAGAGGAGCAGTCCTATGATAATCATGAGAATCAAGTCCTGAAGCCCATGGCCATGGTAGAGTGAAATAATAGAAAGAGTTTCTATTTAGGTTTTCACATTGGACTCGAATCGAATGATTATATCATATGACAGAGACTAGGGTTTGACGAGTTTACCTTAACCCTAATCTGATCGGGGCTCAAGATAGAAGAACTTAATCACACAGGTAGCTGCACCAAGAGGTTCGCATTCAGCTCTGATGGGTTGCTACCATATACTGCTAGGTGTCACTGGTGGATTTTGGGAGCAATTAGAATGATTTAGATGATCGATCATTCTAGCTGTTCGAATCAAAGAGTTCTGATCCATCGAAAGGAGTTTCGATGATGTCTATGATAGAGATCATGACATATCCCATTACCATACAGAACTGAACCTAACTGGGTCACACAAACAAGGGTTTGAATCTGGTGATCATCAATTGAACTGATCTAGTTCAATTGATCTGAATGAGATTCAATTAGGTTCAAGGAAATCGTGCTAGCACTCGATTGAACCTAACGTTCTTCTTTTGCTATCATAAATAAGTTGTCCTGTTTGAGCCAAAGGAGTTTGTGCTCAAACAGAGGCCTTCATATGGTCTGATAGGAGGTTGTCCAAGTCAGAAAAGGTTGTCTTATTTGTAAGACACTACCTGCCATTTTTGGTCACCTGCCATTTCTTGTTCTTTGACTTTGGTCAAAAGTCTACCTTTGACTGGTCAAATGTTGACCATTGACACTTTGACTTTTGACCACATATCATGCACCTATTGGAGAGCTGGTGGGGGCCTGTCCCCCTGCCAGAACCTGGCAAGGAGAAGGGCGCACGCCACCCTAGGCGTGTGCCCAAGTTGGAGGCGCCTAGGAGTCCTTGTTGGACAAGGACTCCATCTCCTTTTTGGATTCCAATTAGAGTTCTTCTAAGAACCAACTTTGACTGGTCTTAGGCACCCTCTAAGGAGGAATCCAGGGGACTCTATTCCCACCAATCAGATTTAGATCTGATTTCACAAAGGGTTGTGATTGGTTGGGAAGAAGAGGAGTTGGATCACAGCTAGTCTATAAATAAGATCCTGTATCCAACTCAGATTGCATGAGATATAGAGATATGATGAGATCATAGTTTCTCCATGCCCCAAGGCTGCCTCTCCCCTCCTTCTCCACATCATAGTCTCTTCTCCCCTTGCTCTCCACGTCCAAAAGGAGTTTTGGACCTTGGTTGGTGCGATTCAGATCAAAGAAAGGCGATCAAAAATAAGAAGGCTGCGCTGCTGCAAAGGATGACTGCTCATCTTCAAAAGAGTTTTGAAGATCCTCCAGATCAGATTTAGATCTGATTTTTGGAGGTGTGATAGAGAAGAAGAGGATCTTTCAGATCCAACCCGAGTGGATACCGGTAGAGGCCAGGTGCTTGCGTGGCTTAGATCCAGAACCTTTCGCTGCAATCAGGATCATCTACAGGGTAATAGGATTACCCAAATCAGGTAAATTAAATTTGATTTAATTAATCTTATTTTATTTTATTTATTAAAATAATAAGAATTAGATCTGAAATATATCAAGATCTGATTGGGATCAAGAGAAAAATTTTTGAAATATATCTCTTGATCTAATCAGATCTGGATGAACCTAGACCGAGAAATCAGGATTTCCCTTCAGGCAATTCATCATGAATTACCACATGCATAAACTTCAAAATTCCTTGGCCGAATTAATGAATATGCTGGTTACCGCTGAGCTTTCTATGAAAGGTTCTAAAGGCTCAGTTCTTGCTATGGAATGGACTTCTTCCAAAAGAAAGTCTTATGAAAAGAAAAAGAAGTCTGCAAAAAAGTAGAAATGGAAGGAGCAAAGAAGAAGAAGGCAGAGCAGAAGATGAAAGCCGCTGCCAAAGAAAAGTATTTCTATTGCAACAGCGATGGCCATTGAAAGTGAAACTGCCCTACTTATCTGGCCATCCTGAAGAACAAGAAGGAAGGTCCTTCTAGAGGTATGCTCGTTATTGAGTCTAACCTTATGGTTTCTTCTGCATCCAGTTGGGTGCTTGACTCTGGTTCTAGTGCTCATCTGTGCACTTCCATGCAGGGTCTTGAGGATAGCAGGAGGCTGAGGGATGGAGACATGATCCTACGCATCGGTAATGGAGCAAGAGTTGCTGCAGTAGCCGTGGGAACATACCCTCTTCGATTACCATCTGGTTTAGACTTAGTTTTGAAAAGACTGTTATTATGTGCCTGCAGCTAGCAGAAATTTGATTTCTGTTTCATGCTTAGCACTAAGAAGGCTATGTGATTACCTTCTTTAAGGACCATTGTAACATTCTTTATGAAAGAAATAAAATTGCAAATGGTTTTCTTATTAATGATCTTTATCAGCTACATATTGATGTACCTATTCTAACTATCGAGCAAAATGTGAATGCCAAATGACCTAGGGATAGTCCAAATGATAGATATCTATGGCACCTGAGATTAGGTCATATAGCAGAAGATAGGATCAACAAATTGAAGAAAAATGGGCTATTGAGTCCATTGACTTTTGAGTCATATCCAACTTGTGAATCTTGTCTTCAAGGCAAAATGACAAAACTCCCTTTTGTTGGACATGGGGAAAGGGCCACAGATCTCCTTGCCCTAGTACATACTGATGTGTGCGGCCCATTTGATGTGCCGGCTAGAGGCAATTTTGTCTACTTCATTACCTTTACCGATGATCTGTCTAGGTATGGGTATGTGTATCTTATGAGACACAAGTCTGAAGCTTTTGAAAAGTTCAAAGAATTCAGACATGAAGTAGAAAAATAAACTGAAAAACCCATTAAGGTTCTTCGATCAGATCGAGGAGGTGAATACCTTAGCCGAGAATTCCTAGACTATCTAAAGAAAAATGGCATAGTCTCTCAATGGACTCCACCAGGAACACCTCAACTCAACGGGAATTTCAGAATGGAGAAATCGGACCCTATTGGATATGGTTCGATCCATGATGAGCTTCACAGACCTTCCCTGATTTCCTTTGGGGACATTCATTGTTAACTTCAATTTATCTACTGAATAGGGTTCCCTCTAAGACCGTTCCTACCACACCGTATGAGATATGGCACGGTAAGAAATCAAGTCTGAGTCATCTCAGAATTTGGGGTTGTCCGGCTCATGTCAAAAGACAACAAGCGGACAAGTTAGAGTTTAGGTCCTTTAGAGCTCGATTCATAGGATATCCTAAAGAGTCATTAGGATACTATTTCTACATTCCAGAAGACCACAATGTGATTGTGAGTCGACATGCCATCTTTCTTGAAAAATAGTTTATTCAAGATAGCGGCATTGGAAAGCAGATTAAGCTTGATGAGAAAGTCTCACAAGCAAAGCTAAGGACCAATTGGAACCAAATCAGGTTGAGCCAATAAGAACACTACCTCCTCCACCTCGTAGATCGGAAAGAGTTTCCTTCCCCCTGAACTTAGATACTTAGAGAAATGTTTTCCTCAGTAGGTAATGGTGCTCATGGTGATGATCCCAAAACCTACAACGAGGCGATATCAGATATCGACTCCGAGAAATGGCTAGAGGCAATGCAGTCAGAAATTGACTCGATGCACTCAAACCAAGTCTGGACCTTGGTAGATCCACCAGAAGGTATAGTACCTATTGGGTGTAAATGGATCTTCAAGAGAAAGATTGGTGCAGATGGGAATGTGGAGACATTCAAGGCTAGACTAGTGGCAAAAGGTTATAGTCAATGCGAAGGCATTGACTATCAGGATACCTTTTCCCAGTGGCTATGCTAAAATCCATCCGCACATTGCTTGCCGTTGCAGCCTATTTCGATTATGAAATATGGCAAATGGATGTGAAAATGGCATTCTTAAATGGATATCTTGAGGAAGATATCTATATGGAACAGCCGCTAGGTTTCACATCCAGTGATACTGATCACAAGGTTTGCAAGCTGCAAAGGTCCATATATGGACTTAAGCAAGCATCTCGGAGCTGGAACACTCATTTCAATGATGTGATCAAAATGTTTGGTTTCATCAAAAATGAAGAGGAACCATGTGTTTCAAAAAGGTCAGTGGGAGCGCTGTTGTCTTCCTCGTATTGTACGTGGATGACATCCTCCTTATTGGGAATGATATTCCCATGATGACATCAGTCAAATTATGGTTGTCCAAGAATTCTCCATGAAAGACCTAGGTGAAGCATCCTTTATTCTAGGAATTAAGGTCTATAGGGATAGACCGAATAGGATGCTAGGACTTTCACAGAAGATGTACATAGAGGAAGTACTAAAGAGGTTTAGTATGGAAAACTCTAAGAGGGGATTAATACCCTTCAGACATGGTATTCATCTTTCCAAGAAGATGTGCCCTAGCACACCTGAGGAAATAGAATGCATGAGCAAGATCCTTATGCTTCTGCAATAGGGAGCCTCATGTATGCC
Source organism: Cocos nucifera (assembly GCA_006176705.1). Lineage (NCBI taxonomy): Eukaryota > Viridiplantae > Streptophyta > Magnoliopsida > Arecales > Arecaceae > Cocos > Cocos nucifera. The sequence continues at coordinate 146,960 of QRFJ01002491.1, read as the reverse complement.
ATGCTATGTACATGACCTGATATAGCCCATGCTGTGAGTGTCACAAGCAGATATCAGTCAAATCCAGGTGAAGAACACTGGACTTCTGTGAAATGTATCCTTAAGTACTTGAGAAGAACTAAGGATATGATGTTGGTCTTTGGTAATGGAGAACTCCAAGTCCAGGGATACACAGACTCGGATTTCATGTCCGATATAGATGATCGAAAGTCGACATCTGGAAGTCTGTTTGTGTGCAATGGTGGTGCTGTCAGCTGGAAGAGTTCCAAGCAAATGGTGATAGCAAATTCCACCATGGAAGCAGAATATATCGCTGTGTCAGAGGCTGCGAAGGAAGCATTCTGGAATAAGAAGTTTGCTGCAGAAATCGGAGTAATGCCATCAGATGCCATTCCTCTATACTGCGACAATAATGGCGCCATAGCCCTTGCTAAGGAGCCAAGGTCTCACCAGAAATCCAAGCACATTGAACGGCGATACCACCTCATCTGCGATTACCTCGAGAAGGGTTATGTTGAGGTCAAGAGAGTCAACTCCGCAGATAATGTGGCAGACCCACTTACAAAGCCATTGGGCCAACAAAAGATCGAAGCCCACCTTGAGAAGATGGGACTTAGACTTATAGCCAATTGGCTTTAGGACAAGTGGAAGATTGTTAGATATATGTGCCCTAGAAGCCAGAATTGGCTGACACTTGTAATACACTTCTAGGGGCAAAATTATAATTTTGACTAAAATCAATAAAATGGGTTATTTTCTATCACATATGTGTATTTAGTGTCTGTGATACATCCTTTGAGTTAATGGTAATGATAATTCATATTTTCAAGAGTTGAAAATTTAAGACATGAATAATCATTATTAACTCATAAAATGCTCCCGACCATAGGATCATCACGAGGATGGTGATTGATCCGGAAGGTTGGTGTACAATCGCTTCTCTTTAGTAGATGAGTCTTGAGTCTATGGTGTGGAGACACCAAAGTGAGAGTACAGGTACTCGTTAGAGAACGAGGGCACTGAGCGTGACCACCTCGAGTAGTCATTAGGGAGTCTACCTTCTCGTCAATGACTGACTCGATGCTGCAGTAGTGTGTCTGGTTCTTTGACCTGAGGTGCATCGGAGTTCACCTTGAGGGTGTTATAGTTTGACTACACCATTACTCGATCTTCTAGCCATATCGGAACCCTGAGGTGTATGTTGGCTATAGCATGTTCATTGTAGGAACTGGATAGCATCAAGATGGAATCTATCTACCTCGGTGGTAGAGGAGCAGCCCTATGATGATCATGAGAATCAAGTCCAGAAGCCCATGGCCATGGTAGAGTGAAATAATAGAAAGAGTTTCTATTTAGGTTTTCACATCGAACTTGAATCGAATGATTACATCATATGACAGAAACTAGGGTTTGATGAGTTTACCTTAACCCTAATTTGATCGGGGCTCAAGATAGAAAAACTTAATCACACAGGTAGCTGCACCAAGAGGTTCGCATTCTGCTCTGATGGATTGCCACCATATACTGCTAGGTGTCATTGGTGGATTTTGGAAGCAATTAGAATAATTTAGATGATCGATCATTCTAGCTGTTCGAATCAGAAGAGTTCTGATCCATCGAAAGGAGTTTCGATGATGTCAATGATAGAGATCATGACATATCCCATTACCATATAGAACTGAACCTAACTAGGTCACACAAACAAGGGTTTGAATCTAGTGATCATCAATTGAACTGATCTAGTTCAGTTGATCTGAATGAGATTCAGTTAGGTTCAAGAAAATCGTACTAGCACTCAATTGAACCTAACGTTCTTCTTTTACTATCATAAATAAGTTGTCCTGTCTGAACCAAAGGAGTTTGTGCTCAATCAGAGGCCTTCATATGGTCTGACTGGAGGATGTCCAAGTTAGAAAAGGTTGTCTTATTTTGTAAGACATTACCTACCATTTTTGGTCACCTGCCATTTCTCGTTCTTTGTCAAAAGTCTACCTTTGATTGGTCAAATATTGACCATAGAAACTTTGACTTCTGTCCACGAGTCATGCACCTATTAGAGGACTGGTGGGGGCTTGTCTCCCTGCCAGAACCTATCAAGGAGGAGGGCACACGCCACCCTAGGCATGCACCCAAGTTGGAGGTGCCCAGGAGTCCCTGTTGGACAGAGACTCCATCTCCTTTTTGAATTCCGATTAGAGTTCTCCTAAGAACCAAGTTTGACTGATCTTTGGCACCATCTAAGAAGAAATCTAGGGGACTCTATTCCCACCAATCAAATTTAGATCTGATTCCCCAAAGAGTTATGATTGGTTGGGAAGAAGAGGAGTTGGATCACAGATAGTTTATAAATAAGACCCTACGCCCAACTCAAATTAAGAATTGGAAAAGGAATTCAATTCCCATGCCCCAAGGCCTCCTCTCCGCTCTTCCAGACATACTCCTGTATCATTTTATTTCTCAAGATCTATAAAAATAATAAATTAGAATAATGTGCTAGATAGCCCAGTAAGCAATGATCACTTTAATTAGATTTCATCAGACAAATAAAATAAATCATCATTTATAAAACATAAGCATATGGAGTTCATCAATTTAAAATCAATTTTGATTATGTATTATTTTGAAAATTCTATCATGCCAAATTTAATCTTTTCAAGTTTCTTTCAAGAGTTCAAATTTCTTTCAACTTATCAAATTCTTATCAATCATTCTTGTCATTCTTGTCATCAGCCATGAGCTACGACCACATTATCCTTGCGGTAGGGTCATAACACCATATATCTTCTTGTGGTGAGCTGCAAATCATCTGGCAGCTATGTCCTTTGGAACCACTGGTCTACTGGCTATTAGTCGTTGGTTTGCTGACGACATAAACCCTTAGGACTAAATCTTTGCCAATATATTAGCCCTCTTGGCGGGATCCTCCACATAGTCAGGCTGAGCATCTTAATTCATAATTCTTTTCATAATTCATGTTTCTTATTTTAGTTCGATAAAGATGCACATACTCATGTGGTATCGAAATCAATCAAGTGTAATATACAATAAGATCAACACTTTCAATCATGCTTCATCATAACATCTTAAAAATAAGATATTGTCAATAACAAAGTATCATTCATCAAATTCATGCATCATTTTATAAAATATGTCAAGAAAATATATTATACTTTTTCGATAAATCTAAAAAAAGTGAAACATTACTTACCTCATACATATTCCAATAAATCCATATCATTTTTGCAATTTCTTTCCAAATTCTTATGTTCATAGGTCATGTCGCAGTACTACACTATCAGACATCTACAATCCTATAGAGGATCAATTTTAATAATTAAAAAGGATATGACTAATGTAAAAAGATAGATTGACGACAGTCACATTTAATGATCTGGATCAATCTGATCATCTTAATTTCATCAATTAAGGTTAGACTAGGAGACAGATGGTTCAAATCTATTTATCTATATTAAATTAAATTTAAAGTGGTAGGATCAAAAATCTTTTATTGAGTTCATAGATCAAGTAGAGAGAGAAACTTAAAGGAGAGAGAAGCTATGAAAATAAATCAGGACTAATCAGGCGACATGGTTCGACAATCTAATCAATCAATTCAAGATAGTTTAAATCAAATCATGATAAAATTATTTCATAGATAATTCAATAAAATCATGGATGATAAAATCTAAATATATTTGATCTAGTCGAGGTGGATGGTCGGTACGCTGTCTGACGATCATGAATCAAGATCCCTTCATTAGGATCATTCAAAATCATTATCAATCTTTTCAAATATCTAAAAAATTTTAAAAGAGAGAGATTACAAGAAAACACAAAGCAATCCAGAGAGAAAATTTTAGAGAGAGAAAGTGAAGAGGAAAATAACATAGAGAAAGAGAGAGGAGAGGGGAAAATCTTCTTCTTTGTTTTCTTTTTCTTTTCTTGCTTTCTCTTTTTTTAAATCTAAGCATCATTAGAGAGAGAAAATAGGAGAGAGAATATGAATCTTTTAGAGAGAGAGAATAGAATTCTAGAGAGAGAATGGTGGGGATTAAAACTCAAAACTAGAAGAGAGAGAGAGGAGAGAGACCCTCTCTTTTCTTTTCTTTTCTTTTCTTTTCTTTTCCTTTTTCTTTCTTTTCTTTTTCTTTTTTTCTTTTTTTCTTTTCCTTCTTCCCACGATTTTGTTTGGAAGAATAGGGGACCGTGAGGTCCCCCTTCTTTTTTCTGGGACCGGAGGTGGTGGTTGCTAGCCACTGACCGGCGACAGCTGGGGCTACGACAATGCGACCTGGCAAATTGATACCGACGGTCAGTGGTGATCACCAGCGTTGGAAAAATCGAAGGAAAAGGGGGTGGAACAGGGGATTTTCAAAACATTTTTCTTCGATGAAGCCGACGGTCGGTGGGGGCTTCTGGCACAATAGGAGGGAAGGAAAAAGAGAGGAGAAGAAAAGCCAGACATTACCTTGGTCTCTGGCAGCCTTTTCAACCCGATTTTTGGCGAGCATGATGATGACTTCCATGAAGAAAAAATTTGGCGATCCTCGTCGATTGGCTTCGATTTTTGATTGGGGAAAGGGGGAAGGCTTCTTTCTTTTTTATAGAGCTAGTGGGGAGGAGTTTTACTCCTCGAGGTGGGTTTTTGTTCGATTAGGAGCCAGTCAAGAGGATGAAGAAGACTCCTATAGGAGTCTTCTGATTTCTTCTTTTTTTTTTAAATTTTTTTTGGTGCTTTAAGATCCATGCTAGAGGGGTTGGGGTTAAGTGGGTTGAGCCCAATTTGGATGGGGTATTACAACAGCCATTCGATCCAACCCAGAACTAGCCAATCAACCTATTTTGGCCCCACCGTCTGCATCTTAACCTTCTCAGCTGACAACGATGGTGGATGTGAATTACTTCAATCTACTGGTATAGTAGATGAGGAGCCTTATGAAAAATAATACAGGCTATGCAACAAGCTCTGGCACTAACACCACTAGAAAGATCATCATCGAAATATTGAGATCTGGTGCAAGAAAGGTCCACCTGGAGGAGCCAACTAGAAAGTCCCGAAAAGGAAAAACAGGAAGCAAAGAGCCCCTGCTTCGAGCATGATTCCACCCCCAAAAGGTTCCTGCCCCCATCAAGTCTACCACACTTTGAATCCATGATCAAGATGATATCCTTGACTAGAAGCTTCAAAAAATGAGCCAGTAGATTAAGGAGCTCCACCATACAGCCCTTGTCCGGAATGATGACATCTGCACCGATCTACCTTTCACTACCTAGATCATGCAGGAGTCCATCCCATCGAATTTCAAGCTCTCCCAGTTTGAAAGTTATGATAGGATTTCGGATCCTGTCGATTATCTTGAAGCCTTTTAGACCATGATGCTGCTCATAGCATGCTGAACACCATCTTATGCTGAGCTTTTCTATCAATCCTAAAGGGCATAGTAAGAAACCGGTACTCGAATCTTAAATCAAGTATCATTTATTTCTTTGATCAATTGAGCTATTAGTTTGTGGCTTACTTGGTTTGCAGCTGACGTTAGAGGCGAGGTTTGAATTTTCTTATCAATATCAAATAGAAGAAAGAGGAGTCCATTCAAGCCTACGTCAACCACTTAAAAATCTCTGCCTTAGAGGTCCAAAATTTGGACTAGTCTATGTTGAAGGAAAATTACTATTTTTCTGGCATAGGATCATTCAGATCTAATTAGATCTGAAAAAATATTCAAAAAAAAATTTTTATTATCCTAATCAGATTTGAGATATTTTAGATCTGATCCTAAAGATCTTATATTAAAAAAATAAAAATAAAATTAAATCTAATTTAATTTTATACCTTATTTTGGGTAATCAGATTATCCTATGATGATCTTGATTGATCCTGAGATTCTGAAAGGAGCCACGTACGTGCCTGGCCTCTACCAATGTCCACTTGGACTTGACCTGAAGGTCTTCTCCTTCTAAATTATCTCTTCAAAAATCAGATCTAGATCTGATCTTGAAGTTCTTCAAAACTTCTTTTGAAGAAGCAGTAGTTGTCTCTTTCAGCAGTGCTGCCTTCTTCCTAATCTGGATGCCTTTCTTCCTTGGATGGTACTTGAACCTATGCCCAACTCCTTGGACATGAAGAGGGGAGAGAGAGGATCAGATGGGGCATGGAAAAGAGAGAGAGGTAGCCTTGAGGCATGGGAATTGTGCAAGAGTTCTAAACCCTAGGTGCAGATAGGATTTAAATGGACCCTGCTGCACCATGCAGTGCCACATCATTCCGACCAATCAAAGGCCTTCATTCAATCAGATCTAAATCTGATTGATGGGATAATGTCATCTAATCCAATCATATGAGAGTCCCTCAAAAATCCACATAGGTGGCGCCAAGACTGGATAAAGCAAAAGTCTTTGGCACCTAGGTATTTAAATCCATCAAAAAATTCTGGAGTCCCATATGTATGGAACTCCATCTCTTATCCATATGGGATGCATGCCTAGGGTGGCATGCACCCTCTCTCTTACCTCTTTTAGTAAGGGAACAAGAGCCCCAGGTGCTCTCCTATTGGCACATGATACATGGTCCTATGTCCAAGTATTTAGGGTCAACTATTGACCTATGTCCAAAAATAGGAATTAGCAGATGACAGAAATTAGCAGGTTTTATCTTAAATCCATCTAACGAATTAAGACAATCCTTTTTTGATCTAGACAAGCTCCAGTCAAACTAAGATAAGGTTCTTAAGTGAGCCCAAATAAATTTGGCTCAGTCGAGATGAACTAAAATGATTACAAAAGAAGAATGTTAGGCTCAATCATGTGCTAGCACGATTTTCTTGAACCTAATTGGATCTAATCCAAATCAATTAAACTAGATTAGTCCAATTGATGTCATCCAGATCCAAACTCTTATTTGTGTATCCCAGTTAGGTTCAGTTCCATATGGTAATGAGACATGTCACGATCTCTATCATCGACATCATCAAAATACCTTTTGATGGACTAGAACTTTTCTGATTCATATAATTAGAATGAACGATCATCTAAATTATTCTAATTGCTCTCAAAATTTACTAGTAACATCTAGCAGTATATGGTGGTAATCCATCAAAATCAAAAATGAACCTCTCGGTGCAGCTACCTGTGTGATTGGGTTCTTCTATCTTGAGCCCTGACATGCATCTGAGCCTTAAACAGTCTCTTAGTGACTTGATATTTGGCTGTGCAATTCTGTTCACCAAATAACTCTTGCAGGTAAGCCAATATTTGGTGGCTAGTCTTAATATCTTCTTGTTGGCACTGGAGCTCATCAGACATCGAGCCCAACATGTAATATCTGGCTTTGTTATCTTCATCTATCCACTTCTCAAGAGATGCTCTCTATCAATGGATGGATAGGCTGATAAGATCGGAGGATCCTGTTCCAACACATGAGTCAACTTCTTAAAATCCAAAATAATTTTAAAGTTCTAGAGCCAATCCTTGTAGTTAGGCCCAATCAGTCTATGGGTGTCCAGGATGCAGGCTATTGGGCTGGATGCAGACATCTTCCTATAAAAAGTCAAAGTTTTTAGTTAGATTTTATAATTAGACTTAATCGATTTATTTAAAGATTTTATTTTTAAATAAATTAGGCTTCTACTATTTACTTAGATCCCTACACTTCTTTGACAGAGATGCAAAAATCTCCATAATTATTGATTTCTAGTGGATGGTGTGATCCCACCGACTGGCTCATCATCTCACCTAACAATTATTAGTGATGGATTAACCGATGAGTGGATAACTCTTGTCCAATGATTTTCTAATCATGGTGCACCCAAACCTGATCTCTAATTCATGAATCTCACTGTGTCCAAAATATTGATTCACTCCTTAGTTAAGTTAGATCCACCATTTGCACTAATTGGATTCCTAATTGGATCCCTCACTGTATCCAAAATATTAAGCCCAACCCATCCTCCAACCCATAGCATTCAATGCCTAATAGACATGGTTGCATTTTTTCAATACAACTGAACCACAGTATCCAACCGAGAACAATCAACCTCAGGAAGGGCCCACACATCTACAAAGGGCCCGCACATCTACAATGGTGGAAGACCTTAGACTTAATATTTTCTTAAGAAGATTTAGTTTAGATCTCTTTAAACTTGACTTGACTTAGTCATAACAATTATGACTAACCTAGTGGCATGATTTGGCTCGAATTGTTAGCCACCTCAAATCAGAACTAGATCGATACAAATGGCTAGATAAGTGAGACTAGTGGAAGAAATATGCCATTAACTCAACAAGAATATATTCAGGTCGAGTAGCTCCAAATTAAAAATCAGTCGGTCATATCTACTAGACTTACCTTAGATACTAAATTATCGAATCAGAACCAATTGGATTAGCCTACAATCTAGGCTCGAATCATGAAGCCAAATTAGATCTTGACTTGATTGAGTCACATCTCAATGTGATTCAATCTTGACCCAGACTTAATCCTATTAGGCTAGTCAAAACTAAGCTTTCTTTGATCCCACCTAACTAACTTTTGATTCGATTTGATCAACCGCTAGACTTAATTGAGCTACCCAAGTCCGAATCCAATTTTATGAATATGTCTTAGATCTAAAAATTTATAATTTTTATATTTAATTAATTTTATAATCTTAATTCTTAATTAAGTTTTGGATTCATAAACAAAATATGTAACAAAATCCTAGGATTTTAGGATTTAGGATTTTGCAAAAAAATAAGTTTTGATTTTTGATTAAGAATGAACGTGCAGCACCCTTACACATCATAAGAATATCCCATTGAATGGGAGAAGAGGGCCTTTAAACTCTACTTTGTTCTTATGATCGAATGGCCAAGAAGAACGTCTTAATCAAAAATATAATTTCTACCATAAAACTAGTTAGATCTAAATTATATATCACATATACAATTAATGATCTAACTTATACATATTTTGCATACATCTCATGTATCATAACTAAATTATACATGCATACTTTCAGATCTGATATATCATATATAATATCTAAAAAATAAAATTTAAATTTGATCACATCAAACAAAACTATTCTAGTTATTTATAGAACTATTCTATAACTAGTCTAAGCATGCATCTTTCATATCTCATATAAAAAAATTAAAACTCTATTTTCTATTTTTTAGATCTTATTATAATAATTATAATTTTTAAAAAAATAAAAATTAAATAGATCTAAAATTATTTTTAATCAAATTAAAAATATGATTGTTGGTGCAAAATCTGATTAACAGCGGATCGAGCTAGAGTTGAGGAAGAAGAGGTCACGTCGGTGACCTGCAAAATAAAATTCCATCCAGAGTCGATGGTGGTGGCTTCGGCAGGACCCTCCAACGATCAAGTCAGCTCTTCTGGCCAACAGAAATGAAGTGCTCAGAAAAAAAATTCAGCAGAGTTTTAGGAAGGAGAAGAGAGCTTAGAAAAAATATATCTGGAGGATCCCTTTTATAGACAGAGCTCGAAGTAGACTGATAGTGACAGCCATAGCCATTCGATAGTTGGCCACTGGGAGCTGCATGGGGTTTGTTATGGAAAGGAGCTTCACCTATAGCAGATTGATACTGACGATCATAGCCATCCAGTACTGAGCTGCTCGGGGCCATGTGGAGTTTGTTATGGAGAGAGATGTCCGTTGTCATGATGTGCCCATTCGTCAAGATTTAATAGTCAAAGTTTAGAGGAAGCAGGCATCGATTGGTGAAGAACTTTGGCATATATTAATTTCGGAGGAGTTCAGACTCCTAAAAGGAACATAGCTAGAGGAGATCATCTGAGAGGAATGCTAGTTGAATCTGAAAGTAATCCGCTGGAAAAATTTGAATGGAGTTTGATTGATGGAGAAGTCCAGAAGGAGTCTGACTAATGGAGAAGTCTAGAAGGAATCTGACTGATGAAGAAGTTTGGAAGGAGTCTGACTGATGGAGAAGTTCAGCTGAAAGAGATGTCTGGGAGAAGTTTAGTTGAAGGAGCAGTTTGGAAGAAGTTCGACCGCTGGAGGAGTTCAGCTACTAGAGGATTTCAGAAGGAATTCGATCGTTGGAGGAGTTCGACTGCTAAACAAAGAATTTTTTATCGAAGTTCTTTCATGATTATTAGTTACATTAGGCTAAGCATCAAACTAAACTTCGACGGGAGCGAATTTATCTCCAACACTAGTCTCCCCACTCTTGAGTTTAAAATTCAAAGAAAGAGAGTACAAAAAAGATGACTATCAAAGTTCTTTTTTGGGTTCTACACCTATTGAGGTTGAAGCTCAAGGAAGATCTTATCTTCTATTGAAGTTGAAGCTCGGGAGAGATCTTATCTTTGGTTGAAGTTGAATCTCAGAAGAGATCTTATCTCTAGTTGAGGTTGAAGGAGATCTCATCTTCTGTTGAGGTTGAAGCTTGAGGGAGATCTTATCTCCAATCGAGGTTAAAGGAGATCTCATCTCCTATTGAGGTTGAAGCTTAGAGAGATCTTATCTCCAACCAAGGTTGAAAGAGGTCCTATCTCCTATTAAGGTTGAAGCTCGGGGGAGATCTTATCTCCAGCCAAGTTTGAAGGAGATTTAATCTTCTATTGAGGTTGAGGCTCGGGGGAGATCTTATCTCCAGTCGAAGTTGAAGCTCGAGGGAGATCTTATCTTTAGTCGAGGTTGAAGGAGATCCTATCTCCTATTAAAGTTGAAGCTCGGAGGAGATCTTATCTTCGATCGAGGTTGAAGGAGATCTTATTTTTTGTTGAGGTTGAAGCTCGGAAAAGATCTTATCTCCAGCCGAGATTGAAGGAGATCCTATCTTCTATTGAAGTTGAAGCTTGGGGGAGATCTTATCTCTAGTTGAAGTTGAAGCTCGAGGAAGATCTTATCTCCAATCGAGGTTGAAGGAGATCTCATCTTCTATTGATGTTGAAGCTTGGAAGAGATTTTATCTCAAGTTGAGATTGAAGGAGATCTCATCTCCTGTTGAGGTTAAAGCTCGAGAGAGATCTTATCTTCAGTCAAGGTTGAAGGAGATCCTATCTCCTATTGAGGTTGAAGCTCAGGAGAGATCTTATCTCTAGCTGAGGTTGAAGAAGATCTCATTTTCTATTGAGGTTGAGGCTCGAAGAAGATCTTATCTCCAGCCGAGGTTGAAGCTCGAGGGAGGTCTTATCTTCAGCTGAGGTTGAAGGAGATCCTATCTTCTGTTGAAGTTGAAACTCGAAGGAGATCTTATCTCTGACCGAGGTTGAAGGAGATCTTATCTTCTGTTGAGGTTGAAGCTCGAGAAAAATCTTATCTCCAGCCGAGATTGAAAGAGATCCTATCTTCTATTGAAGTTGAAGCTCGTGGGAGATCTTATCTCCAGCTGAGGTTGAAGGAGATCTCATCTTCTATTGGAGTTGAAGCTCGGAAGAGATCTTATCTCTAGTCAAGGTTGAAGGAGATCCTATCTCCTATTAAGGTTAAAGCTCTAGAGAGATCTTATCTCCAGTTGAGGTTGAAGGAGATCTCATCTCCTATTGAGGTTGAGGCTCGGAGGAGATCTTAACTCCTGCTCAAGGTGGTCATGCTCAGTGCCCTCATTCCCTAATGAGTACCTGTACTCTCACTCCGGTGTCTCTACATCGTAGACTCAAGACTCATCTATCCTAAAGAAGCAATCGTACACTAACCTTCCAGATCAATCATCATTCTCATAATGATCTTATGGTCAAGAGCATTTTATGAGTTAATAATGAAAATTCATGTCTTAAATTTTCAACTCTTGAAAATACGAACCATCATTATCATTAACTCAAGAAATGTATCACAGATACTTTCAAATACACATTGTGAAAGAAAATAATCTATTTTATTATTTATAGTCAAAATTATAATTTTTCCCTTAGATGTGTATTACAAATGTCAGCCAATTCTAGCTTCTAGGGCATACATATCTAACAAACTTTCACTTGACCTAAAGCTAATTGGCTACAAATCTAAGTCCCATCTTCTTAAGGTGGGTGATAGAAATGCGATGCTGTCGTTAAGACACCGTGTTTATCAGTTTAATCCGACTTCTTAAAATCATTGAAATTGCGTAGATAGTAGTGAGTCGGGTCGAATCCACAGGGAAGGTAGTATTTTAGATTTGAAATCTTTGATTTTTGAAAAGAAAAGAAGAAAAGAATTTGAGTTTTTTAGAATTAGGAGTGAAGTCAGAAAATTAAAAGTAAAAATTAAAAGATGCAGAAATTTAAATTTGGTACTAAGATCTATTAGTTAGATCTTAGCATCTACTTGCAATAAAATAAAAAGTAATAACTAAAGTGCAGAAATTAAATTGCAAGTAAGAAATTAAAATGAAAAAATAAAATTTTTATTAATTAAAATTTTAGAATTTAAATACATAAAATTTAAAAAGAAAAGATAATAAAATAAAATAGCCTGATCTCTGATCTTGGATCGACATTGGCAGAAAGATGGTGTAGAAGCTTGGCTCTTCTTCTCGGCACCCATTGCTTCGAAGCAGCCTTTAACCCATAGCCTAGCTTCACCCTATACCAAAACTTCACCTTGATTAGAGATATCAATTTTTGATGGCCTGGGGTCCTTTTTATAGAGCTAGGAGGGCTGGATATTTTTTTCTAAAGGCAATATGAGACTAATGAATTTTGTAATCATCAAAATTTGAATAAAATTCAAATTAAAATAGCTTTGATACAACTCTGGTAAATTTGATAAAATTCAGCCATTCAATAGGAATCCAACAATCCAAAAATCATCAAAATCGGATGCAGATCAGCTTAGATCGGGTCAGATTAAATTCTGGCCGTTGGATCGTGCTTGATCGAGGAAATCTGGCCGCAAATCGTGCTTCGGGAGTCTTGATCACCGCCGACAGCATTCTGGACCATCAGATCTTCATCACTTGGTTTTCTGGCCATTAGATCACGCCAGATCGCTTAATAGAATTTGAATCAAGCCTGGAAATCACCACCGCCGTCCGATCATGACCGCAATCAACCGCAGCCGTCCGATCGCGCAATTACACTATTCCCATGGACCGGATGGACCGGCCGCACCGCACACCGCAGCCAATCAGCGCTTCTATCGCTGAGTGAAATGACCAGATTGCCCTGTGAGCCACGATAAATTTCTGTAGACCCTTTAAGGGTCTTAGGTCTGCCACGTGGCAATTTCTGATTCGCCGGATTTTGCTGAGCTGGTGGTCCATGTCTGGATCATGGACCGGCTGATGGCTTCAATGGCTGAGACTGCTTGATGGCTTGGCTTGGCTTGGTAGCTCGGCTTGGCTTGGTGGCTTGGCTTGGTGGCTCGGCTTGCGGAGCCGGCTGAGCCATTTTCTTTTTTTATTTAATTTTTATTTATTTTATATCTTTCAAAATTCATATCTTTTCCATTTTAGCTCCGTTTTACTTGAAATTTATTTCGTTGTGATCAAAAAAATGAGCTCTTTCTATTGATAATAAAATTTTATTTTTTAATTTTTATTAATTTTTATTATTTTTTAATTAATTTTTTAATTAATAAAAATATCAATTTCTCAAAAATTATATATAAATTGATTATTAATTATTAAAAATTAATATAAATTAATTAATAAATTAATACTTTTATTGATGAATTTATTATACTTATCACACCCCCCAACTTAAGCTTTGCTCGTCCTCGATTAAAGAAAGAATTTAGTTTTAAATACCTTTTAACTTTAGAGTTTCGAATTTTACCTAAGCAATTTTCAAAATGGCCATTGATATTCAGTAGAGCTTAAATGAGATATATCATTGGGGTATTAATACTTATCAATAGAAAAATTAAGTAAAGAACATTAAATTTTTTAGAACGTTTTCTAAATTATTCCACTTTTATCTCTGATTTGTCTAAACTTTCATATAGGCAGGTGTATTGCTACTTCCATCCTTCATTTATTAATTTTTATTTTCACATTGCCCACTTTTTGACGCGAATATCATTGCTTACTTAGGCAACGGGATCCGGTTACTTGGTGGAAAATCAATGTTTTTTTTTTTTTTTTTTTTTTTTTTTTTTTTAACATTGTACCACTATTGAGTGTCTTAACTCCTTAAGCTTTCTATTTGATCCATGTAGCGAGCCTTGGGCCAATGACTCACAAACCAGTTGGCTTTAGGGCACTAGGTATAGAATATCCCTCGGGCTTACTAGCTCGAATCAAATAGGCTACGAGTTAAGACTAGCTTTACAATGAGCTTCATTGCCCTTCCCACCTTTTGACGCGAAACTCAATGCTTGCTTAGGCAAAGAGGCCCGGTTACTCAGTGAGAAGTACTTGAAAACTATTTTATTAAAATAAATTTTTATATGAAGAAATATATAGTTACCCTACACAATCCTATAAAAAGTAGACTTTTCTTTGATGCTAATAGAAATAATTAGAAATGCTCCAAGAAAAAACTTTTTATATTCTAGACTTAACTCTTTATTGAATTTTCTTAATACTTGATTCCTCAATATCTCATAGATTCTCTGATCTATGTATCAATTTTCTTTTAAAAATGCTTAGTTTTATTCGATTCTTAAGCATAATCAAGTATCTAAATACTAAATACTAACTTTTTTGAGGACTTAAAATTTTAAATTTTTTTTTTTATTTTTCTCTCCCCCTAACTTAATCGATATTATCCTCAATGGAGAAGAAAAAAAAATAAAGAATGTAATAAAAAATATGGAAGAATACACCTAACTCAGTATATATATATATATATATATATATATATTTTTATTTTTTTTTTATTTTTTATTTTTTGGTCCAGCACATGTCTTTGAAAATTTGAGCTCTCCCTCTAACTTATTCAAATTATTCTAAAAAGAAAATAAACTAAAAAGATAAATTAGATAAAAACTAAATATTGGGTTGCCTCCCAACAAGCGCTAAGTTTACCGTCTTCAGCCAGACACAATGCAGCTCACTATCCTGTGTCGAATATTGGATTGACAAATTTCAATGGTTTTGGATTGCCAATCTCAGAAAGTTGATGTTGATTTTTAATCCCATTATTGATATATTCACCATTAATTTTTGGGATATATTTTATGATTCCATTCTCAGACCCATGTTTATTAAGAATTACTCCTATTTGTTCTTCTAAAATGCTCATGAATGGAGTTTTAGGAGTTAAGTTTGATTCAATGGGTGCTAGAATGGTGACTAAAGGCGGTTTTAATTCTGGAGGTAAATTAATGTGATCCTGCTTAAACAACTCCATTGATATTTCATTAGATGCCTTTTGATTTTTATAAGAAGAACCAGCTTCTAGGGTTGAAGGGAATAAGACATTAGGTTTATAAGTCTCGGGTAAATCATCTATTCTCTTTTCCCTTATTTCTATCTCATTTAAACTGAAACTAGCATCAGTACTAATTCCTGGCTTGGGTTCTTCTATGTGGTTAGTCTCAGTACTAACCATTCCTTTAAATTTTCATTTTGGCTAGCATCAGTACTAGCCTCTCTCACCTGGTCTTGGTATGGGTCCATAAGAATCCTGTAGCTTTTAAGTTCAGGAATTACTTTGGCATTCTCAAATTGGAGATTCTTAGATGAAACATTAGATTGATAATTTAATCCAGGTGGTTGGTAGTCATTAGGTGGGTTGTTTGAAATTGGTAGGTTCGGTAGTTGATCTAGTTCTCTCCTCATGTTAGACTCAACTAATTGTTCTATTTGAGCTTCTAGTCTGGCGATAGATTGTTGTTAAGTTAAAATTAATTATTGAAGTTGGTTAAATCTATCATCAGCTAGATTGGTCTGTTGAGGAGGTGGGTATGAAGGCTGATTATAATATAATGGCTAGTTAAACTGACTAGGCTGACCATTATTATAGGCATAATTTTGCTCAAGTGAAATTTGGGTCTGAGCCTGAGTCTGTTGGGATGTCCAAGAAAAATTAAAGTTACTTCAATCTGAATTATATGAATTTGAAAATGGGTCATTAATCAATTTGGAGTATCCTTGAGTAGCTTGAACTTGTTCTTGGATAAAATGTGGAAATTGTGCAGCCATAGGATATTCACTCACTTGATGGGTTGGACTAGCACAGATTGAATAATTCTCCTAATAATTAGAAGATGATGTGAATTGTGCAGGAGATTGTTGACCTAGGATTAGGAGTTGATCTATTTTCTGAGCAAGAAGGTCAACTTTACCTAATTTTTGGACTATTAGGTTCAGATTAGCCATTTGATTATTATGGTTGGGTTCAACTAGATCAGGTAAAGTAATTTCCTACCATATATGTATTAATGCAATCCTAACGTATTGTTCAAATAAAAATTTTAGAATTTTTTTATATTTTTTTATTATTTTATTATATTAAAGATTAATTATTTTATTTATTAATTAAGTCTAAATTTTTTTTTTAAATATTTTTTTAGTTAGTTAAATTTAATTTTTATTTTATTTTATTTTTTAGAGGAGAAAGGAAAAAGAAAGAAAGAAAAGTTCTAAAGAAGCCTAAGGAGTCCTAGAACTAAGAAGAGAGAGAAGAATTAAGTTTAATTAGGTTTGATGTTGGTTAGCAATCAAGTTGGTCAATCAATCCTGACTAAGGATTATCCTAGATCTAGACAGCTCCTAACTGTCAAGGTTACCTTCAAGCCCTCTAAGTGTAGGATTAGCCAATCAACTAGCCAGGTAAGTGTAAGGTTGGTGGGAGTCCCCCCGTTGCTTGCCTTAGACACCAATTGTGCTTGGCCAGGTAAGCGAACGGAACCAATTAGAAACCACCTTCCTTCGGGCCCAGTCATCCCTGAACCACTTTCCTAGACACCAGTCAAATTGACTTATCCTAATCCGGTTCAACTCTTAGGATTCCTTATCCTATTGAGCTCGAGTTCCTAGGGTTGATGTCTAATTGATTTTAAAATTAAAAGCTTAGGTCAATGCAGGATGCTGGTTGGTTGTTTGTGGGCCAAGGAAGGATGATCAAATCCCCACCTTATCTTGTTTAATTGGGTTGTGCCCTTAATTTGATTTAATATGAATATGCACAAAAAAAAAAAAAAAATCAGTCAAAGGGTTTTATGCAATTTAAACTAGATGCATGCAACTAATTGAATTCTGAAAAGCTTACCTTGCTTCCAGCAATCACCAAAAAAAATAAAAATAAAACTAATATGATGCATGCTCTAAACAGTTAGAGTTTCTAATCTTATCATGAGGCTTTTAATTAGGTTTAAATGAATATTTTTTTAAAATAATTTAAAAATAAAATAAATAAATAAATAAATAAAAAGGAAAGAGGACTAGGGTTAGGATTGATCTCACCAAAATTTGATGCTTTCTTCATTTTCTCTTTTTTTTCCTACAAAATAAATAAAAAAAAATAGTAAGCAATATTAAAAAAAATAATTAATTTATAAAAAAAAAATCAAAGAAATCAAAGAAAAAAAATAGCATCTATTCCTTCCCCGGCAACGGCGCCAAAAATATGATAGGAATGCGATGCTGTCGTTAAGACACCATGTTTATCAGTTTAATCCGACTTCTTAAAATCATTGAAATTGCGTAGATAGTAGTGAGTCGGGTCGAATCCACAGGGAAGGTAGTATTTTAGATTTGAAATCTTTGATTTTTGAAAAGAAAAGAAGAAAAGAATTTGAGTTTTTGAAATTAGGAGTGAAGTTGGAAAATTAAAAGTAAAAATTAAAAGATGCAGAAATTTAAATTTGGTACTAAGATCTATTAGTTAGATCTTAGCATCTACTTGCAATAAAATAAAAAGTAATAACTAAAGTGCAGAAATTAAATTACAATAAAAAGTAAGAAATTAAAATGTAAAAAAAAAAATTTATTAATTAAAATTTTAGAATTTAAATACATAAAATTTAAAAAGAAAAGATAATAAAATAAAATAGCCTGATCTCTGATCTTGGATCGACATTGGCAGAAAGATGGTGTAGAAGCTTGGCTCTTCTTCTCGGCACCCATTGCTTCGAAGCAGTCTTTAACCCATAGCCTAGCTTCGCCCTATACCAAAACTTCACCTTGATCGGAGATATCAATTTTTGATGGCCCGGGCTCCTTTTTATAGAGCTAGGAGGGCTGGATATTTTTTTCTAAAGGCAATATGGGACTAATGAATTTTGTAATCATCAAAATTTGAATAAAATTCAAATTAAAATAGCACTAATATGACTCTGGTAAATCTGATAAAATCCAGCCATTTAATAGGAATCCAACGGTCCAAAAATCATCAAAATCGGATGCAGATCAGCTCAGATCGGGTCGGATTAAATTCTGGCCGTTGGATCGCGCTTGATCGAGGAAATCTGGCCGCAAATCATGCTTTGGGAGTCTTGATCACCACCGGCAGTGTTCTGGACCATCAGATCTTCATCACTTGTTTTTTTGGCCATTGGATCGCGCCAGATCACTTAATAGAATTTGAATCAAGCCTGGAAATCACCACCGCCGTCCGATCATGACCGCAATCAACCGCAGCCGTCCGATCGCATAATTACTATTCCCATGGACCGGATGGACCACCCGTACTGCACACCGCAGCCAATCAACACTTTTGTCGCCGAGTGAAATGACCAGATTGCCCTGTGAGCCGCGATAAATTTCTGTAGACCCTTTAAGGGTCTAGGTCCGCCACGTGGCAATCTCTGATTCGCCGGATTTTGCTGAGCTGGCGGTCCATGTCTGGATCGTGGACCGGCTGATGGCTTCAATGGCTGAGTCAGCTTGATGGCTTGGCTTGGCTTGGTGGCTCGGCTTACGGAGCCGGCTGAGCCATTTTCTTTTTTTTTTATTTAATTTTTATTTATTTTATATCTTTCAAAATTCATATCTTTTCCATTTTAGCTCTGTTTTACTTGAAATTTATTTCGTTGTGATCAAAAAAATGAGCTCTTTCTATTGATAATAAAATTTTATTTTTTAATTTTTATTAATTTTTATTATTTTTTAATTAATAAAAATATCAATTTCTCAAAAATTATATATAAATTGATTATTAATTATTAAAAATTAATATCAATTAATTAGTAAATTAATACTTTTATTGATGAATTTATTATACTTATCAGTGGGTTTCGATCTTTTGTTGGCCCAACGGCTTTGTGAATGGATCTGCCACATTATATGCAGAGTCGACTATCTTGACCTCAACATAATCTTTCTCGAGGTAATCGTGGATGAGATGGTATCGCTGCTCGATATACTTGAATTTTTGGTGAGACTTCGGCTCCTTAACAATGGCTATGGCACCATTATTATCGCAGTACAAAGGAATGGCATCCGATGGCATCACTTCAATCTCTGCGATAAATTTTTTGTACCAAAATGCCTCCTTCGTAGCTTTTGATGTAGCGATGTATTATGTTTTTATGGTGGAATCTACTATCACTATCTGCTTGAAATTCTTCCAACTGATAGCACCACCATTACACACAAACAGACTTTCAGATGTCGACTTTCAATCATCTATATCGGACATAAAATCTGAATCTGTATACCCTTGGAGTTGGAGTTCTCCATTATCAAAAATCAACAACATATCCTTAGTTCTTTTTAAGTACTTAAGGATATATTTCACAGAAGTCTAGTATTCTTCACCTGGATTCAACTGATATCTACTCGTGACACTCACAGCATGAGTTATATCAGGTCGTGTACATAACATGGCATATATGAGGCTCCCTATTGCTGAAGCATAAGGGATCTTGCTCATGCGTTCAATCTCCTCTGGTGTGTTGGGACACATTTTTTTGGAGAGATGAATGCCATGTCTGAAGGATACCAATCCTCTCTTGGAGTTTTTCATACTAAACATCTTTAACACTTCCTCTATGTACATCTTCTTTGAAAGACCTAGCATTCTATTCGGTCTATCTCTATAGACTTTGATTTCTAGAATGAAGGATGCTTCTCTTAGGTCTTTCATGGAGAATTCTTTAGATAACCATATTTTAACTATGGTCAACATGGGAATATCATTCCTAATAAGGAGGATATCATCCACGTACAGTACGAGGAAGATAATAACGCTCTCACTGACCTTTTTGAAAATACATGGTTCCTCCTCATTTTTGATGAAACCAAATAATTTGATCACATCATTAAAATAAGTATTTCAGCTCTGAGATGCTTGCTTAAGTCCATATATGGACCTTTGCAGCTTGCATACTTTATGATCAGCATCACTAGATGTGAAATCTAGCGGTTGTTCCATATAGATATCTTTCTCGAGGTATCCATTTAGGAATGCCATTTTCATGTCCATTTATTATATTTCATAATCAAAATAAGCTGCAACAGCAAGCAATGTATAGATGGATTTTAGCATAGCTACTAGCGAAAAGGTATCCTGATAGTTAATGCCTTCGCGTTGACTATAACCTTTTGCCATTAATCTAGCTTTGAATATCTCCACATTCTCATCTGCACCAATCTTTCTCTTGTAGATCCATTTATACCCAATAGGTACTATACCTTCTAGTGGATCTACCAAGATTTAGACTTGGTTTGAGTGCATCGAGTCAATTTCTGACTTCATTGCCTCTAATCACTTTTCAGAGTCGATATCTGATATCGTCTCGTCATAGGTTTTGCGATCACCATGAATCCCATCACCTACGAGGAACATTTTTTCTACTTTCTCTGAAATAGTACCTAAGTATCTCTCAAGGAGATAGAAAACCCTTTCCAATCTACGAGGTGGAGGAGATAGTGATTGTATTGGCTCAACCTGATTTGGTTTCATGGAGTCCTTAGCTCGTTGCTCTTGTGAGACTTTCTCCTCTAGCTTTATCTGCTTTCCAATGTCTCTATCTTGAATAAATTATTCTTTTAAAAAAATGGCATGCCGACTCATAATCACATTGTGGTCTTCTGAAATGTAGAAATAATATCCTAATGATTCTTTAGGATATCCTATAAATCTAGTTCTAAAGGATCTATAGTCTAACTTGTCTACTTGTTGTCTTTTGACATGAGTCGGATAACCCCAAATTCTGAGATGACTCAAACTTGATTTTTTACCATGTCATATCTCATATCATGTGGTAGGAACGATTTTAGAGGAAATCCTATTCAGTAAATATATAGTAGTTAATAGACTATGTCCCCAAAGAAAATTAGGAAGATCTGTGAAGCTCATCATAGATCGGACCATATCTAATAAGGTCCAATTTCTCCATTCTAAAATTTCATTGAGTTGAGGTATTCCAGGTGGAGTCCATTGAGAGATTATATCATTTTACTTAAGATAGTCCAAAAATTTTTGACTAAGATATTCACCTCCTTGATCTAATCGAAGAACCTTAATGGATTTTTTAGTTTGCTTTTTGACTTCATGTTTGAATTTTTTGAACTTTTTAAAGGCTTCAGACTTGTGTCTCATAAGATACACATACCCATACCAAGATAAATCATCGGTAAAGATTATGAAGTAATCAAAGTTGCCTCTAGCCGATTCATCGAATGGATCGCACACATCAGTATGTACTAGGGCAAGTAGATCCGTGGCCCTTTTTTCATATCCTACAAAAGGGAGCTTAGTCATTTTGCCATGAAGATATGATTCACAAATTGGATATGACTCGAAAGTCAACGGATTCAATAGCTCGATTTTCTCCAATTTATTAACCCTATCTTCTACTATATGACCTAGCCTTAGGTGCCATAGATACCTATCATTTGGACTATCCCTGGGTCATTTTACGGTATTCATATTTTGCTCGATATTAAAGATAGATATATCAATATGTAATTGGTAGAGACCGTTAATAAAAAAAATCACTTACAATTTTATTTCTTTCATAAAGAATGTTATAATGGTCCTTAAGAAAACTAATTACATAGCCTTTTTGTGCCAAACATGAAATAGAAATCAAATTCTTGCTTGCGGTAGGCACATAATAATAATCCCTAAGTACTAGATCTAAGCCAGGCGGTAGTCAAAGAGGGTAGGTTTTTATAGCCACAACAACAATCCTTGCTCCATTTTCGATACGTAGGATCATCTCACCATCCCTTAGTCTCCTGCTATTCTCAAGATCTTGTATGAAAGTGTACAAATGAGCACTAGAACTAGAGTCAAGCACCCAACCGGATGCAGAAAAAATCATAAGATTAGATTCAATAACGAGCATACCTCCAGAAGGACTTATCTCCTTGTTATTCTTCAGGATGGCCAAGTATGTAGGATAGTTCCGCTTTCAGTGGTCGTCAATATTATAATGAAAATACTTTTCTTTGTCAGCAGTCTTCTTTTTTAGTTCTGCCTTTCTTTTCTTTCCACCTTCTACCTTCTACCTTTTCACAGACTTCTTCTTTTTAAAAGACTTTCTCTTGAAAGAAGTCCATTCCATAGCAAGTACTGAGCCTTTAGAACCTTTCATAGAAAGCTCAGCAGTAACCGACATATTTATAAGTTCGGCTAGAGTATTCTGAAGTTTATGCATATGGTAGTTCATGATGAACTGCCCATATGCATTAGTCAAGAATTGCATAATTATATCATTCTGTAGATCTTGATCTAATTTCACTCCTAGCTTCTCAAGCTCTTCCAAATTTTTGATCATCATCGGACAATGATCTTGGACTAACTATCCATCATGCATTTTAGCATTAAATAATCATTTAGTGATTTGATATTTGGCTTTATGACTCTATTCACCAAACAACTCTTATAGGTAAGCCAACATTTGATGGGTAGTCTTGATATCTTCATATTGATGCTGAAGCTCATCAGACATCGAGCCCAATATGTAGTATCAATCTTGTTATCTTCATCCGTCCATTTATCAAGAGACGCTCTCTGTTCAGTAGACGGATGGGCTAGTAAGGTGGGAGGATCCTGGTCTAATACATGAGTTAACTTCTCAAAACTCAAAATGATTTTGAAGTTTTGGAGCCAATCCTTATAATTGGGTTTGGTTAGTTTATGGGTGTCTAGGATACGAGCTAGTGGATTGGATGCAGATATTTTTCTTTTTCCTGTAGAGAGTCAAAATTTCTAGTTAGATTTTGTAAGTAAGACTTGATCAATTTATTTAGGAATTTGATTTTTAAATAAATTAGCTTCCACTATTTTCTTTAGATCCCTATACTCCCTTTGTAGAGATGTGAAAATCTTCAAGATTAATGATTTTTAGTGGGTGGTGCAGTCTCACCAACTGACTCATCACATCACCTAACAGTTATTGGTGATGGGTTAGCCAATGAGTGAATAACTCTTATCCAATGATTCTCTAATTATGGTGCACCCAAGCTTGGTCTCTAATTCATAAATCTCATTGTGTCCGAAATATTGATTCACTCCTTAGTTAAATCAGACCCACCATTTGCATAGATTGGATTTCTAATTGAATCTCTCACCGTATCCAAAATATTGAGTTCAATCCATCCTCCAGTCCATAGCATCCAATGTCTAATAGACATGATTGCATCTTCTCAGTGCAACTGAACCATTGTGACCAGTCGAGAACAATCAACCCCAAAAAGGATCCGCATATCTACAATGGTGGAAGACCTTAGACTTAATCTTTTCTTAGGAAGATTTGATTTAGGTCTCTTTAAACTAGACTTGACATAGCTATAACTATTATGACTAACCAAGTGGCATGGGTTAGCTTGGATTATTAGCCACCTTAGATCGGGATTGAGCCAAGAATTATGGCTAGGTAAGTGAGACCGATGGAAGGGATATGCCATTAACTCGACAAGAATACATTCGAGTCGAGTAGCTCCTAATTAAAAATCAGTCAATCGTATCTACCAAACTTATCTTAGACACTAAAATTATTGAGTCAGAATCAATCAGATTACCTACAATCCAGACTCTAAACATTGAGCCTAATTAGGTCTTAACTTGATTGATCACTTATGTGACTCAACTTTGACCCAGACTTAATCCTATTAGGCTAGTCAATTTAAGCACTCTTGATCCCATCTAACCGACTCTTGATTTGGTTTGATCAACTACTAGACCTAATTGAGCTACCCAAACCCGAACCCAATTTTATGAATATATCTTAGATCTAAAAATTCTTAATTTTATATCTAATATATTTTATAATCTTAATTCTTAATTAAGTTTAGGGTTCATAAACAAAACATGTAAATAAAATCCTAGGGTTTCAAGATCTAAGATTTTGCAGAAAATAAATTTTTGATTTTTGATTAAGGATGAATGTGCAGTACTCCTACAAATCATAAGAATACCCCATCGAATGGAAAGAGAGGGCCTTTAGATCCTTCTTTATTCTTATGATCGGACGGCCAAGGGGAACGTCTTCATCAAAAACATGATGAATCTATAAAACTAGTTAGATCTACATCATATATCATATATAAAAATTCATCTAACTTAAAAATATATTTTGCATACATCTCATGTATCATATCATGCATATTTTTAAATCTAAATTATCTCATAAATATCTAAAAAATAAAATTTAATTTGATCATATTAAATTAAATTTATTCAAGATAATTTTGTAGATCTATTATACAACTAGTCTAAATATGCATCGATCATATCTCATATGAATAAAATTAAATAAATTTATTTTCTATTTTTTAGATCAAATTATAATATTTATAATATCAAAAAATAATAATTAAATAGATCTAAAATATATAATTAATAAAATTAAAATTATGATCATATTAGACTACACATAGAATAATTCTATTCCTAGTCATCTCATACATCTTAGATCTAAATTATTTAATTTTAATTTTTTAATTTTAGATCTAATCATATCTCATATGGTATCTAAAATCATCTAATTATTAGATTAGAATTAAAATAAAATTAGATCTAATGAATTTTGAAAACCTGGCTCTAATACCAGTTGAAGGAAAAAACCCTATTTTCTGAGTCAGATTCGCTCAGATCTGATTGGATCAAAAGAGATATTTTAAAAAAAAAAAATTTTAAATTTAAATTAGATCTGAGACTCTTCAAATTTAATCTTATTGATCTGATAAAATAAAATAAAATAAAATAAAATCTAATTTAATCATATCTTTGTTATGGGTAATCTTATTGTCCTATGATGATCCCGATGTTTGCCTGAGGTTCTGAATGTAGCCACGTAAGTGCCTGGCCTCTACCGATATTCACTTAAGTAAAATCTAGAGATCTTCTCCTTCTCAATCTATTCTCTAAAAATTAGATCAGGATATGATCTTGAAGATCTTCAAAATGGCTTTTGAAGATTAGCTATTGTCTTTTGCAGCAGTGCTGCCTTCTTTCTTTCTTGTTGCCTTTCTCTTACTTGGATTGCACCAAACTCGAGCCCAAAAACTCTTGAACATGGATAGGAGAGAGAGAACCTGAAGGTGGTGTGGAGAGGTAGGGAGAGAAGCCTTGTGGCATGGGCAAAGGATAGAAACTATCAATTCTAGGCACAGACAGGGTTTATATAGATCCTACTACCATGCAGTGCCACATCATCCCGATCAATCATGGCTCTTTATGCAATCAGATCTAAATTTAATTGATGGAATGACATCATCTGATCCAATCATATTAGAGTTCCTCATAAACCTTCTTAGGTGGCACCAAGACTGGTCAAACAAGACTCCTTGGCGCCATCTAATTTGAAACTATGAAGCAACCTGGAGTCCCATCTGTATGGGACTCCAGGCATGATCCTCATGGGGCGCATGCCTCCCTAGGCATGTGCCCCCTCCCTTTCTACCTTTTAGCAAGGGATAAAGCCCCATGTTCTCTTCTATGGGTGCATGACATATGGGCAGATGTCTAAGTGTCAAAGGTCAACATTTGACCAAAGTCCAAAGATAAGATTTAGCAGGTGATGAAAAATGGTAGGTATTGTCTCAAATTTATCTCATAAATTAAGACAATCCTTTTCTAACCTGGACAAGCTCCAGTCAGACCAAGTAAAGATTTCTGAGTGAGTCCAAACATATTTGGCTCAGTCGAGACAAGCTTTAATGATTGTTGAAGGAGAACATTAGGCTTAATCATGTGCTAGCATGATTTTCTTGAACCTAATTGATCTTATTCAAATCAGTTGAATTGGGTTAGTCCAATTGATGATATTCAGATCCAAACCCTTATTTGTGTGATCCAGTTAGATTCAGTTCCATATGGTAATGGGATATGTCGCGATCTCTATCATTGACATCATCGAAATGCCTTCTAATGGATCAAAACTATTCTGATTCAGACAACTAGTATGATCGATCATCTATATCATTCTAATTGCTCTCAAAATCTACCTGTGACACCTAGCAGCATATGGTGGCAACCCATCAGAACTGAAAACAAACCTCTTGGTGTAGCTACCTATGTGATTAAGTTCCTCTATCTTGAGCGCCAATCGGATTAGGGTTAAGGTGATCTCGTCAAATCCTAATTTTCGTCATATGAATTAATCATTCGATTCAAGTCTAATGTGAAAACCATAATAGAAACTCTTTCTATTATCTCACTCTACCATGGCCATGAGATTATGGACTTGATTCTCATGATCCTCATAGGGCTGCTCCTGATCTACCGAGGTAGATAGATCTTCTATTGGTACAATTCAATTTCTATAATGAACATGCTATAGCCAACATACACCTCAGGATTTCGAATGGCTAGGAGACTGAGTTATGGTGTAGTCAAACTATAATACCCTCAAGGTAAACTACCGATGCACCTCAAGTCAAAGAACCAGACACACCACTGCAGCTTCAAGCCAGTCATCGATGAGAAGGTAGACTTCCTCATGACTGCTCGAGGTGGTCATGCTCAGTGCCCTCATTCTCTAACGAGTACCTGTACTCTTGCTCCGATGTCTGTACACCATAAACTCAAGACTCATCTATCCTAAATAGGTGATTGTACATCAATCTTTTGGATTAATTACCATCCTCATGATGAACCTACGGTCGAGAGCATTTTATGAGTTAATAATGAAAATTCATGTCTTAAATTTTCAACTCTTGAAAATACAAACCATCATTATCATTAACTCAAGGGATGTATCACAGACACTTTCAAATACACATTATGATAGAAAATAATATATTTTATTATTTATAGTCAAAATTATAATTTGGCCCTTAGATGTATATTACAAGTGTCAGCCAATTCTGACTTCTAGGGCACACATATCTAACACATGCGCCCTCTCTCTTACCTCTTTTAGCAGGAGGACAAGAGTCCCAGGTGCTCTCCTATTAGCACATAACACATGGCCCTATGTCCAAGTGTTCAAGGTTTACTGTTGACCTATGTCCAAAAATAGAAATTAGTAGATGACAAGAATTGGTAGGTATTGTCTTAAATCCATCTAATAAATTAAGATAATTCTTTTCTAATTTGGACAAGCTCCAATCAGACTAAGATAAGGTTCTTAAGTAAGTCTAAATAAATTTGGCTCAGTCGAGATGAACCAAAATGATTATAAAATAAGAATATTAGGCTCAATCGTGTGCTAGCATGATTTTCTTGAACCTAATTGGATCTAATCCAAATCAATTAAACTAGGTTAGTATCATTGATGACATCCAGACCCAAATTCTAATTTGTGTGACCTAGTTAGGTTCAATTTTGTATGGTAATGAGATATATCATGATTTCTATCATCGACATCATCGAAATATCTTTCGATGAACCAGAACTTTTTTTATTCATACAATTAGAATGAATGATGATCTAAATCATTCTAATTGCTTCTAAAATCTATCAGTGATACCAAGAAGTATATGGTGGCAACCTATCAGAACCGAAAGCGAACCTTTTTAGTGTAGCTACCTGTGTGCTTGGATTCTTCTATCTTGAGCCCTGACAGGATTAGGATTAAGATAAACTCATCAAATCCAAAATCCATCATATGAATTAATCATTCGATTTGAGTCCAATATGAAATTTTAATAGAAACTCTTTCTATCATCTTCACTTTGCCATGGCCATGGGCTTAAGGACTTAATCTCATGATTATCATAGGGCTGCTCCTCATCTACCGAGGTAGATTGATCTTCTATTGGTAAAATTCAATTCCTACAATGAACATGCTATAGCCAACATACACCTCAAGATTTCGAATGGCTAGGAGATCAAGTTATGGTGTAGTCAAACTATAACACTCTTAAGGTGAACTGCCGATGCACCTCAGGTCAAAGAACCAAATACACCACTATAGCATCGAGTCAGTCATCGATGAGAAGGTAGACTTTCTTATGACTACTTAAGATGGTGTCGTTCTCTAATGAGTACTTATACTTTTGCTCCGATGTCTCCATACTGTAGATTTAAGACACATCTATCTTAAGAAAGCAATCATATACCAACCTTTCAGATCGATCATCATCCTCATGATAATCCTACGGTCGAGAGCTATTTATGAGTTAATTATGAAAATTCATGTCTCATATTTTCAACTCTTGAAAATATGAATTATCGTTACCATTAACTTAAAGAATGTATCGCAGATACTTTAAATACACATTATAATGTAAAATAATTTTTTTATTAATTAATAGTTAAAATTATAAAATTATCCTTAGAAGTATATTATAAGTGTTTAGCCAATCTGGCTTCTAGGGAACACATCTAACAGTCTATTGCTATGGCCGCTTTAAAAGGTGATCTTCTGAAGAATGATCTTCTCTTCTCATTAGAGAAGAAGTACCCCCAAGATTTTATCGATATGCTAGCTTGAGTTGAAGGCTATGCCCAAGCTGAGGAAGCTTTCAAGCTTTAGAATGATGAAGCTATAGGAGAGCAGCAAGAAAGAAAATCTAGCAAGCCTACATTCATGGAGAAACCAAGCAAAGCTCGACCGTGTTCTAGAAGCCCTCCTGAATACAAATGAGCGAAAACTTCACCTCAAGCTCATCGATCAAGAAGCCTGGATAGAAGGATGCGGCGAAGCCTCCCTCCCATAAGGTTCAATAACTATTCTTTCTTAAATGCTCCAAAGACTCGAGTACTGATAGAGATCAAGAAACATCTATCGAGGTCGGATAAAATGCGGTATCACCCAAGCAAGCACAATCTAAATAAGTACTGTCTATACCATCATTACTATGGCTACGATACTGAGGAATGCATCCAGCTTCAAGATGAAATTGAGTTGATTAGATAAGATCGACTAGATCGATTTTTGTGATGTCGATCGAAAAAGAGGAAAGATCGATCGAGAGCTCTTCCATAGCTGGGACTGTCTCAGAGGGAAGAACCCCAAGAAGATCGACCCCTACTTGGAATCATCAACATAATTGCCAAAGAACATCAGCAAAAAGAGGCTAGTGGATCGGTTGGGCCGACAAAGAAGCAGAGAACTGAAGAACCCATCACTTTCATCGAAGAAGATGCATAAGGGATTGAATTTTTGCATGATGATGTAGTTGTAATTTTTTTAAACATTGCAAATTATGATGTACATCATGTTTTGATAGATAATGAAAGTTCTACTAATCTCTTATTTTATGATACTTTTCCTAAAATGTCTATACCTTATAGTTGCATAGGGCCACTAAGCTCTTCATTAATGGGATTTACTGGTGACACTATACCGATTGAAGAAATAATCACTCTACTAGTTATGGCAGGCCAATACCCAAAGTAATCTAAGACTTAGATTGATTTTTTAGTGGTAAAGGATCCTTCTACCCATAATACCATTCTTGGATGATCCAAGCTAAACATGCTCCGAGCTGTGGTATTGATATACTACTTAAAAATAAAGTTTCCAATGAAATTTGGAGTTAAAGAAATTAGAGGAGATCAAGTCCTGGCACGGTATTATTATACAATTGCTATGCAAGGAGGAAAGCAGTCTGAGCTTTATCCAGTAGACAGACTCGATATTCATGATGATTTGATTGAAGAACAGGGAGAACCAATTGATGACCTTGTAGCAATTTTATTAACTGATGGGAATGAGAACCACGTAGTTCAGATTGGCTCAAATTTGGAAGAAGAGGTTAAAAGATAGCTTGTCATCTTTCTGCGAAGGAATGCCGATGTTTTTGCTTAGGTTCCTACATATATGCCTAGGATAGATGCAGAGGTAATGAAACATCGGCTGAGTGTAGATCATAAGCATTTACCTATGGAACAAAAGAAGTGAAGCTTTGCACTAGAGCGACAGAAGATGATCGTGGATGAGGTAGACAAACTCCTCAAAGCCAAGTTCATCCAGAAGGTATCCTACCCAAATTAGATTGCTAATGTAGTTCTTGTCAAGAAGGCAAATGGCAAGTGGATAATATGTATAAATTTTATTGATTTGAATAAGGCCTATCCAAAAGATAGTTACCATCTATCCAAAATTGACCAACCAGTGGATGCAACCTCGGGCCACGAGCTCCTTACTTTCATAGATGCCTTCTCTGATTATAACTAAATTTAGATGGCATCTGAACATGAGGAGAAAACTACTTTTATTACTAACCATAGTCTTTATTGTTATAGGGTTATACCTTTCAGATTTAAAAATACTGGTGCAACCTATTAGCACCTGATAAATAAAATCTTCAAGAAGTAGATCAGCCGCAATATGGAGGTTTACATGAATGATATGCTTGTCAAAAATCGATCTTCAAAAAATCATATTACCAACCTAGAGGAGATATTCAACATTCTCCAAAAGTATAAAATGAAGCTAAACCCAACAAAATACACTTTCAGAGTGACCTCAGAAAAGTTCTTGAGATTTATGGTGTCAAGATGCGGCATAGAGGCAAACCCGAAAAAGATCCAAGCCATCCCAAAAATGATCATTTTTAAGATAATTGATGCATGCAAATCTATTGTTATGGCAAGTGCACCAGTCAATTAAGTAATAAAGTTATGAGTAAAGTATTGTCCTTAGAGGATTGAAAAATAAGTACTAAAAATTTTTTTCCTAAAGTTTATTTAAAAAATTAATTTATTAAAAATAAAAAATAAAGAAAAATAAAAAAATAATTAAAAAATTATAAAAATAAAGATGATCTAATTACTAGAGTTGAATTTAAGAGCAGTAGAATACTAAGGCAATTGATTCACCAACTCAATTAATATAATATTCAAGTAATCATATAAATTAGATTAATTTTATTTCATGTGATGGTAGAGTCTTCTAAGATATTCACTGCTCTTTGATCCAGGCATAGCAAAACTATTAATATTTATTAACTATCCTTTGGTCTAGATATAATTTAAATAAATATTGATGCATTAATTTCTATAAAATCCTCTAATTAAAATATGTTGTATCCAAAGCACACTAAAATTAGCATATGCATAAGAATCTTAATCCGATTCAGACATAAGATATATAAATCAAGAAGCATCGACATAAATATACTTGGTCCGTATCATATATGTCTATCAAAATAATTAGAAGATGACTAGTAATCTAAAAGCATTAAGAATAGATTTATATACTACTCATGAATAAAATTTAAGTCTAAAATCAAATCATACCGAATATGACATCAAAAGAGTGGCTATATCTTAGCTTTAGTAAAATAAATTTAGTTAATGTTAAAAAGAACAAAAATAGCAAATAAATTAGAAAATATAGAAAAAATCAAATAGTAGACTACTTGTTGCTGAATTCTGTCATTGATCATTCCTCTTAATGTGGAGAAGTTGATGGAGAAGAGCCGCTGGTAGGCGTGCTGGATGTTGGAAGATGAATAGAAGAGAATGAAGAAAGAAGAAAGAAGAAGAAAGGAGCTCTCTCTTTCTCTCTTTAAAAATTTCTCTCTCAGATCACCCTTTATCTATGAATTCCAGACCCTCTATTTTCTCTCTATTCTCTACTATTCTATTCTGTTCTAACTCTTTGTCTCTTTATTTGCTATGCTATGTTCTGTTCTGTCAGCAACGGGGCTTTAAATAGAGTAGGGAGGAGAGTTTGGGTCAAAATCTGCTCAAAACTAGGATTAAAACTCCTGGAATAGGTTGAAGAGGAGCTCTGGATCATCTTGACCATTGGATGAAGATCAAACGGGCTCAAAATCACCTCAAAATCCTGATTTAATTCCTAGATCAAGTCGGCATCTAACTTTGGCCATTAGATCACCCTGATGGAATGTCATGGGCCATCAGATTATGCATAGAAAGGCTTTAGTTGTTTTATCAAAATAGGAACTCACAGCAGCCATTGGATCATCACCGGCTCCTCCCTCAGCCACATGATCGCACAACATCATCAGCCATTCGCCTATGTAGACTGATCATGGACCATAGTCTTGCGTGGACCCACCAAATCACAGCCCGTCACTCTGGTTGAAATCTCGTTTTTACATCGTGCCCTGCACTATAGCAGTCCACTATAGCTCGCATGAATTCTAGCGTCACTATGCGTCAGCGGTTGGGTCAGGTTTGCATGGCTTGGTTGCAATCAAACTGAATCGGTCTGGGCCATTTTTTTGAATCGACTTAGCTAGACTGGCCGGCCTTTTTTTTCTTTTCTTTTGAATCTTAGTTGCGGGGCCAATTAAAGTCCAATTTGCTTCATTTTTTTTTTTGAACCAAAAAATCAAGCTCTTCTCAATGGAGACCTTCTTTTCCATAAAAGATCAATAAAAATATTGATTTCTTAAAAATAAGATAAATTATTTTATAATTTAGTATTTTTATTAATATATTTATAACACTTATCTCACCCCCCAACTTAGTCATTGCTAGTTCCTTAACAATGCATTATTTAATATTAATTAATTACCATATTTCAATAAGATTCTCCTTCACAAAAATAGATCTAGGTTTAAAGGTCAAAAAGTCTAGCAAGTACCATTAACTAAATATTAAGTTTCAGAAGCAAATTTCATAGTCAATACAATTAGAAACTTCCTTAAAGTACATCTAAAGATCTATAGCAGTTATGTTAGTGATGACTAACCTAGCATTTTGGTACTAATTTAAAGGACAAATATATCTTTTCTTATCGCCTATTTTGGTTAATTTTCTCTACACTCCCAAGTTAAGTTCATGAACTAAGATAGATTTCACACTGCCTTCTTTTTTTCTGAGCATCTTGGCCTTTCCTCTACTATTTGACGTGAACCTCCATACTTGATATAGGTACAGCGACCCAGTTACTAAACTTTGAGCAATCCATATATACTCTATGTTTTTTTCGGTAGGTAGCTCTTTCCTTAAATTTAATTTTTTTTAATTAAAATATATAAATCACTAATTTTTAATGATAATTGAATCTTTAGTTGGCCTTATAATCAATATCTACTTTGTCTTGTTAGTGTGCATGTACAATTAGAAGTGCTAATATCTTTAAATGACCTAAGTAGGCTACTAAAACTTAGACCAACTAGTCTACTTCTTCACTTGCTACATTCATTAGCAAATACTTTCTAATTTTTTTACTTTTTCTAGTCTATCTTACTCAAGATTTTCTTTCTTGACACATAGTTTAATTTTTTTTAATTTTAAATTATTTAAATTTAATTTTTAATTTTTTTAATAAAAATTTTTTATATCCCCCAACTTAATCGACATTGTATCAATGAAGAAAGGAAAATAAATGGTACAAGAAGGGATAGGAAAGAATACACTTGATTTAATATATTATTGGTTCAGACTAGTTCTTTGAAATTTTGCAAACTAGCTTGAGCTCTCATTCATTTATCTCTGCAAAAATGAAAATACATAAAAGCAATAAAAGAGCAACAAGAAACTATGAAAAAATAAAAGAAAAGACTCAAACCAAAAAGAAAAAGAAACAACCTATCTAGTAATTCTGATTTATAGTTGTCAGCTTAACTTTCATAGAGCTTTAGGCTAGATCTGGCAACTAGAGGGCTTCCTTCTCTCTCTCAAAACTTTTACCAATGTAATGCTTCAACCTGTGTCCATTTACCTTGAAGGTACCTTTTAATTCATCAGAAATCTCTATTGCTCCATATGGAAAGACCTTAGTAATTGTATAGGGACCTATCCATCTTGATTTTAGCTTTCCTGAAAATAAATGTAGCTATAAACTATATAGAAGAACTTGCTGTCCCTCATGGAATTTTCATTTTATAATGTGATTATCATGCCACTTCTTAGTATGTTCTTTGTAGATCCTGGCATTCTCATAGGCATCATGGCAAAATTCATCCATCTCATTCAATTGCATCAACCTATTCTTTCCTGCATCTTGTATATCAAAGTTAAGGATTTTCATAGCCTAATATGCTTTATGTTTTAGTTCAACAGGAAGGTGACATGCTTTACCAAAAGTGGCCTATATGGGGACATACCAATGGGTATTTTATATGCAGTCCTATATGCCCACAATGCATCATCTAATTTTAATGACCAATATTTTCTAGATGCACTTATAGTCTTTTCCAAGATTCTTTTTAATTTCCTATTAGACACCTCTACTTGATCACTTGTTTGTGGATGATATGAGATAGCTACCTTGTGAGTGACACCATATTTGCTTAACAGATTTTTAAATTATTTATTGCAAAAGTGTGTGCCTCCATCACTAATGATTGCTCTGGAAGTGTCAAAATATATAAAAATATATTTTTTAAAAAAATTTAACAACTACCTTAGCATCATTAGTTGGAAAAGCTAATGCTTCTGCCTATTTTGAAATATAATCTACAACCACAAGAATGTATTGATTTGAAAAAAAACTAGAAAAAGATCCCATAAAATCAATACCCCAAATATCAAAAATTTTACATACAAGAATATTGTTTAAAGGCATTTCTTATATCCTGGAGAGATTTTCAGTTCTTTGATAGTGGTCACATAAAGAGACATAAGTATGAGCATCTTTAAATAGAGAGGATCAATAAAAACCTAACTGAAGAACCTTATAAGCTGTCCTAGTTGGGCCAAAATATCCTCCTACCTCTCCATCATGATAATGGTGCAAAATTTTCTCCATCTCTTTCTTCAGGATACATTTTCTATTGACCTAATCTGCACAACACTTATACAAGAAAAGTTCATCCCAAAAATAATATTTGACAATAGATAAAAATCTCTTCTTTTGTTGAAAAGAAAGATTAAGTGGAAGAACCTTACCACCCAGGTAGTTAATAATATCCAATATCAGCATACTATAAAAATATTCTACCTGATATAGTATAAAGGCGCTAATCTGAGAATTTCTCTTTGATAGGACAAATATCTGATACCTTTTTTATGACATTTTCCAGCCTTGAAAGGTGATTAGAAACTGAATTCTCTGTACGTATCTTATCTTTGATCTCCAAATCATACTCATGTAGCAGAAGAATCTATCTGATCAATCTAGGTTTTGCATCTTTCTTGGCAAGAGATACTTTAGAGCTATATAGTCAGTATATACAATAACTTTGGATAAAATAAGACAAGAATGAAATTTATCTAATACAAATACTATTGCTAAGAGCTTCTTTTTTTGTGGTTGCATATTTTTGTTGGGCCTCTATCAACGTGCGGCTAGCATAATAAATAGTCTAAAAAATCTTATCCTTTTTTTGGCCAAGTACTACTCCTATGGCTGTATCACTAGCATCACACATCAGCTCAAAAGGTAGGACCAATCTGGTGCCACTATAATAGGTGCCATGACTAGCTTCTCCTTAAGGGTGTTGTATGCCTACAAACACTTATCAGAAAAATGAAAAGGGGCATCTTTACATAATAAATTAGATAAAGGTCTAAAAATTAGGGAAAAGTCTTTTATAAATTGATGGTAAAATCCAACATGCCCTACGAAGCTCCTAATAGCCTTTACTGAGGTCGGTAGAGGCAACTTTTCGATTACCTCAACCTTAGCTCTATCCACTTTAATTTTATTATATGAGATCTTATGGTCTAGCATATGCCTTCTAGCACCATCAAATGATACTCTCCCAACTTAAGACAAGAGTAGTATCTTCACATCTTTATAAAATAAGAGACAAGTTATGCAGGCATTTATCAAATATGGATCTAAAGATAGAAAAATCATCCATAAAGATATCAAGAAAATCCTCAATCATGTCATGAAAAATAGCCATCATGCATCGTAGAAAAGTTGATGGTGGATTACACAAACTAAATAGCATTTGCTTAAAAGCAAATATACCATAAGGACATGTAAACATAGTTTTCTTGATCCTCAAGTGCTATGGTAATTTGATTATAACCAGAATAACCATCAAGAAAATAATAAAAATCATACCTAGCTAATCTTTCTAACATCTGATCTATGAATGGAAGAGGGTAATGATCTTTCCTAGTTGCATCATTTAATTTTTTATAATCTATGCACACTCTCCACCCAGTCACAGTCCTAGTAGAAATTAATTCATTATTATTATTTTGAACTAGAGTAATCCCATCTTTCTTAGGAACTACTTGAACAGGACTCACCTAGGAACTATCAGAGCTAGGATAAATAATACTTGCATCAAATAGCTTGATTACCTCCTTTTTGACCACTTCTTGTATCTTTGGATTGAGTCTTCATTGGGGTTGGACCGTAGGCTCATAATTATCCTTCATGAAAATTTTTTGCATACAAATGGAGGGATTAATTCCTTTAATATCTGCTATGGTCCATCAAAACACCTTCTTGTGTTC
Organism: Cocos nucifera; assembly: GCA_006176705.1. Lineage (NCBI taxonomy): Eukaryota > Viridiplantae > Streptophyta > Magnoliopsida > Arecales > Arecaceae > Cocos > Cocos nucifera. The sequence goes on along the minus strand of QRFJ01002491.1, from coordinate 110,440 downwards.
CTCTAGCATTCTCAATAAATTTTCTTCCATTAATCCTATCAAAGAAGAAGAAATAATAATAGGTAAGTGTGAAGAACCTTCTAAAAAAATATTTTGTAAATGAGAAGAAAGATGTTTGAGTTCAAGAGTAGGTGGCTCTTCAATTGATGGCTTTGAAAGAGGAGTAGATAATTTTTCTAACTCTTCAAAACATGATTTGTATATGCGTGAAATATATGACCTGGCCTCCAATAGTCTCATACACTCTATTTGCCTTTCATCTTCAGTCGATTGAACAATGCAAGCCTTAATAGGATCCTCAAACCTATTTTCTAAATAATACTTATATACTAATTTATCAATATCATCAATTTGAAAGCAAGTTTGATTATCATTAGGATGTTTGATAGCCTTAAAAACATCAAAAGTAACTTATTCATCTTGAACTCTAAGAATTAATTTTTTTTGTTGACATCTATTAAAGCTCCTCCAATAGCTAAAAAGGATCTTCCTAAAATAAGGGGTACATCATAATCTTCTTCCATATCAAGAATAATAAAATCATTAGAAAAAATAAATTTATTTATCTTTACCAAGGCATCCTCCACTATATCTCTTGCATATTTAATGGATCTATCGGCTAATTGAAGAGTAATAGTGGTAGGCTTCAATTCTCCTAGACCCAATTTTCTAAAAATAGAGAAAGACATGAGATTAATACTTGCTCCTAAATTACATAGAAATTTATCAAAACTATAATCATTAATAATACAAGGGATAGTAAAACTTTCCGAATCTTTTAGCTTCTATGGTAATTTATTTTAAAGTATTACTGAGCATTTTTCATTTAAATTTACTGTCTCATGATCCTTTAGCTTCTTTTTATTAGTTAGAATTTTTTTAAGAAACTTAGCATACCTAGGCATCTAACTGATAGCATCTACAAAAGGAATATTAATGTATAAATTCTTTAAAATTTTGAAAAAATTAGAGAATTCATAATCTGGATGCTATATTTGTCTCTTTGGGAATGGTAGTGGCAGCTGATAGGACTTCATATTTGGATCAGTAAATTTTATACCTACAAACCATCCATCTGTTGATTGTTTCAATGACTGACGAACTTTAGTTGGTTGTTTTATAGTTTTCTCTTCAGTCTCTTTCTTTTGATGTGGCTCTTCCAGCGCTTTACCACTTCTCAATGTGATAGTATTAATTTGCTCCCTTAGATTGATCTCCATGTTGCTAGGCAAGGATCCTTGTAATCTTTCAGAGATTATCTAGGCCATTTGTCCCACTTGTATCTCTAAGTTCCAAATAGCTACTGCTTGGTCCTACCTAAGCTTGGTTTCTAGATTTTGTATGGTTGCTTTTTGGTTTTGCATAAATTTGACCATCAACTCCTCCATGTCAGGCTTTTTCTTAGATACTTGGAATCTCGAGGGTGGTTGTCGTGCTGCAATTTATTGCTCCATAAGAAATTTGGATGCTGCCTCCATCCTTGATTATATGTGTTGAAATAGAGATTATTTTACTATAGCCTACAAAAATTACCAACATAGTTAGCTGTATCAAAGGCTTTAGCAAAAGAATTAGCTATCTGGCAGTCGCTTGTCTTGTGTCCTCCTCCACATAGCTCACAAGTGATACTCTGGACATGCATAGTTGCTCCTTTCATACCATTGACTTCAGATATAAAGATTGCAATCTTAGCTAATAAGGTTGGAATACAATCTACTCTCTACACAGCTGTTGGTCTTTTCAACATCATGCGATCTATTTGCCACTGATAGCTATTTGATGCTATCTCATCAATCAGATCAAAGGCTTCTTCTTTCATTTTACGATTAATGGTACCTCCTGCTACTGCATCTATCATAGAAAAATTAGTAGAAGATAAATCATTATAAAAAATTTGTATCTAAAGCCAAACGGGTAATTGATGGTGTAGACATCTCCTCAGTAGTTTCTTAAAATGCTCCCTAGCCTTATATAGTGACTCCATCTCCATCTGCACAAAAGAAGCAATATCATTATGCATCTTTACAGTCTTAAAAGGTGAAAAGTACTTGGCCAAAAATTTCTAAGCTAGAGCACTCCAAGTAGTGATCGAACCTATAGGAAGAGAATGAAGCTAACTTTTAGCTTTATCTCATAAGAAAAAAGAAAATAGCCTTAACTAATGGCATCATCCGACACCCCATTAATTTTAAAAGTATCATAGAGTTCAAGAAAATTAGAAATATAGGCATTTGGATCATCCTGAACATGTACACTAAATTAGATGGTTGCTTGAATCATCTGGATCATCACTGATTTTATTTCAAAGTTGTTTGCTCGCATGGGTGGTCTCTATTAGATGTGTACCCTAGAAGCTAGATTGGTTGATACTTATAATACATATTCTATGGATATTTTTATAATTTTGATTTAAAATTAATAAAAAATTATTTTCCTCTATCACATTATGTATAAAATATCTGTGATACATATTTAAGTTAATAAGTAATGCATATTTTTAAGAGTTAAAAATTTAAAACATATATTTTCATAACTAACTCATAAGCTGCTCCCGACCATAGGATCATCACGAGGATGGTGATCAATCTTGAAGGTTAGTATACGATTGCTTTCTTATGATAGATGAGTCTTGAGTCTACAATATAGAGACATCAGAGCGAGAATACAGGTACTCGTTAAGAATGAGGGCATGGAGTGTGACCACCTCGAGCAGTCATAATAAAGTCTACCTTCTCATTGATGACTAGCTCGATGCTGTAGTTGTATATCTAATTTTTTGATCCGAGGTGCATCGATAGTTTACCTTGAGTATGTTATAGTTTGACTGCACCATAACTTGATCTCCTTGCCATTCAAAATTCTGAGGTGTATGTTGGCTATAGCATGTTCATTGTAGAAATTGGATCGCACCAATAAGAGATCTATCAACCTCGATAGAGTAGTCCTATGATGATCATGAGATCGAGTCCATAAGCTCATGGCCATGGCAGTGTGAAATAATAGAAAAGAGTTTTCTATTAAGTTTTCACATTGGACTCAAATCAAATGATTCAATCATATGATGAGATGTTAGATTTGATGAGTTCACCTTAACCCTAATCCTATCAGAGCTCATGATAGAGAAACCCAATTATATAGATAACTACATTGATAGGTTCGTATTTGATTCTGATGGATTGCCACCATATACTATTAGATTTTACTAATGGATTTTGGGATCAATTAGAATTGTCTTGATGATCAACGATTCTAATTAGATAAATCAAAAGAGTTCTGATCCATCAAAAGATATTTTGATGATGTCGATGATAGAGATCATGATATATCTTATTATCATATAGAACTAAACCTAACTAGATCACACAAATAAGAGTTTGAGTCTGAATGTCATCAATAGGCCTAACCTAGTTTGATTGATTTGGATTAGATCCAATTAGATTCAAGAAAATCATGCTAGCACACAATTGAGCTTAACATTCTTCTTCTATAGTTTTCTGGTTCATCTCGATTGAGTCAAATTGGATTTGGCTTATCTAGAAACCCTATATGGTTTTGTCTTTATCTAACTAGAGCTTATCCATGTCAGATTAAGGCTTGTCCTAAAAGAAAGAGCTTGTCCTAAATCCATTCTAAGGGCAACAGGACAAGGGTCAATAGTTGACCCAGTTTGCAGGAGTTAAGGGAGAAAGGGCGTGCACCCCCTAGAGAATTTTTAGGGGTGCACGTCCCCTAGTTATTTTGCATGGAGAAGGGCTCATGTCCTCCTTTGGGTGGGTGCTTCATGATTGGATAAGGTGGCACCTCATTTGAATAAGTCAAGAGTTTGATGGAGATCAAACTCTAGGGAGGAAGAGTCCATTGCACCTAGGACTCTCCCTTATCTCATTATGGTGCCAACTTTGGGCATTATTTTGGGTGAAAAAACCAAATAGGATCAGATGCTTAGACGTGGAGAGCAGATTGAAGTCCAATCTAATCAAGTAAACTAGTTGCTTGATGGTCAAGGACTCTAAGGTTGTGTAGGGGTCTCTATAAAATCCCCTACGCCCTAGGGTTTTATCAATTCCCAATTTTCAATCTAATCAAGTAAACTAGTTGCTTGATGGTCAAGGACTCTAAGGTTGTGTAGGGGTCTCTATAAAATCCCCTATGCCCTAGGGTTTTATCAATTCCCAATTTTCACACCCAAAAGCTACCGCCCTCCTCCTCTCCATGCCATCATTTCCTATTCCTTTCCCTTTTCTCCAAGTCCAAGTGGTTAGGCAAAATAGCAAAGGAAGGTCCAAGTCTTGTTGGCGCAAGGATCAGCGAGAGACGATATTGTTCGTGAGATGAACATGCAGCCTTCGAAGATTGTCTTGAAGGCTCTATAGATCCAAATCAGATATGATCTTTTGTGATCAGATCCAGAAGGAGAGCATATCTAGATCTAGTCCAAGTAGACTTTGGTAGAGGCTAGGCATGTGCATGGCTAGACCCAGAATCTCAAAGTAAGATCAGATCATCAATAGGGTATATCGTTTACCCAAATCAGGTAATAATAGTTATTACAAATTTTATTTTAATTTAGTTTTCGATATCAAATCATACCAATCAAATTTGAGAACTCTCAAATCTGATTGTATCATAGGAATAAAAATTTTAAAATTCTACTACAGATCAGATCAGATCAGATCGATCCTGCGGTAGGAAAATTAGATTTTTCTTCAACTGATATCAAAGCTGCATTTATAGTTCTTTAGATCAAGTTTTAATCTAATTTTAATTTTATTTATGATATGATATAAATGATTTCAGATATTATATAATATGTAATCAAATCTGAAATCAATAGATTAAATTAAATATATCATATATGCGATATATGTCATGCATGTCTAGATTAGTTTTATTGTTCTATGAAATAAATTATTTAGAATAAATTTTCTTTTGATATGACCAATTAAAAATTTATTTTTAGATATTATATTAGATATAATTAGATCTGAAACATGCATGTGATAGTTTAAATTTTGATACATGAGATATATGCAAAACATGTATAGGTTAGATCTTTAATTATATATGTGATATATGTTTTAGATCTAACTATTTTGTAGCATAGATTAAATTTTTGATTAAGATATTTTCCTTGGTTGTCCAGTCATAAGAGTAAGAAGGGTTTAAAAGCCCTTTCTTTCTATTCGATGGGGTGCTCTTATGGCATGTAGGGGTACTGTGCATTTATTCTTAATCAAAAATCAAAATTTATTTTTCTGCAAAACCCTAGATCCTAAAATCCTAGAATTTTTTATACATATTTTATTTTTGAACCCTTTGACTTAATTAAGAATTAAGTTTATGAAATAAATTAGGTCTAAAAATTATGAATTTTTATATCTAAGATACTTTCATAAAATATGGGTTTGGGTGTGGGTAGCTCAATTAGGTCGAGCAGTTAATCAAATCAAATCAAGAGTTGGTTAGATGGGATAAAGAGTGCTTAGATTTGACCAGCCTAATAGATCTAAATTTGGATCAAGGTTGACTCACATTCACATGTGGTCGATCAAGTCAAGATCTAATTTAGCTTTACGATTCGAGCCTGAATTGTAGGCTAACCCGATTAGTTCTGATCAAACAAATTGGTATCTAAGGTAAGTTTGGTAGATATGGTCGATGATTTTTAATTAGAAGCTACTCGATCTAAATGCATTCACGGTGAGTTAATGGTATATTCCTTCCACTGATCTTACTTACCTGATCGATTGGATCGATCTAATTCTGATTTGAGGTGACTAACAGTTCGAGCTAATCCATGCCACTAGGTTAGTCATAACCATTATGACTAGTTGAGTCTAAGAGATCTGAATCAAATCTTTCTAAGAAAATATTAAGTCATAGATCTTCCACCATTGTAGATGTGCGGTTCTTTTTCGAGGTTGATAGTTCTCGACTAGATATAGTAGTTCAATTACACCGAGAAGATGCAACCATATCTATTAGGCATTGGATGCTACAGGTTGGAGGATGGGTTGGACTCAATATTTTAGATAGATGAGGGATCCAATCAAAAATTCAGTTCATACAAATGGTGGGTCTGACTTAACTAAGAAGTGGAGCAATATTCCGAGCATGGTGAGCTTCATGAATTAGAGATCAAGTTTCGATACACCATATTTAGAGAAATATTAGACAAGAGTTATCCACTGATAAATTACGATACCATCATTAAAATATCATAATTACCAATTTAGTTTGACTTTTTTTTAAAATAATTAAGAGTACATAGATAGTAGTAAGTCTGGTCGAATCCATAGGAAGGCAATGATTTAATTTTTAAAATCTTTAATTTTTATGAAAAGAAAAGAAAAAAAAAAGAGATTTTTGAAGTCAAAAAATAAATTAAAAATAAAAAGCAAAATTTAAATATTGTAGAAAGATTAAACATGGTACTAAGATCTACTAGTTAGATCTTAGCATCTACTTATAAGAAATTAAAAAGTAATTAAAATAAAGTAGTAGAATTTAAAGAGCAAGAAATTAAATAACAAAAATTAAAAAAGTAATAAACTAAATTTTATATTAAAATTAAAACTTAGAATTCAAATACAATAATTAAAAATAAAAAATAAAAATAAAAAAACTTTTAATCTTTAGATCAGCAGTGGTGTGGAAATGACGTAGAAGTCTAGCTCTTCTTCTCGGCACCGTCTGCCTCGAAATAACCTTCAGCTAAAGCCTGACTTCCATCCTTTACCGTGGCTTCTCCTGAATTAGATGTCTCAACTCTAGGGTCTTAGATTTTTTTTATAGCTACTGGAGGGCTGGAGACTTTATTATCAGGCAGTATGGGACTAAAAAGATTGTATGGATCAGTGTTTATTGAATAAATCAAGAGAAAATCATTAGATCTGTCTTCTATGAAGTCTCTATGTATTCTAGCCGTCAGATGGTGATCCAAGACTTCAAAAAATACCAAAAATGAATGTGTAATAGCTCAGATCAAGTTAGATTAAGTTTCGACTATTAGATCAAGCTTGATGGAGAAATCGGGCCATAGGATCATGTTTGGATCACCACCAGGAGTGATTTCGATCGTTAGATCGCTGCCTGGTGTGAGCGCTGTTGTCGGATCGCGTTATAAGGAAGCTGAGAACCAAATTAGCGAATAAAAGAACCCCCACCATCTGATCTTCACCGCAAATCATGTGTACCGCTCGATCGTGCCATTACTATAACTATGGATCGATGCACCGTGGACCTCGACCAATCAACACCGACCTTAGCTTGTGAAATTACAAAATTGCCCTTGTACGTCATGATGAATTTTCTATAGACTCTTTAAGGGTCTTGGTCCACCACATGGCATCCTCTGATTGGCTATATGATGCTGAGCTGACGCATGATCTACCATAGATAGCTAGTCTGCTGATGTCATGGTGATGTCAGTGCTGGAGTGGAATTGGGCTGGTGGGCTCACGATATGCGTGGGCTTTGGGCTGGCAGGCTGGCTTCTCTAGCTAGGCTGGCTTGTTGGCACGTCTGCTGACTAAGACGTGCCGACTTCTGTGGCTGGGTTGAGCACATCGACTAAGCTAGCTGAGCCGGCTAAGCTGATTCAATTTTTCATATATATATATATATATATATATTTAAAAATTCATATTGTATCCATTTTAATTTTGATTTGCTTCAAATTTATTTTATTATGACCAAAAAAATGAGTTCTTTTTTATTGATGATAATATTTTATTTTTTTATTTTAATTATTTTTTAATATTATTTTTATTTTATTTTTATTATTGTTGGTACAAAAATCTATAAGAATGTCAAAGATAGCTGGAGTTGAAAAGGTGTGGCCGTCGATAGGACCTGCAAATAAAGTTCAAACTAGAGGTGGGTCGCTCCAGTAGGACCCTCCGATGCTCAAGTTAGTTCTCCGGCCAACTGGAATGAAGTGCTCAGAAAATAGAGAAGCAGAATGATGGGAAGGAGAAGAAAGCATAGAAAAAAAATATCTGAAGGATCTCTTTTATAGATGGAGTATGTAACAAACTATTGGTGATAACTATAATCATCTAGTAGTGGGCCATTTAAGCCACATGAAGTTTGTTATGGGGATGAGTTGTTGTTTATCGTGACTTATAGGTGGTAGAAATCCCTTCGTTGGAGTTTGGATATAGGTCAGAGACTTTGGTGTATGCAGTGGGCCTGTGATCGATCGAGATTTATTGGTGGCAACGTCGAATGGCTTTAAGAAGTTCGGAAGCTTCCTGGGCCGCATGCAAGTAGGTGCAAAAGGAGTTCGTTCAGAAGGAGCATGGCTGGAGGAATCCATCTGGAAGAAGCATAGTTGGAGAAGTCCGTCTGGAAGGAGCATGGCTGGATGAGTCCGTCCGAAAGAAGCATGGCTGGAAGAGTCCGTCCAGAAGGAGTGTAGTTGGAGGAGTCCATCTAAAAGAAGTGTAGCTAAAGGAGTCCATCTAAAAGGAGCATGGTTGGAGGAGTCCATCCGGAAGGAGTGTAGCTAGAAGATGTTGCTCAGCTATGCAATCCAAAAGGGAGGGTGAATTGGATTTTTAAAATTTTAAAGCTAATTTAAAAATATCAAGATTGAATGATGATATGCAAGTTGTGTGTAAAGCGATTTAGGTTAGATGAAAATATAAAAGACTTTAGAGAAAGAATTTAACAAACTAAGAAAGGAAAGATAGCAAGCACACCACAAACAAGCAAGATTTATAGTAGTTCGGTGCTTCCCTTGCACCTATATCCACTCTCTAAGCTCCTACTTGGGAATTCAAAATTACTAAATGTATTCAATTAGAATACAACGTCGATACCTCCGACCCTAGCTATCCCAAGCTAGCACATTTATTTCATGAGTACAAGCCAACCCTACACACTCTGATTTAAGGCTCGGATCAATCCTCTTGAGTTTTGGAACCCCCAAAACTTTAATCAAAATAATAAAGCAGAGTATAAGAGATAATGACAATCGAATACAAATTTAGCTCCCTTAATAAGCAAATAAAACCTTAAGAACACTTTTCACAATAATGGAGGAAGCTTTTCTGATTTCTCTCAAGGTTGTTGGAGAGTTGAATGAGCTCTTGAGAGGTTGGTAAACTTGAAAATGAAAGCTTCTTTTTTTGAAGATAGTTTTTGCTTAGGGCTGAATTGAATTCATAAAATCTCTTATATTCTTTCCTTTTTATAGCCTTTTAAATCTTCAATGAGTGGAGGAGAGAATCCTGGACAATATTTGTAGCTGTTGGAGACCTTAAAAAAATCATTAAAAGCTGCCAAAACTAGACAAAACTAGCCATTGCATAAAATTTCCATCACAGGAGTCGACTCATGGGTCGACCTCTGGCATAAGAGTCGACCTCGAGGTCAACCTCTAAGATAGAATTTAGAAGATCAACCATTCTAAATTTTTAGCCTTCGGAACAGTAAAGTTCGACCCCGGGGTCGACCCTTGGCATAGAGACAGTGTGCCAAACAGTCCGTTTTAGTAGGGTAGACCTAGGGGTCGACCCTTTTGCTTCAAACTAGATTTTCTCCCAAAATATGCATCAAAAAATTATGGGACTGCCTCCAAAAGATCAGAAATCTTCTATTCTTGCTCTTGAGGCTCTCAGATCAAAACTTGATAAAATTATGATTTTGCCCCTGAAATACAAAAAGTCTTTTTCCAAGCCAAATTTATTAGTAATCCCCTCAAATGCTTTGTAATCATCAAAATCAATTCTTGAAGCAACAATCTCTCCCTTTTTGATGATGATAAAATATTTGAGCATAAACAAAAAATAAAGCATGTAGAAATAAAGCATGTAGAAGCCTACATCACTTACTAGAATATCATATTCAGTTATTTGACAAATATTGCATAAAGAACAGTTTGAAGATTACTTATGGTTAGACATTCAAATTATTTGCAAAAATGTTTGACTTACTTATTCCTTTTGTCAATTTTACTTCAATTTTCCTTATAGCCCAATTTTATTTACTCTACTCCCCTTTTTGACATCATCAAGTAAGATCTTAAGGAATTTTAAAGTTCAAAAAGAAAAAGCTTCTTCCTTAAATTATTTCATATATTTTTCTATAAGAACAAGAGTTTATAACAAAACTTTTAATTAGCTTATATACAACATAGTATTTACAGCATATCATAATAGAATTTTAGCTAATTCACATAGGTTACATTTCACATCATTCAAATGGCATCATCATATTCATATATACATTATAGACACAATAAACCATAACATTAAATCAACAAAATATATAAGTGCTAAAGATATCAAAAAGTATTCATGAGAGTTAGGCCATCAATTTATATAAAATTTATGGATACTACTATCCATGACCCAAGTAGCCAATAGTACCAAGAGATATTAGATCATAACCTAATATAAAGATGATTAAACTAGATCAAGTAGAGATCATGGCTGGAAGCATCTGAATCATATGAGGAATCAGAGATGTGATGGAGTGTGTCAAGTGACAAATATATCAAATTTAAAAAATTAAATTAAAAATTTTAAAAATTGAATCAAATCAAATGAATCAGCTCCCCTCAAATATCAAAGGCTCTCTCCCTTTTTGAATGAATATGATTCTTTGAATAGATTTTTAAGTATGTACTTTTAAGCTTTAAGAGGATTAAAGCTTTTCAAAGATTTGAATAGTGGAATCAAGCACAATATTTAATTCATTATTTATTTTTTTTCTTAAATAAATTTCAGTCAATTAAGCTCGAAAAAGATAGATATTAGAAATGTATCGAGCTAAATAAAGATAGTATGAGAATAAAAATAATTTTACAAAGATTTATAAAGGCACATTAAAAATTCTATATTATATTCATATTTTTAAATGAGTTTCAAAATTAGAAGTATGTATCAAAATTAACTTATTTAGAATGAAAATATAAATTAGCTTTAACTCTAATTAGTTATAAAAAATAATTTGGCAATCAAATTAACTAAATTTAAACTGAGTAATCACATGAAGGCTTAAGTTAAAAGGATCATAAAATAATCAAAATTCATTGTCCTTAACTCAAATTAATTAGAATATTCAGTCAAGGCTAACTAGATAATATTTAACAAACAAACATCTTTCTCCTTATTTTTTAAGAGTAAATATCAAAAAATTCATCACATAATATTTTTCCCCTCTTTTTCATAATTATTATTGGATAAATTTATCTTTTAGCTTTTCTTCCCTATTTTGAAAGAATACAATAAATTTAGAATGAATATCTTTTTTTTAAAAAAAAATTATTTATGAATAATATGGATTAAAAACACATCTTCTCCTTTTTGAATAAAATAAATATATTAAATAAAATTATTTTGAACTTCAAAGATTCAAGAGAGATGAAATATTTCAAAGATTAAAGATTTTAAATAAATCATTCAAAGCAAATTATAAGATATATTCAATTTTTTAGCAATCATCTCTTTTTTTTATTATTATATATTTTAAGATTAATAAAATATAAGATAAATGTTAAGCTGTCTGGTATCAATTAATTAAAAATTAAAGTTCTCTTTGAATATTTAGTTTTAATAGATTCTTTAAAATATTTTGCTTGACATCAATATCAAAAGACTTAAAAAGAGTATTTTTCTTAAATTTATTTTTTAAAATTAATCAATTTGAACAAGGCATGAATATTCATCAATAATCCTCTTTTAAGATCAAAAATAATTTCTTGATACTAATTAAATTTTAAAAAAAATAATAATATGATCAAAATAAGTAAAATATAAATAGTTTCTTAAAATGAATCAAATGATTAAAATCATTAGAATGCTCAAATAAATTCATGAGATAAATAAAGTATAATTATTTATCCATGATTTTTTTATTAAGTTTAAAAATATTTTTTCTTCTTATAGTCAAGAAAAAGATAAGAAGGATGGATAATTTTTAACTTAAAGTAATAAAATTAAGTCTCAAGGATTGATCTAAAAATATTAGTAGAGGATAAGTTAGGATTAAAAGAAGAATATTTAAGCAAAAAGATCTAGAATTTCTAATTTTCTCCTAATTTCATAAGATTATCTTCACTCAAGGCCTTAGTAAAAATATCAGTCAATTGATTTTCAATACAAACATAATCAAGAATTATGTCATTATTTTGAATATGCTTTCTTATGAAATGATGTCTTATTTCAATATGTTTTCATCTAAAGTGTTGGATTAGATTCTTAGTTAGATTTATGGTACTAGTATTATCACATCTTATGGGAGTTTTGTTTAGTTTAATGCTAAAGTTCTCAAGTTGTTACTTAATCCATAAGATTTGTGCACAGCAATTTCTGGCTATAATGTATTTGACCTCGACCATAGATAATGCTACCAAATTTTGCTTCTTGCTAAATCAAGAGATTAAGTTAACTCCTAAAAATTGGCAAGTTTTACTAGTGCTTTTTCTGTCTAATCTATATCCAGCAAAGTCTGCATCTGAATATTTAATTAAATCAATTGATGAATTCTTAGAGTACCATAAACCTAGGGTTTGAGTTTCTTTTAGGTATTTTAGTATTCTTTTCATAGCATTTAAATATGATTCGTCTGGATTAGATTGAAATCGTGCATATAAATAAACACCAAACATGATATCTAGTATACTAATAGTTAAATATAATAAAGAACCTATCATGCCTCTATAAACCTTTGTATCAATACTTTTACCTTCTTCATCCTTGTCAAGCTTACATGATGGACTTATGGGTGTACCAATGGCTTTGGAACTCTCCATCCTAAATCTTTTAAGTAGCTCTCTTATGTACTTGCTTTGGATGATGGAGATCCCTTTCTTTATTTGTTTGATTTGAAGTTCAAGAAAGAATATTAGTTCACCTATTATGCAAATCTCGAACTCCTCCTGCATGAGCTTAACAAAATCTTGACATAAAGTTTCATTAGTAGACCCAAATATAATGTCATCAACATATATTTGTATTACTAAGATGTCATCATGATCTCTTTTAATGAAAAGGGTTGTTTCTACATTTCCTCTTCAAAATCCATTATTAAGCAAGAATTTAGTTAATCTTTCATACCAAGCCCTAGGTGTTTGTTTTAAACCATATAATGCTTTGTTTAATTTGAAAACATGATTAGAAAAAGCATGATTTTCAAAATTAAGAGGTTGTTCTGCATAAACTTCTTCGGTAATATATCCATTTAGAAAAGTATTTTTAACATCCATTTGAAATAACTTAAAATTTATAAAGCATACATAAGCGAGCATAAGTCTAATTGTTTCTAGTCTAGCAATAGATGCAAAGGTCTCATCAAAGTCAATTCCCTCTTCTTGATTATAATTCTTTGCAACTAATCTTGCTTTATTCCTAATTGCATTTTCATTTTCATCCAATTTATTTCTATATACCCATTTTGAGCCAATTATTGGATGATTTTTAGGTCTTGATACTAAGGTCTATACATTATTTCTTTTGAATTGATTAAGTTTCTCTTGCATTGCATTTATCTAATTATAATCATTTTTGACTTCATCTATGATTTTAGATTCCGTTGGTGCAGAATCTGATTAATGTCGGATTAAGTTGGAGTTGAGGAAGGAGAGGTCACCATCGGTGACCTACAAACCAAAGTCCCATCCGGAGTCGGTAGTGGTGGCTCCAACAGGACCCTCTGACGATTAAGTCAGCTCTTCTGACCAACAAAAATGAAATGCTCAGATAAGAATTTAATAGAATTTTGAGAAGAAAAAGAGAAATTAGAGAAAACATATCTGGAGGATCCTTTTTATAGATGGAGTCTGGAGTAGATTAATAGTGACAGCCATAACCGTCCGATAGTGGACCGCTGGGAGCCACGTGGAGTTTGTTACAAAGAGAGATGTCTATTGCTGTGATGTAGCCATTTGTTGAGATTTAATAGTTAAAGTTTGAAGAAAGCAAGCATTGGTTGGTGAAGAGCTTTGACATACATCAATTCCAAAGGAGTTTGGACTTCTAAAGGAAATTTGACTGAAGGAGAAATTTGAAAGAAGTTCGACTCCTAGAGGAATCCAATTGTAAGGAGTTTGACTCCTAGAGAAACTTGATTGAAGGAGAAATTCGGAAGGAGTTTGGCTTCTGAAGGAATCTGAGTGAAAAAAAAAATTGAAAAGAGTTTCGCTCCTAGAAGAACTTGACTGAAGGAGAAATCTGGATGAAATTCGGTTCTTGAAGGAATCCGACTGAAGAAAAAATTTGGAAGGAGTTCGACTCCTGAAGAAATCCGACTGAAGAAAAAATTCGGAAGAAGTTCAGCTGATGGAGAAATCCAATTGAAGGAGAAGTTTGGAAGGAGTTCGGCTCCTGGAGGAATCCGACTAAAGGAGAAATCTAGAAAGAGTTTGACTGATGGAGGAATCTGACTGAAGGAGAAGTTCGAAAGGAGTTCGGCTGATGGAGAAATTTGATTGAAGGAGAAGTTTGAAAGAAGTTTGACTCTTGAAGGAATCTGACTGAAGGATAAATCGGTAAGGAGTTCGATTCTTGGAGGAATCCGACTAAAAAATAAATCTGAAAGAAGTTCAGCTAATGAAGCAATCTGATTGAAGAAGAAGTTTGGAAGAAATTTGGTTCTTGAAGGAATCCGATTGAAAAAGAAATTTGAAAGGAGTTTGGCTTCTAGAGGAACATGATTGAAGAAGAAATCTGAAAGGAGTTTGGCTCCTAGAGGAATTCGACTGAAAGAGAAATTTGGAAGGAGTTTGGTTCTTGGAGAAATTCGACTGAAGGAAAAATCTAGAAGGAGTTCGGCTAATGGAGAAATTCGATTGAAGAAGAAGTCCGGAAGAAGTTCGGCTCCTAGAGGAATCTGACTGAAGGAAAAATTCGAAACAAGTTTGGCTCCTAGAGGAACTTAACTGAAGGACAAATTCGAAAGAAGTTTGGCTGATGGAGAAATTCAACTAAAGGAGAAATCCATAAGAAGTTCGGCTCCTGGAGGAATTCGACTGAAGGAGAAGTCCGAAAGGAGTTTGGCTCTTAGAGGAATCCGACTGAAGGAGAAATTCAGAAGGAGTTTGACTCCTAAAAGAATCCGACTGAAGGAGAAATCCAAAAGGAGTTTGGCTGATGGAGAAATTCAACTAAAGGAGAAGTTCAGAAGGAGTTTGGCTCCTGGAGGAAACCGATTGAAGGAGAAATCTGGAAGGAGTTCGACTCCTGGAGGAATCTGACTGAAGAAGAAATTCGAAAGAAGTTTGGCTCCTAGAGGAACTTGACTGAATGAGAAATCTAGAAGGAGTTTGGCTCCTAGAGAAATCTGATTGAAGGAAAAGTTTGGAAGGAGTTCGGTTCCTAGAGAAATCCAACTGAAGGAGAAGTTCGAAAGGAGTTCGGTTGATGGAGAAATTCGATTGAAGGAGAAGTTCGAAAGGAGTTCGGCTCCTGGAGGAATCTGACTGAAGGAGAAATCCAGAAGGAGTTTGGCTGATGGAGAAATCCAATTGAAAAAGAAGTCTGGAAGGAGTTCGGCTCCTGAAGGAATCCGACAGAAGAAAAAATTCAGAAGGAGTTTGGCTCTTGGAGGAATCTGACTGAAGAAGAAATTCGAAAGAAGTTCGGCTCCTAGAGGAACTTGACTGAAGGAGAAATCGAAAGGAGTTTGACTCCTGAAGAAATCCGACTAAAGGAGAAGTCCAGAAGGAGTTTGGCTCTTGGAGGAATCCGACTGAAGGAGAAATTTGGAAGGAGTTTAGCTGATAGAGAAATCTGGCAGAAGAAGAAGTTCGGAAGGAGTTTGGCTCCTGGAGGAACGTGATTGAAGAAAAAATTCAAAAGAAGTTTGGCTCCTGGAAAAATCTAACTGAAGGAGATGTCTGGAAGAAGTTCAGCTCCTAGAGAAAGTCTTTCTATGAAAGGTTACCGCTGAGCTTTCTATGAAAGATTCTAAATGCTCTGTGCTTGCTATGGAACGAACTTTTTTCAAGAGAAAGTCTTTTGGAAAGAAGAAGTCTGTGAAAAAGCAGAAGATGAAAGAAGAAAAAAAGAAAAAGGTAGAGTTGAAGAAGAAGGCCGCTGACAAAGAAAAGTGTTTCCATTGCAATAATGATGGCCATTGAAAGCAAAACTGCCCTACTTACCTAGCAACCCTGAAGAATAAGGAGGCAGGTCCTTCTGGAGGTATGCTCGTTATTAAGTCTAACATTACAATTTTTTCTACATCTAGTTGAGTGCTTGACTCTGATTCTAGTGCTCATTTGTGCACTTCCATGCAGGATCTTGAGGATAGCAGGAGGCTGAGGGATGGTGAGATGATCCTATGCATCGAAAATGGAGCAAAAGTTGCTACCGTGGCCATGGAAACATACCCTCTTCGACTACCATCTGGTTTAGACTTAGTGTTAAAAGACTATTATTATGTGCCTGCAACAAGCAAGAATTTGATTTCTATTTCTTGCCTTGCATTAGAAGGCTATGTAATTAGTTTTGTTAAGGACCATTGTAACATTCTTTATGAAAGAAATAAAATTGCAAGTGGTTTCCTTATTAACGATCTTTATCAGTTACATATTGATGTATCTATTTTTTAATATCGAGCAAAATGTGAATACCATGAAACAACCTAGGGATAGTCTAAATAATAGGTATCTACGGCACCTAAGACTAGGTCATATAGCAGAAGATAGGGTTAACAAATTGGAGAAAACTGGGCTATTAAGTCCATTGACTTCCGAGTCATATCTAATTTGTAAATCTTGTCTTCATGGCAAAATGACAAACCTCCCTTTTGTAGGACGTGGGGAAAGGGCCACGGATCTTCTTGCCCTAGTACATACTGATGTGTGCGACTCATTTGATGTGCCGGCTAGAGGCAACTTTATTTACTTCATAATCTTTACCGATGATTTATCTAAGTATGGGTATGTGTATCTTATGAGACACAAGTCTGAAGCTTTTGAAAAGTTCAAGAAATTCAGACATGAAGTAGAAAAGCAAACAAAAAAATCCATTAAGGTTCTTCGATCAGATTGAGGAGGTGGATACCTTAGTCAGGAATTCCTAGACTATCTCAAGGAAAATGGAATAGTCTCTCATGGACTCCACCTGAAACACCTCAACTCAATGGAATTTCAGAATGGAAGAATCGAACTCTATTAGATATGGTCCGATCCATGATGAGCTTCATAAACCTCTCTGATTTTCTTTGGGGACACTGTTTGTTAACTGCAATATACTCACTGAATAGGGTTCTTTCTAAAACCGTTCCTACTATACCGTATGAGATATGGCATGGTAAGAAATCAAGTCTAGTCATCTCAGAATTTGGGATTGTCCGGCTCATGTCAAAAGAGAACAAGCAGACAAGTTAGACTTTAGATCCTTTAGAGCTTGATTTATAGGATATCCTAAAGAGTCATTAGGATATTATTTCTACATTTCAGAAGATCACAATGTGATTATGAGTCGACATGCCATCTTTCTTGAAAAGTAGTTTATTCAAGATAGCGGTACTGGAAAGTAGATCAAGCTTGATGAGAAAGTTTCACAAGAGCAACAAGCTAAGGACCAAATGGAATCAAATCAGGTTAAGCCAATCCAATCACTACCTCCTCCACCTCGTAGATCGAAAAGAGTTTTTCATCCCTCTGAGAGGTACTTATGTACTATTTTGAAGAAAATAGAGAAAATATTCCTCATAGGTAATAGAGTTCATGGTGATGATCCCAAAACCTATAATGAGACAATATCGGATATCAACTCCGAGAAATGGTTAGAGGCAATAAAATCAGAAATTGACTCGATGCACTCAAACCAAATCTAGACCTTGGTAGATCCACCAAAAGGTATAGTACCTATTGGGTGTAAATGGATGTACAAGAGAAAGATTGGTGCAGATAGAAATGTGGAGACATTCAAAGCTAGATTAGTAGCAATATAGTCAATGCGAAGGCATTGACTATCAGGATACCTTTTTGCCAGTAGTTATGCTAAAATCCATTCGTACATTGCCCACTGTTGTAGCCTATTTCGATTATGAAATATGGCAAATGGACATGAAAACGACATTCTTAAATGGATATCTTGAGAAAGATATCTATATGGAACAGTCACTAGGTTTCACATCCAGTGATGATGATCACAAGGTATGCAAGCTGCAAAGGTCTATATATGGACTTAAGCAAGCATCTCGGAGCTGGAATACTCATTTTAATGATGTGATCAAATTATTTAGTTTCATCAAGAATGAAGAGGAACCATGTGTCTTCAAAAAGGTCAGTGGAAGTGCTGTTGTCTTTTTTATATTGTACGTGGATGACATCCTCCTTATTGGAAATGATGTTTCCATGTTGACCATAGTTAAAATGTGGTAATCTAAAGAATTCTCCATGAAAGACCTAGGAGAAGCATCCTTTATTCTAGGAATTAAGATCTATAGAGATAGACCGAATAGGATGCTAGAACTTTCATAGAAGATGTACATAGAGGAAGTGCTAAAAAGGTTTAGCATGGAAAATTCTAAGAGTGGTTTGGTATCCTTCAGACATGGCATTCATCTTTCCAAGAAGATGTGCCCTAGCACACCTGAGGAAATAGAACGCATGAGCAAGATCCCTTATGCTTCAGCAATAGGGAGCCTCATGTATGTCATGTTATATATATGATCCGATATAGCCCATGCTGTGAGTGTGACAAGCAGATATCAATCGAATCTAGGTGAAGAACATTGGACTTCTATGAAATATATTCTTAAGTACTTGAGAAGAATTAAGGATATATTGTTGGTCTTTGGTAATGGAGAACTCCAAGTCCAAGGGTATACAGACTCGAATTTTATATCTAATATAGATGATTGAAAGTCGACATCTGGGAGTCTATTTGTGTGCAATGGTGAAGCTATCAGTTGAAAAAGCTCCAAGCAGACTGTAATAGCAGATTCCACCATGGAAGCAGAATATATTGCTACATCAGAAGCTGCAAAGGAGGCATTTTGGTACAAGAAGTTTACCGCAAAGATTGGAGTGATGCCATCAGATGCCATTCCTCTGTACTATGACAACAATGGCGTCATAGCCCTTGCTAAGGAGCTGAGGTCTCACCAAAAATCCAAGCATATCGAGTGGCGATACCATCTTATCCATGATTACCTCGAGAAGGATTACGTCGAGGTCAAGAAAGTCGACTCCATAGACAATGCGGCGGATCCGCTTATACCGTTGGACCAATAGAAGATCGAAGCCCACCTTGAGAAGATGGAACTTAGATTTGTAGCCAATTGGCTTTAGGTCAAGTGAGAGTTTGTTAGATATGTGGGCCCTAGAAGCCAGAATTGGCTGACACTTGTAACACACTTCTAGGGTCAAAATTATAATTTTGACTATAAATAATAAAATAAATTATTTTCTATCACAAGAGTGTATTTAGTGTCTGTGATACATTTCTTGAGTTAATGGTAATAATAATTCTTATTTTCAATAGTTGAAAATTTAAGACAAGAATTTTCATTATTAACTCATAAAATGCTCTTGACCGTAAGATCATCATGAGGATGGTGATTGATCCAAAAAGTTGGTGTATAATCGCTTCTTCATAGTAGATGAGTTTTCAGTCTACGATATAGAGACACCGGAGCGAGAGCATAGGTACTCGTTAGAGAACGAGGGCACTGAGCGTGACCACCTCGAGCAGTCATAAGAAAGTCTACCTTCTCATCGATGACCAACTCGAATCTACAGTGGTATATCTGGTTCTTTGACCTGAGGAGCATCGGTAGTTCACCTTGAGGGTGTTACAGTTTGACTATACCATGACTCGATCTCCTAGCCATTTGGAACCCTAAGGTGTATGTTGGTGATAGGAACGCGGTGCTGTCGTTAAAACACCGTGTTTATCAGTTTAATCTGACTTTTTAAAATTATTGAAAAAATGTAGATAGTAGTGAGTCGGGTCGAATCCACAGGGAAGGTAGTGTTTTTAGTTTTGAAATCTTTGATTTTTTTTTTTAGAAGAAAAAGAAAATGATTTGAATTTTGAAATAAAAACTAAAGTCGGAAGATTGAAAATAAAAATTAAAAGATGCAGGAATTTAAATTTGGTACTAAGATCTACTAGTTAGATCTTAGCATCTACTTGCAAAGCAATAATTTAAAGTGCAGAAATTAAATTACAATAAAAAGCAAGAAATTAAAAATTAAAATATAAAAATTTTTATTAACTAAAATTTTAGAATTTAAATACATAAAATTTAAAAAGAAAAGATAATAAAATAAAATAGCCTGATCTCTGATCTTGGATCGGCATTGGCAGAAAGATGGTGTAGAAGCTCGGCTCTTCTTCTCGGCACCCGTTGCTTCGAAGCAGCCTTTAACCCATAGCCTGGCTTCGCCCTGTACCAAAGCTTCACCTTGATCGGAGATATATATTTCTGATGGCCTGGGGTCCTTTTTATAGAGCTAGGAGGGCTGGATATTTTTTCTAAAGGCAATATGGGACTAATGCCTTTGTAATCATCAAAATACAAATAAATTTGGATGAAATTTGAATCAAAACAGCTCAGATACGACTCTGATAAATCTGATAAAATCCAGCCGTTCAATAGGAATCCAATGGTCCAAAAATCATCAAAATCGGATGCAGATAAGCTCAGATCGGGTCGGATTAAATTCTGGCCGTTGGATCGCGCTTGATCGAGAAAATCTGGCCGCAAATCGCGCTTCGGGAGTCTTGATCGCCGCCGGCAGCGTTCTGGACCGTCGGATCATCGCCTGGATCGAGCGCTGCCGTCCGATGGTGATCCGCGTGATGTTTGTATCTGAATAAAATTCGGAAGCAACCACAGCCGTCCGATCCTGACCGCAAACAACCACATCCGTCCGATCGCGCAATAACTGTTCCCATGGACCGCGTGGACCGGCCGCACCGCACACCGCAACCAATCAGCGCCGCTGTTGTCGGACGAAAAGACTGAATTACCCTTGTGAGCCGCGATAAATTTCTGTAGACCCTTAAGGGGTCTAGGTCCACCACGTGGCAATCTCTGATTCGCCGGAATTTGCTGAGCTGGCGGTCCACGCCTGGATCGTGGACCGGCTGATGGCTTCAACGGCTGAGTCGGCTTGATGGCTCGGCTTGGCTTGGTGGCTCGGCTTGCGGAGCCGGCTGAGCCGTTTTCTTTTTTATTTAATTTTTATTTATTTTATATTTTTAAAAATTCATATCTTTTTCATTTTAGCTCCGTTTTACTTGAAATTTATTTCGTTGTGATCAGAAAAATGAGCTCTTTCTATTGATAATAAAATTTTATTTTTTAATTTTTATTAATTTTTATTATTTTTTAATTAATTTTTTAATTAATAAAAATATGAATTTTTCAAAAATTATATATAAATTGATTATTAATTCTTAAAAATTAATATAAATTAATTGATAAATTAATACTTTTATTGGTGAATTTATGATGCTTATCACACCCCCCAACTTAAGCTTTGCTCGTCCTCGAGTAAAGAAAGAATTTAGTTTTAAATACCTTTTAACTTTAGAGTTTCGAATTTTACCTAAGCAATTTTCAAAATGGCCATTGATATTCAGTAGAGCTTAAATGAGATATATCATTGGGGTATTAATACTTATCAATAGAAAAATTAAGTAAAGAACATTAAATTTTTCAGAACTTTTTCTAAATTATTCCACTTTTATCTCTGATTTGTCTAAACTTTCATATAGGCAGGTGTATTGCTACTTCCATCCTTCATTTATTAATTTTTATTTTCACATTGCCCACTTTTTGATGCGAATATCATTGCTTACTTAGGCAACGGGACCCGGTTACTCGGTGGGAAACCAATGTTTCTTTTTTTTTTTTTTTTTTTTTTTTTTTTTTTTAACGTTGTACCACTATTGAGTGTCTTAACTCCTTAAGCTTTCTATTTGATCCATGTAGCGAGTCTTGGGCCAATGACTCCCAAACCAGTTGGCTTTAGGGCACTAGGTATAGAATACCCCTCGGGCTTACTAGCTCGAATCAAATAGGCTACGAGTTAAGACTAGCTTTACAACGAGCTTCTTTGCCCTTCCCACCTTTTGACGCGAAACTCAATGCTTGCTTAGGCAAAGAGGCCCGGTTACTCAGTGAGAAGTACTTGGAAACTATTTTATTAAAATAAATTTTTATATGAAGAAACGTATAGTTATCCTACACAAGCCTATAAAAAGTAGACTTTTCTTTGATGCTAGTAGAAAATAATTAGAAATGCTCCAAGAAAAAAAATTTTTATGTTCTGGACTTAACTCTTTATTGAATTTTCTTAATACTTGATTCCTCAATATCTCATAGATTCTCTAATCTGTGTATCAATTTTCTTTTTAAAATGCTTAGTTTAATTCGATTCTTAAGCATAATCAAGTATCTAAATACTAAATACTAACTTTTTCGAGGACTTAAAATTTTAAAATTTTTATTTTTCCCTCCCCCCAACTTAATCGACATTGTCCTCAATGGAGAAGAAAAAATAAAGGATGTAATAAAGAACATGGAAGAATACACCTAACTCAGTATATATATATTTTTATTTATTTATTTATTTATTTATTTTTTTTTTGGTCCAGCACATGCCTTTACAAATTTGAGCTCTCCCTCCAACTTATTCAAATTATCCTAAAAAAAAAATAAGATAAATTAGATAAAAACTAAATATTGGGTTGCCTCCCAACAAGCGCTAAGTTTACCGTCTTCAGCCAGACACAATGTAGCTCACTATCCTGTGTCGAATATTGGATTGACAAATTCCAATGGTTTTGGATTGCCAATCTCAGAAAGTTGATGTTGATTTTTAATCCCATTATTGATATATTCACTTTGTTAATTTTTGGGATATAATTTTATGATTCCATTCTCAGACCCATGTTTATTAAGAATTTCTCCTATTTGTTCTTTCTAAAATGCTCATGAATGGAGTTTTAGGAGTTAAGTTTGATTCAATGGGTGCTGGAATGGTGACTAAAGGCGGTTTTAATTCTGGAGGTAAATTAATGTGATCCTGCTTAAACAACTCCATTGACATTTCATTACATGCCTTTTGATTTTTATAAGAAGAACCAGCTTCTAGGGTTGAAGGGAATAGGACATTAGGTTTATAAGTCTCGGGTAAATCATCTATTCTCTTTTCCCTTATTTCTATCTCATTTAAACTGGAACTAGCATCAGTACTAATTCCTGGCTTGGGTTCTTCTATGTGGTTAGTCTCAGTACTAACCAGTTCCTCTAAATTTTCATTTTGGCTAGCATCAGTACTAGCCTCTCTCACCTGGTCTTGGTATGGGTCCATAAGAATCCTATAGCTTTTAAGTTCAGGAATTACTTTGGTATTCTCAAATTGGGGATTCTTAGATGAAACATTAGATTGATAATTTAATCCAGGTGGTTGGTGGTCATTAGGTGGGTTATTTGAAATTGGTAGGTTCGGTAGTTGATCTAGTTCTCTCCTCATGTTAGACTCAACTAATTATCCTATTTGAGCTTCTAGTCTGGCGATAGATTGCTGTTGAGTTAGAATTAATTGTTGAAGTTGGTTAAATCTATCATCAGCTAGATTGGTCTGTTGAGGAGGTGGGTATGAAGGCTGATTATAATATGATGGCTGGTTAAACTGACTAGGCTGACCATTATTATAGGCATAATTTTGATAATTTTGCTCAAGTGAAATTTGGGTCTGAGCCTGAGTCTGTTGGGATGTCCAAGAAAAATTAAAGTTACTCCAATCTGAATTATATGAATTTGAAAATGGGTCATTAATCAATTTGGAGTATCCTTGAGTAGCTTGAACTTGTTCTTGGATAAAATATGGAAACTGTGCAGTCATAGGATATTCACTTACATGATGGGTTGGACTAGCACAGATTGAATAATTCTCCTGATAATTAGAAGATTGTTGACCTAGGATTAGGAGTTGATCTATTTTCTGATCAAGAAGGTCAACTTTATCTAATTTTTGGACTATTAGGTTCATATTAGCCATTTGATTATTATGTTTAATGTGAATCAACCATTCAATTAAGTTCAACTAAATCAGAAAAAGCGATTTCCTACCATGCATGTATTAGTGTAACCCTAATGTATGGTTTAAAAATTTTTAGAATATTTTTTTTATTTATTATTATTATTATTATTTTATTATATTAAAAATTAATTTTTTTAATTATTTTTATTTATTAATTTTAATTTAATTTAATTTAATTTAATTATTAATTTTTAGTTAGTTTAATTTTTATTTTATTTTATTTTTATTTTATTTTTAGAGGAGTAAGAAAAAGAAAGAAAGAAGAGTTCTAAAGAAGAGGTCCTAAGGAGTCCTAGAACTAAGAAGAAAGAGAAGAATTAAGGTTTAATTAGATTTAATGTTGGTTAGCAATCAAGTTGGTCAATCAATCCTGACTAAGGGTTATCCTAGATCTAGACAGCTCCTAACTGCCAAGGTCACCTTCAAGCCCTCCAAGTGTAGGATTAGCCAATCAACTAGCCAGGTAAGTGTAAGGTCGGTGGGAGTCCCCCCGTTGCTTGCCTTAGACACCAATTGTGCTTGGCCAGGTAAGCGAACGGAACCAATTAGAAACCACCTTCCTTCGGGCCCAATCGTCCCTGAACCACTTTCCTAGACACCAGTCAAATTGACTTATCCTAACCCGGTTCAACTCTTAGGATTCCTTGTCCTATTGAGCTCGAGTTCCTAGGGTTGATGTCTAATTGATTTTAAAATTAAAGGCTTAGGTCAATGCAGGATGCTTGGTTGGTTGTTTGTGGGCTAAGGAAGGGTGATCAAATCCCCACCTTATCTTGTTTAATTGGGTTGTGCCCTTAATTTGATTTAATATGAATATGCACGAAAAAAAAAAAAATTCAATCAAAGGGTTTTATGCAATTTAAACTAGATGCATGCAACTAATTGAATTCTGAAAGGCTTACCTTGCCTCCAGCAATCACCAAAAAAAAATAAAAATAAAAATAAAATAAAAATAAAACTAATATGATGCATGCTCTAAACAGTTAGGGTTTCTAATCTTATCATGAGATTTTTTAATTAGGTTTAAATGAATATTTTTTTAAATTAATTTAAAAATAAAATAAATAAATAAATAAAATAAAAAGAAAAGAGAACTAGGGTTAGGATTGATCTCACCAGGCAAAACTTCTGATTCTTTCTTGTTTTTTTTTTTTTCCTACAAAATAAATAAAAAAAATTAGTAAGAAAATTAAAAATTTTATTTATAATTTAATTTATAGAAAAATCAAAGAGAATCAAAAATTTAATATCCGTGCCTTCCCCGGCAACGGCGCCAAAAACTTGATAGGAACGCGATGCTGTCGTTAAGACACCGTGTTTATCAGTTTAATCCGACTTCTTAAAATCATTGAAAATTGCGTAGATAGTAGTGAGTCGGGTCGAATCCACAGGGAAGGTAGTGTTTTTAGATTTGAAATCTTTGATTTTTTTTTTAGAAGAAAAAGAAAAAAGATTTAGAGTTTTGAAATCAAAAGTGAAGTCGGAAAATTGAAAATAAAAATTAAAAGATGCAGGAATTTAAACTTGGTACTAAGATCTACTAGTTAGATCTTAGCATCTACTTGCAAAGCAATAATAATTAAAGTGCAGAAATTAAATTACAATAAAAATAAAAAGCAAGAAATTAAAATGCAAAAAAAAATTTTTATTAACTTAAAATTTTAGAATTTAAATACATAAAATTTAAAAAGAAAAGATAATAAAATAAAATAGCCTGATCTCTGATCTTGGATCGGCATTGGCAGAAAGATGGTGTAGAAGCTCGGCTCTTCTTCTCGGCACCCGTTGCTTCGAAGCAGCCTTTAACCCATAGCCTGGCTTCGCCCTGTACCAAAGCTTCACCTTGATCGGAGATATTGATTTCTGATGGCCTGGGGTCCTTTTTATAGAGCTAGGAGGGCTGGATATTTTTTCTAAAGGCAATATGGGACTAATGCCTTTGTAATCATCAAAATACAAAGAAATTCGGATGAAAATTTGAATCAAAATAGCTCAGATACGACTCTGATAAATCTGATAAAATCCAGCCGTTCAACAGGAATCCAACGGTCCAAAAATCATCAAAATCGGATGCAGATAAGCTCAGATCGGGTCGGATTAAATTCTGGCCGTTGGATCGCGCTTGATCGAGGAAATCTGGCCGCAAATCGCGCTTCGGGAGTCTTGATCGCCGCCGGCAGCGTTCTGGACCGTCGGATCATCGCCTGGATCGAGCGCTGCCGTCCGATGGTGATCCGCGTGATGTTTGTATCTGAATAAAATTCGGAAGCAACCACAGCCGTCCGATCCTGACCGCAAACAACCACATCCGTCCGATCGCGCAATAACTGTTCCCATGGACCGCGTGGACCGGCCGCACCGCACACCGCAACCAATCAGCGCCGCTGTTGTCGGACGAAAAGACTGAATTACCCTTGTGAGCCGCGATAAATTTCTGTAGACCCTTAAGGGGTCTAGGTCCACCACGTGGCAATCTCTGATTCGCCGGAATTTGCTGAGCTGGCGGTCCACGCCTGGATCGTGGACCGGCTGATGGCTTCAACGGCTGAGTCGGCTTGATGGCTCGGCTTGGCTTGGTGGCTCGGCTTGCGGAGCCGGCTGAGCCGTTTTCTTTTTTATTTAATTTTTATTTATTTTATATTTTTAAAAATTCATATCTTTTTCATTTTAGCTCCGTTTTACTTGAAATTTATTTCGTTGTGATCAGAAAAATGAGCTCTTTCTATTGATAATAAAATTTTATTTTTTAATTTTTATTAATTTTTATTATTTTTTAATTAATTTTTTAATTAATAAAAATATGAATTTTTCAAAAATTATATATAAATTGATTATTAATTATTAAAAATTAATATAAATTAATTGATAAATTAATACTTTTATTGGTGAATTTATGATGTTTATCAGTTGGCTATAGCCACACCATCTATCTACCTCGCTATGGAATCAAGTCCATAAGCCCATGGCCATAGCAGAGTGAAATAATAGAAAGAGTTTCTATTAAGGTTTTCACATCGGACTTGAATCGAATGATTAAATCATATGATAGAAATTAGGGTTTGACGAGTTCACCTTAACCCTAATCTGATCGGAGCTCAAGATAGAAGAACTTAATCACACAAGTAGCTACACCAAGAGATTCATTTTTAATTTTGATGGGTTGCCACCATATACTGCTAGGTGTCACTGGTGGATTTTGGGAGCAATTAGAATGATTTAGATGATCGATCATTCTAGTTGTCTGAATCAGAAGAGTTCTGATCCATCGAAAGGAGTTTCGATGATGTCGATGATAGAGATCGCGACATATCCCATTATCATATAGAATTGAACCTAACTGAATCACACAAACAAGGGTTTGGATCTGGATATCATCAATTGGATTAATCCAGTTTAATTGATTTGAATTAGATTCAATTAGGTTCAAGCGTGCTAGCACATGATTGAGCCTAACGTTCTCCTTCTACTATCATTAAAAGTTGTCTCGACTGAGCCAAATGAGTTTGTGCTCTCTCAGGTTCCTTTACTTGGTCTGACTGGAGCTTGTTTAGATTAGAAAAGGGTTATCTTAATTTATGAGATAAATTTGAGACAACACCTATGATTTTTCGTCACCTACTAATTCTTATCTTTTGACTTTGGTCAAACGTTAACCTTTGACCCTTGGACATCTATCCATGTGTCATGCACCTATTAGACAGCAGATAGGGGCTTGTCCCCTTGCTAGATTTTAGAAAGGAGGGG
>QRFJ01002491.1:48346-81674 GCA_006176705.1 Cocos nucifera | reverse complement strand
GGTTCAACTCTTAGAATTCCTTATCCTATTGAGCTCGAGTTCCTAGGGTTGATGTCTAATTGATTTTAAAATTAAAGGCTTAGGTCAATGCAAGATGTTGGTTGGTTGTTTGTGGGCTAAGGAAGGGTGATCAAATCCTCACCTTATCTTGTTTAATTGGGTTGTGCCCTTAATTTGATTTAATATGAATATGCACGAAAAAAAAAAATTCAAAGGGTTTTATGCAACTTAAACTAGATGCATGCAACTAATTAAATTATGAAAGGCTTACCTTGCCTCCAGCAATCACCAAAAAAAAAATAAAAATAAAAATAAAGATAAAAATAAAACTAATACGATGCAGTTAATATTTCTAATCTTGTTATGAGATTTTTTAATTAGGTTTAAATGAATATTTTTTTAAATTAATTTAAAAGTAAAATAAATAAATAAATAAAATAAAAAGAGAAGAGAACTAGGGTTAGGATTGATCTCACCAGGCAAAACTTCTGATTCTTTTTGTTTTTTTTGTTTTTCCTGCAAAATAATAAAAAAAATTAGTAAGAAAATAAAAATTTTATTTATAATTTATTTATAGAAAAATCAAAGAGATCAAAAATTTAATATCCGTGCCTCCCCCGGCAACGACGCCAAAAACTTGATAGGAACGCGGTGCTGTCGTTAAAATACCGTGTTTATCAGTTTAATCTGACTTTTTAAAATTATTGAAAAAATGTAGATAGTAGTGAGTCGGGTCGAATCCACAGGGAAGGTAGTGTTTTTAGTTTTGAAATCTTTGATTTTTTTTTTTAGAAGAAAAAGAAAATGATTTAAATTTTGAAATAAAAACTAAAGTCGGAAGATTGAAAATAAAAATTAAAAGATGCAGGAATTTAAATCTTGGTACTAAGATCTACTAGTTAGATCTTAGCATCTACTTGCAAAGCAATAATTTAAAGTGCAGAAATTAAATTACAATAAAAATAAAAAGCAAGAAATTAAAATATAAAAATTTTTATTAACTAAAATTTTAGAATTTAAATACATAAAATTTAAAAAGAAAAGATAATAAAATAAAATAGCCTGATCTCTGATCTTGGATCGATATTGGCAGAAAGATGGTGTAGAAGCTCGGCTCTTCTTCTCAGCATCCGTTGCTTCGAAGCAGCCTTTAACCCATAGCCTGGCTTCGCCCTATACCAAAACTTCACCTTGATTGGAGATATATATTTTTGATAGCCTGGGATCCTTGTTTATAGAGCTAGGAGGGCTGGATATTTTTTCTAAAGGCAATATGAGGACTAATGCCTTTGTAATCATCAAAATACAAATAAATTTGGATGAAATTTGAATCAAAACAGCTCAGATACGACTCTGATAAATCTGATAAAATCCAGCCGTTCAATAGGAATCCAATGGTCCAAAAATCATCAAAATCGGATGCAGATAAGCTCAGATCGGGTTGAATTAAATTCTGGCCGTTGGATCGCGCTTGATCGAGGAAATCTGGCCGCAAATCGCGCTTCGGGAGTCTTGATCGCCGCCGGCAGCGTTCTGGACCGTCGGATCATCGCCTGGATCGAGCGCTGCCGTCCGATGGTGATCCGCGTGATGTTTGTATCTGAATAAAATTCGGAAGCAACCACAGCCGTCCGATCCTGACCGCAAACAACCACATCCGTCCGATCGCGCAATAACTGTTCCCATGGACCGCGTGGACCGGCCGCACCGCACACCGCAACCAATCAGCGCCGCTGTTGTCGGACGAAAAGACTGAATTACCCTTGTGAGCCGCGATAAATTTCTGTAGACCCTTAAGGGGTCTAGGTCCACCACGTGGCAATCTCTGATTCGCCGGAATTTGCTGAGCTGGCGGTCCACGCCTGGATCGTGGACCGGCTGATGGCTTTAACGGCTGAGTCGGCTTGATGGCTCGGCTTGGCTTGGTGGCTCGGCTTGCGGAGCCGACTGAGCCGTTTTTCTTTTTTATTTAATTTTTATTTATTTTATATTTTTTTATAAATTCATATCTTTTTCATTTTAGCTCCGTTTTACTTGAAATTTATTTCGTTGTGATCAGAAAAATGAGCTCTTTCTAATGATAATAAAATTTTATTTTTTAATTTTTATTAATTTTTATTATTTTTTAATTAATTTTTTAATTAATAAAAATATGAATTTTTTAAAAATTATATATAAATTGATTATTAATTATTAAAAATTAATATTAATTAATTGATAAATTAATACTTTTATTGGTTAATTTATGATGTTTATCAGTTGGCTATAGCATGTTCATTGTAGGAATTGGATTGCACCAAGAAGGAATCTATCTACCTCGATGGATGAGGAGCAGCTCTATGATAATCATAAGAATCAAGTCCATAAGCCCATGGCCATAGCAGAGTGAAATAATAGAAAGAGTTTCTATTAAGGTTTTCACATCGGACTTGAATCGAATGATTAAATTATATGATAGAAATTAGGGTTTGACGAGTTCACCTTAACTCTAATATGATCGGAGCTCAAGATAGAAGAACTTAATCACACAAGTAGCTACACCAAGAGATTCATTTTTAATTTGATGGGTTGCCACCATATACTGCTAGGTGTTACTGGTGGATTTTGGGAGCAATTAGAATGATTTAGATGATCGATCATTCTAGTTGTCTGAATCAGAAGAGTTCTGATCCATCAAAAGGAGTTTCGATGATGTCGATGATAGAGATCGCGACATATCCCATTATCATATAGAATTGAACCTAACTGAATCACACAAACAAGGGTTTGGATCTGGATATCATCAATTGGATTAATCCAGTTTAATTGATTTGAATTAGATTCAATTAGGTTCAAGAAAATCGTGCTAGCACATGATTGAGCCTAACGTTCTCCTTCTACTATCATTAAAAGTTGTCTCGACTGAGCCAAATGAGTTTGTGCTCTCTCAGGTTCCTTTACTTGGTCTGACTGGAGCTTGTTTAGATTAGAAAAGGGTTATCTTAATTTATGAGATAAATTTGAGACAACACCTATGATTTTTCGTCACCTACTAATTCTTATCTTTTGACTTTGGTCAAACGTTAACCTTTGACCCTTGGACATCTATCCATGTGTCATGCACCTATTAGACAGCAGATAGGGGCTTGTCCCCTTGCTAGATTTTAGAAAGGAGGGGGCACATGCCTAGGGAGGCGTGTGCCCATGGATAGGGACGCTTGGAGTCCCATACGAATGGGACTCCAAGTTGCTTCTTGGATTCTACTTAGCTGATCCCTAGCTATAAACTTTGACCCATCTTAGGCATCATCTAAGGATGAATTAGTGGGACTCTCATCTGATTGGATCAGGTGATGTCATCCCATCAATCAAATTTAGATTTGATCATGCGAAGCAACATGATTGGCCGGGATGATGTGGCACTGCATGGCGTAGCAGGGTCTATATAAACCCTATCTGCGCCCAGCTTTGATGGAGTTCTCTCTTAGCCCATGTCCCAAGGCTGCCCCTCTTCCTCCTTTATGCCATCTTCTAATCCTCTCTCTCCTCCCCATGCCTAAGAAAAGTTGGGCTCTAATTTGGTGCGATCTAGAAAAGAAAAAGCTGACGAGAAAAGAAGAAAGCAGCACTGCTGTAGAAACGATAGCAGATCTTTGAAAGAAGTTTTGAAGATCCTCCTAATTAAATTTAGATCAAATTTTTGGAAAAGTGATAAAGAAGAAGAAGATCTCTAGATCTAGTTCGAGTAGATACCGGTAGAGGCCAGGCGCTTGTGTCGCTAGATCCAGAACCTCAGGCAATTAACAAGATCATCAAAGGATAATTTGATTACCCAGCATCAAGGTATAATTAAATCAGATTTAATTTATTTTTATTTTTATTTATTAAATTTATAAAATTAGATTTAAAATATCTTAGATCTGATCTAGATATCTAAAATTTTTTTTTGAAATATCTCTCTTGATCCGATCAGATCTAAACGAACCTAATTCAAAAAATTAGGATTTTCCCTTCAATTAGTATCAGAGCCAGGTTCTCTAAATTATTTAGATCTAATTTTTAATTTATTTTAATATAATAATTTGATGATTTTATATTTCACATGAGATATGATTAGATCTAAAATTAAAAAAATTAAAATTAAATAATATAGATCTAAGTTCTACAATATGCATGACTAGTTATAAAATAGAATAGTTCTATACATAGTCTTGCATAATAATGATTTATTTTTATTATATTATGATTTTAGATTTATTTATTTTTTTATTTTTTGATGATTATAAATATTATAATAAAATCTAAAAAAATAGAAAAAAAAATTATTTAATTTTTAGATCATATGAGATATGATGAATGCATGTTTAGACTAGTTGTAGAATAGTTTTACATAATTATCTAGATTAGAATTTATTTTGATGTTATCAATTTAAATCAAATTTTTTAGATAATTATGAGATATTTAAGATCTAAAAAATATACATGACATGATACATGAGATATATGCAAAACATGTATTTCGTTAGATCAATTTTACATATGAGATGTACGATGTAGATCTAATTAGTTTTGTAGATTTATATTTCTGATTAAGGCATTCCGCTTGGCCGTCCGGTCATAAGAATAAAATGAGATTTAAATGCCCACTCCTTCCATTCGATGGGATGTTCTTATGATGTATAGGAGTGCTGTGCATTCGTCCTTAATTAAAAATCAAGAACTTACTTTCTGCAAAATTCTAGATCCTGAAATCCTAGGATTTTATTTACATGTTTTATTTGTGAACCCTAACTTAATTAAGAATTAAGATTATAAAATATTAATTAGATCTAAAATTAAGAATTTCATATTTAAGATATATTCATAATATTGGGTTCGGACTTGGGTAGCTCAATTAGGTCTAAGCGGTTGATCAAATCAAATCAAGAGTTGGTTAGATGGGATCAAAAGTGTTTAAATTGACCAGCCTAATAGGATTAAGTCTGGGTCAAGATCGAGTCATGTGAGTGATCAATCAAGCTAAGACCTAATTAGGCTCAGTGGTTAGAGTCTGGATTGTAGGCTAACTTGATTGGTTCTAGCTCAATAATTTGGTGTCTAAGATAAGTTTGGCAGATACGACCGATAGGTTTTTAATTGGGAGCTACTCAACTCGAATGCATTTTTGTCGAGTTAATGGCATATCCCTTCCACTAGTCTCACTTACTTGACCATGTTTGTTGACTTAGTTCTGATCTGAGGTGATCAATAATCCGAGCTAACCCATGCTACTAGGTTAGTTATAATGGTTATGACTATGTCAAGTCTAGTTTAATGAGACCTAAGTCAAATCTCCCTAAGAAAAGATTAAGTCTAAGGTCTTCCACCATTGTAGATGTGTGGGCTCTTTTCGGAGTTGATTGTTCTCAACTAGTTACAGTGGTTCAATTGCACCAAAAAGATGCAACCATCTCTATTAGGCATTGAATTCTATGGGCTGGAGGATGGATTGGACTCAATATTCTCGATACGGTGAGAGACTCAATTAGGAATCCAATCTATGCAAATGATGGGTCTGACTTAACTAAGGAGTGGATCAATATTCTAAGCACGATGAGATTCATGAATTAGAGACCAAGTTTGGGTGCACCATGATTAGAGAATCATTGAACAAAAGTTGTTCACTCATTAGCTAACCCATCACCAATAACTATTAGGTGAGGTGATGAGTCGTTGGTGGGATCACACCACCCACTAGAAATCATTAATCATGGAGATTTTTGCATCTCTATAAAGAGAGTGTAGGGATCCGAGAAAATAGTGGAAGCTAATTTATTTAAAAATTAAAATTCTAAATAAATTGGTTAAGTCTTAATTATAATATCTAACTAGAAACTTTGACTCTCTACAGAAAAATGTCTGCATCCAACCCACTAGCACGAATCCTGGACACCCATAGACTGACTGAACCCAATTATAAGGATTGGCTCTAGAACTTCAAAATTATTTTGGATTTCGAGAAGTTAACTCATGTATTGGATCAGGACCCTCCCACCTTACCTGCTCATCCATCCATTGAATAGAGAGCATCTCTTAAAAAATGGATGGATGAAGATAACAAGGCCAGATATTACATGTTGGGCTCGATGTCTGATGAACTTCAGCGCCAACATGAACATATCAGGACTATCCATCAAATGTTGGCTCACCTACAAGAGATGTTTGATGAACAGAGTCACGCAGCCAAGTATCAAGTCACTAAACAACTATTCAAGGCTAAAATGCGTGATGGGCAATCAGTCCAAGATCATTCTCTGATGATGATCAAGGACTTAGAAGAGCTTGAGAAGCTTGGAGTGAGGTTGGACTTGGATCTGCAGAATGATATAATTCTGTAATCTTTGACTGATGCATATGGACAGTTCATCATGAACTATCATATGCATAAACTTCAAAATTCTCTGACCAAACTTATGAACATGCTGGTTACCACTGAGCTTTCTATGAAAGGTTCTAAAGGCTCGGTGCTTGCTATGGAATGGACTTCTTCTAAGAGAAAGTCTTTTGAAAAGAAGAATTCTGTGAAAAAGCAGAAGGTGGAAGAAGAAAAAAAGAAAAAGACAGAGTTGAAGAAGAAGGCCACTGACAAAGAAATGTATTTTTATTGCAACAATGACGGCCACTTGAAGTGGAACTGCCCTACTTACCTGGCAACCCTGAAGAATAAGAAGGAGGCAGGTCCTGCATCCAGTTGGTTGCTTGACTTTGATTCTAGTGTTCATTTATGTACTTCCATGCAGGATCTTGAGGATAGCAAGAGGCTGAGGGATTGTGAGATGATCATACACATTGAAAATGGAGCAAGAGTTGCTGCCGTGGCCATGAGAATATACCCTCTCGACTACCATCTGATTTAGACTTAGTATTAAAAGACTGTTATTATGTACCTATAGCAAACAGAAATTTGATTTCTATTTCTTGCCTTGCATTAGAAGGCTATGCAATTAGTTTTCTTAAGAACCATTATAACTTTCTTTATAAAAGAAATAAAATTGCAAGTGGTTTCCTTATTAACGGTCTTTATCAGTTATATATTAATGTATCTACTTTTTAATATCGAGCAAAATGTGAATACCATAAAATAACCTAGGGATAGTCCAAATGATAGGTATCTATGGCACCTAAGACTAGATCATATAGCAGAAGATAGGGTTAACAAATTGGAGAAAATCGAGCTATTGAGTTCGTTGATTTTTGAGTCATATCCAATTTGTGAATCTTGTCTTCATGGCAAAATGACTAAGCTTCCTTTTATAGGACATAGAGAAAGGGCCACAGATCTTCTTGCCCTAGTACATACTGATGTGTGCGGCCTATTTGATGTGCCGGCTAGGGACAACTTTATCTACTTCATAACCTTTATCGATGATTTATCTAGGTATGGATATGTGTATCTTATGAAACACAAGTCTGAAACTTTTGAAAAGTTCAAAAAATTTAGACATGAAGTAGAAAAGCAAATAGAAAAATCCATCAAGATCCTTCGATCAGATTGAGGAGGTGAGTACCTTAGTCAAAAATTTTTGGACTATCTTAAGAAAAATGAAATAGTCTCTCAAAGGACTCCATCTGAAATATCTCAACTCAATGAAATTTTGGAATGGAGGAACTGGACTCTATTAGATATGGTTCGATCCATGATGAGCTTCACAGACCTTCCTGATTTTCTTTGGGGATACTGTTTGTTAACTGTAATATACTTACTCGATAGGGTTTCTTCTAAAACTATTCCTATGAAATCGTATGAGATATGGCATGGTAAAAAATCAAATCTATCTATATGGAACAGTCACTAGATTTCACATCCAGTGATGATGATCATAAGGTATGCAAGCTGTAAAGGTCCATATATGGACTTAAGCAAGCATCTCGGAGCTAGAATACTCATTTTAATAATGTGATCAAATTATTTGGTTTCATCAAGAACAAAGAGGAACCATGTGTCTTCAAAAAGGTCAATGGGAGCACTGTTGTCTTTCTCATATTGTACGTGAATGACATCCTCCTTATTAGAAATGATGTTCCTATGTTGATCATAGTTAAAATGTGGTTATCTAAAGAATTCTCCATGAAAGACCTAGGAGAAGCATCCTTTATTCTGGGAATTAAGATCTATAGAGATAAACCGAATAGGATGCTAGGATTTTCATAGAAGATGTACATAGAGGACGTGCTAAAGAGGTTTAGCATGAAAAACTCTAAGAGGGATTTGGTACCCTTCAGACATGGCATTCATCTTTCTAAGAAGATGTCAAATAGCACGCCCGAGGAAATAGAATGCATGAGCAAGATCCCTTATGCTTCAGCAATAGGGAGCCTCATGTATGCCATGTTATGTACATGACTCGATATAGCCCATGCTGCCAGTGTGACAAGCAAATATCAGTCGAATCCAGATGAAGAACACTGGACTTCTATGAAATGTATCCTTAAGTACTTGAGAAGAACTAAAGATATATTGTTGGTCTTTGATAATGGAGAACTCCAAGTCCAGGGGTATACAGACTCGGATTTTTTGTCCGATATAGATGATCGAAAGTCAACATCTGGGAGTCTATTTGTGTGCAATGGTAGAGCTATCAGTTAGAAAAGTTTCAAGCAGACTATGATAGCAGATTCCACCATAGAAGTAGAATATATTGCTACGTCAAAAGCTACAAAGGAGGCATTCTAATATAAGAAGTTTGCCACAGAGATCGGAGTGATACCATCAGATGCCATTCCTCTGTACTACAATAATAATGGTGCCATAGCCCTTGCTAAGAAGCCGAGGTCTCACTAGAAAACTAAGCATATCGAGCGATGATACCACCTCATCCGTGATTACCTCGAGAAGGATTATATCGAGGTCAAGAGAGTCGACTCTATAGACAATACGGTGGACCCGCTTATAAAGCTGTTGGGCCAGCAGAAGATCAAAGTCCACCTTAAGAAGATGAGACTTAGATTTGTAGCCAATTGATTTTAGATCAAGTGGGAGTTTGTTAGATATGTGTGCCCTAGAAGCCAGAATTGGCTGACACTTGTAATACACTTCTAGGAGAAAAATTATAATTTTGACTATAAATAATAAAATAAATTATTTTCTATCATAAGAGTGTATTTAGTGTCTATGACACATCCCTTGAGTTAATGGTAATGATAATTCTTATTTTCAAGAGTTGAAAATTTAAGACAAGAATTTTCATTATTAACTCATAAAATGCTCTTGATCGTAGGATCATC
This sequence comes from Cocos nucifera, assembly GCA_006176705.1. Taxonomy (NCBI): domain Eukaryota; kingdom Viridiplantae; phylum Streptophyta; class Magnoliopsida; order Arecales; family Arecaceae; genus Cocos; species Cocos nucifera. Next base: position 72,431 of record QRFJ01002491.1, on the reverse strand, counting down.
ATGAGGATGGTGATTGATCTGGAAGGTTGGTGTACAATCACTTTTTCATAGTAGATGAGTCTTGAGTCTACGGTGTAGAGACACCAGAGCGAGAATATAGGTACTCATTAGAGAACGAGGGTACTGAGCGTGACCACCTCGAGCTGTCATAAGAAAGTCTACCTTCTCGTCGATGACTGACTCGAAGCTGTAGTGATGTGTTTGGTTCTTTGATCTGAGGTGCATCAATAGTTCACCTTAAGAGTATTATAGTTTGACTACACCATAACTCGATCTCCTAGCCATTCGGAATTCTGAGGTGTATGTTGGCTATAGCATGTTCATTGTAGCAATTGGATTGCATCAAGAAGAAATCTATCTATCTCGGTGGATGAGGAGCAGCCCTATGATAATCATAAGAATCAAGTCCATAAGCCCATGGCCATGGCAGAGTGAAATAATAGAAAGAGTTTCTATTAAGGTTTTCACATCGAACTTGAATCGAATGATTAAATCATATGATAGAAATTAGGGTTTGACGAGTTCACCTTAACCGTAATCTGATCGGAGCTCAAGATAGAAGAACTTAATCACATAAGTAGCTACACCAAGAGATTCATTTTTAGTTTTGATGGGTTGTCACCATATATTGCTAGATGTCACTGGTGGATTTTGGGAGCAATTAGACTGATTTAGATGATCGATCATTCTTGTTGTCTGAATCAGAAGAGTTTTGATCCATCGAAAGGAGTTTCGATGATGTCGATGATAAAGATTGCGACATATCCCATTATCATATAGAACAGAACCTAACTGGATCACACAAACAAGTGTTTGGATATGGATATCATCAATTAGATTAATCTAGTTCAATTAATTTGAATTAGATTCAATTAGGTTCAAGAAAATCGTGCTAGTACATGATTGAGCCTAACGTTCTCCTTTTACTATTATTAAAAGTTATCTCGATTGAGCCAAATGAGTTTGTGCTCACTCAGGTACCTTTACTTGGTCTGATTGGAGCTTGTCTAGATCAAAAAAGAATTGTCTTAATTTATGAGATAAATTTAAGACAACACCTGCCATTTTTCGTCACCTGCTAATTCTTATCTTTTGACTTTGGTCAAACATTGGCCTTTGATCCTTGGACATCTGCCCATGTGTCATGCATCTATTGGAGAGCAGATAAGGGCTTGTCCTCATGCTAGATTTTGAAAAGGAGAAGGTGCATGCCTAGGGAGGCGTGCTCCCATGGATAGGAATGCCAGGAGTGAAGGGAAATCCTAATTTTTCGGTCTAGGTTCATTCAGATCTGATTAGATCAAGAGATATATTTCAAAAAAAATTTTCTTTGATCTATATTAGATCTAAAATGTTTTAGATTTAATTCTTATTATTTTAATAAATAAAATAAAATAAGAATAAATTAAATCAAATTTAATTTACCTAATTTGGGTAATCCAATTACCCGTTGATGATCCTATATGCAGCGGAAGGTTCTGGATCTAGCCGCGCAAGCGCCTGGCCTCTATCGATATCCACTCAGGCTTAATCTGGAGATCCTCTTCTTCTCTATCACATCTCCAAAAATCAGATATGGATCTGATCTAGAGGATCTTCAAAACTTCTTTTGAAGATCAGTAGTTGTCCTTTGCAGCAGTGCAGCCTTCTAGCTTTCAATCGCCTTTCTTTGATCTGAATCGCACCAACCAAAAAATCCAAAACTCCTTTTGGACGTGGAGAGGAGAGGGAGAAGGTGGTTTGGCATGGAGGAAGAGGGGAGAGGCAGCCTTGGGGTGTGGGAATTGTGATTCCTTTCAATCACTTCCAATCACTTCCTTGGTTGGGCGCAGGGTCTTATTTATAAACTATCTGTGATCCAACTTCTCTTCTTCCCAACCAATCACAACTCTTTATGAAATTAGATCTAAATCTGATTGGTGGGAATAGAGTCCCCTGGATTCCTCCTTAGAGGGTGCCTAAGACCAGTCAAAGTTGGTTCTTAGGAGAACTCTAATTGGAATCCAAAAAGGAGATGGAGTTCTTGTCCAATAAGGACTCCTAGGCGCCTCCAACTTGGGCACACACCAAGGGTGGCATGCACCCTCTTTCTTGCCAGGTTCTAGTAGGGGGACAAGCCCCCACAAGCTCTCCAATAGGTGCATGACATGTGGTCAAAAGTCAAAGTGTCAATGGTCAACATTTGACCAGTCAAAGGTAGACTTTTGACCAAAGTCAAAGAACAAGAAATGGCAGGTGACCAAAAATGGCAGGTAATGTCTTACAAAATAAGACAACCTTTTTTGACTTGGACAACCTCCAGTCAGACCATATGAAGGCCTCTAATTGAGCACAAACTCCTTTGGCTCAGTCAGGACAACTAATTTATGATAGCAAAAGAAGAACGTTAGGTTCAATCAAGTGCTAGCACGATTTTCTTGAACCTAATTGAATCTCATTCAGATCAATTAAACTGGATCAGTTCAATTGATGATCATCAGATTCAAACCCTTGTTTGTGTGACCCAATTAGATTCAGTTCTATATGGTAATGGGATATGTCATGATCTCTATCATCGACATCATCGAAACTTCTTTCGATGGATCAGAACTCTTCTGATTCGAATAGCTAGAATGATCGATCATCTAAATCATTCTAATTGCTCCCAAAATCCACCGATGACACCTAGCAGTATATGGTGGCAACCCATCAGAGCTGAATGCGAACCTCTTGGTGCAGCTACTTGTGTGATTAAGTCCTTCTATCTTGAGCCCCGATCAGATTAGGGTTAAGGTGAACTCATCAAACCCTATTTTCTGTCATATGATGTAATCATTCGATTCGAGTCCGATGTGAAAATCTAAATAGAAACTCTTTCTATTATTTCTCTGCCATGGCCATGGACTTCTGGATTTGATTCTCATGATTATCATAGGGCTGCTCCTTTACCACCGAGGTAGATAGATTCCATCTTGATGCAATCCAGTTCCTACAATGAACATGCTATAGCCAACATACACCTCAGGGTTCCGAATGGCTAGGAGACTGAGTAATGGTGTAGTCAAACTATAACTCCCTCAAGGTAAACTACCGATGCACCTCAGGTCAAAGAACCAGATACACTACTGCAGCATCGAGTCAGTCATTGACGAGAAGGTAGACTCCCTAATGACTACTCGAGGTGGTCACGCTCAGTGCTCTCGTTCTCTAACGAGTACCTGTACTCTCGCTCTAGTGTCTCCACACCATAGACTCAAGACTCATCTACTAAAGAGAAGGATTGTACACCAACCTTTCGGATCAATCACCATCCTCGTGATGATCCTATGGTCGGGAGCATTTTATGAGTTAATAATGATTATTCATGTCTTAAATCTTCAACTTTTGAAAATATGAATTATCATTACCATTAACTCAAAGGATGTATCACAGACACTAAATACATATATGTGATAGAAAATAATCCATTTTATTGATATTAGTCAAAATTATAATTTTGCCCTTAGAAGTGTATTACAAGTGTCAGCCAATTCTGGCTTCTAGGGCATATATATCTAACATGGAGTCCCATACGGATAGGACTTCAAGTTGCTTCTTGGATTCTACTTAGGTGACCCCTAGCTATAAGCTTTGACCCATCTTAGGTGTCATCTAAGGATGAATTAGTGGAGCTCTTATTTGATTGGATCAGGCCATGTCATTCCACCAATCAGATTTAGATCTAATCGCACGAAGCAACGTGATTGGTCGAGATGATGTGGCATTGCATGGCGCAGCAGGATCTATATAAACCCTATCTGTGCCTAACTTTGATGCAGTTGTCTTTTAGCCCATGCCCCAAGGCTACCCCTCTCCCTCCTCCATGCCATCTTCTAATCCTCTCTTTCCTCTCCATACCCAAGGAAAGTTGGGCTCTAGTTTGGTGCGATCCAAGAAAAAAAAAGCTAACGAGAAAGGAAGAAGGCAGCACTGCTGCAGAGATGACAGCAGACCTTCGAAAGGAGTTTTGAAGATCCTCCAAATTAGATCCATATCTAATTTTTAAAAATATGATAAAGAAGGAGAAGATCTCTAGATCTAGCTCGAGTGGATACTAGTAGAGGCCAGGCACTTACATGGCTAGATCCAGAACCTCAGGCAATCAGCGGATCATAAAGGGTAATTTGATTACCCAGCATCAAGATATAATTAAATCAGATTTAATTTATTTTTATTTTATTTATTATATCTATAAAATTAAATCTAAAATATCTCAAATCTAATCTAGATATCTGAAAAAAATTTTTGAAATATCTCTCTTGATCCGATCAGATCTAGACAAACCTGATCTAAAAAATTTGAATTTTCCCTTCAAATGGTATCAGAGTCAGGTTCTCTAAATTATTTAGATCTAATTTTTAATTTATTTTAATATAATAATTTAATGATTTTAGATGTCACATAAGATATGATTAGATCTAAAATTAAAAAAATTAAAATTAAATAATATAGATCTAAGTTCTACAATATGCATGACTAGTTGTAAAATAGAATAGTTCTATACATAGTCTTGCATAATCATAATTTATTTTAATTAAATTATAATTTTAGATCTATTTATTTTTTATTTTTTGATAATTATAAATGTTATAATAAAATTTAAAAAATAAAAAATAAAATTATTTAATTTTTAGATCATATGAGATATGATGAATGTGTGTTTAGACTAGTTGTAGAATAGTTCTATATAATTATCTAGATTAGAATTTATTTTGATGTGAACAATTTAAATTTAATTTTTTAGATAATTATGAGATAATTAAGATATAAAAAATATGCATGATATAATACATTAGATGTATGCAAAACATGTATTTAGTTAGATCAATTTTATATATAAGATGTATGATGTAGATCTAACTAGTTTTGTAGATTTATATTTATGATTAAGGAGTTCCCCTTGGCCATCTGGTCATAAGAACAAAGTAGAATTTAAATACCCTCTCCTTCCATTTGATGGGGTGTTCTTATGATGTGTAGGGGTGCTGCGCATTGGTCCTTAATCAGAAATCAAGAACTTACTTTCTGCAAAATCCTAGATCCTGAAACCCTAGAATTTTATTTACATGTTTTGTTTGTGTATCCTAACTTAATTAAGAATTAAGATTATAAAATATTAATTAGATCTAAAATTAAGAATTTCATATCTAAGACATATTCATAATATTGGGTTTGGGCTTGGATAGCTCAATTAGGTCTAAGCAGTTGATCAAACCGAATCAAGAGTTGGTTAGATGGGATCAACAATGTTTAAATTGACCAGTCTAATAGGATTAAGTCTGGGTCAAGATCAAGTCACGTGAGTGATCAATCAAGCTAAGACCTAATTAGGCTCAATGGTTAGAGTCTGGATTATAGGCTAATCTGATTGGTTCTGGCTCAACAATTTCATATCTAAGGTAAGTTTGGCAGATACGACCGACTAATTTTTAATTGGAAGCTACTCAACTCGAATGCATTCTTATCGAGTTAATGGCATATCCCTTCTACCGATCTCACTTACCTGGCCATGTTTGTTGACTCAGTTCTGATCTGAGGTAATCAATAATCTGAGCTAACCCATGCCACTAGGTTAGCCATAATGGTTATGACTATGTCAAGTCTAGTTTAATGAGATCTAAATCAAATCTTCCTAAGAAAAGATTAAGTCTAAGGTATTCCACCATTATAGATGTGTGAGCCTTTTTTGGGGTTGATTGTTCTCAGCTAGTTATAGTGGTTCAGTTAAATCGAAAAGATGCAACCATGTCTATTAGGCATTGGATGCTACGGGCTGGAGGATGGATTGGGCTCAATATTCCAGATACGGTGAGAGGCTCAATTAGGAATCCAATCTGTGCAAATGGTAAGTCTGACTTAACTAAGGAGTGGATCAATAATCCGGGCATGGTGAGATTCATGAATTAGAGATAATGTTTGGGTGCACCATGATTAAAAATCATTAAACAAGAGTTGTTCACTCATTGGCTAACCCATCACCAATAACTATTAGGTGAGATGATGAGTCAGTTGGTGAGACCACACCACCCACTAAAAATCATTAATTATGGAGATTTTTGCATCTCTACAGAGGAAGTGTAGAAATCTGAGAAAATAGTGAGAGCTAATTTATTTAAAAATTAAAATTCTAAATAAATTGGTTAAGTCTTAATTACAATATCAAACTAGAAATTTTGACTCTCTATAGAAAAATGTTTGCATCCAATCTGCTAGCACGAATCCTAGACACCCATAGACTGACCAGACCCAATTACAAGGATTGGCTCCAGAACCTCAAAATCATTTTGGGTTCCAAGAAGTTAACTCATGTATTGGACCAGGACCCTCCCACTTTATCAGTTCGTCCATTCACTGAACAGAGAGCGTCTCTTAAAAAATGGACAGATGAAGATAACAAGATCAGATATTACATATTGGGCTCGATGTCTGATGAACTTCAGCACCAACATTAAGATATCAGGACTGCCCATCAAATGTTGGCTCACCTATAAGAGATATTTGGTGAACAGAGTCATACAGCCAAGTATCAAGTCACTAAACGACTATTCAAGACTAAAATGCATGATGGATAGTCAATCCAAGATCATTATCTGATGATGATCAAGGACTTAGAAGAGCTTGAGAAGCTCGAAGTGAGGTTGGACTTGGATCTATAGAATGATATAATTCTGCAATCTTTGACTGATGCATATGGGCAGTTTATCATGAACTATCATATGCATAAACTTCAAAATTCTCTGGCCGAACTTATGAACATGCTGATTACCGTTGAGCTTTCTATGAAAGGTTCTAAAGGCTCAGTGCTTGCTATGGAATAGACTTCTTCCAAGAGAAAGTCTTTTGGAAAGAAGAAGAAGTTTGTGAAAAAGAAGAAGGTGAAAGAAGAAAAAAAGAAAAAGACAAAGTTGAAGAAGAAGGCTGCTGATAAAGAAAAGTATTTTCATTGCAACAATGATGGCCACTGAAAGCGGAACTATCCTACTTACCTGGCAACCCTGAAGAATAAGGAGGCAGATCCTTCTAAAAGTATGCTTATTATTGAGTCTAATCTTTCGATTTTTTCTACATCAAGTTGGGTGCTTGACTCTGATTCTAGTGCTCATTTGTGCACTTCCATGCAGGATCTTAAGGATAGCAGAAGGCTGAGGGATGGTGATATGATCCTATGCATCAAAAATGAAGCAAGGGTTGTTGGCGTGGCTATGGGAACATATCCTCTTTAACCACCATCTGGTTTAGACTGTGTTAAAAGACTGTTATTATGTGCCTGCAGCAAGCAAAAATTTGATTTCTGTTTCTTACCTTGCATTAGAAGGCTATGTAATTAATTTTCTTAAGGACCATTATAACATTCTTTATGAAAGAAATAAAATTGCAAGTGATTTTTTTATTAACGATCTTTATCAGTTACATATCGATGTATCTATTTTTTAATATCGAGCAAAATATGAATACCATGAAATGACCTAGGGATAGTCCAAATAATAGGTATCTATGGCACCTAAGACTAGATCATATAGCAGAAGATAGGGTTAACAAATTAGAGAAAATCAGGCTATTGAGTTCGTTGACGTCCGAGTCATATCCAATTTATGAATCTTGTCTTCATGGCAAAATGACTAAGCTCTCTTTTATAGGACATGAGGAAAGGGCCATGGATCTTCTTGCCCTAGTACATACTGATGTGTGCGGCCCATTTGATGTGCTGGCTAGAGGCAACTTTATCTACTTCATAATCTTTACCGATGATTTATCTAGGTATGGGTATGCGTATCTTATGAGACACAAGTCTGAAGCTTTTGAAAAGTTCAAGAAATTTAGATATGAAGTAGAAAAGTAAATAGAAAAATCCATCAAGATTCTTCAATCAGATTGAGGAGATGAATACCTTAGTAAAAAATTCTTGAACTATCTCAAAAAAAATAGAATAGTCTCTCAATGGACTCCACCTGGAACACCTCAACTCAATAAAATTTCAGAATGAAGGAATCGAACTCTATTAGATATGGTCCGATCCATGATGAGCTTTATAGACCTTCCTGATTTTATTTAGGGATACTGTTTGTTAACTGTGATATACTTACTGAATAGGGTTCCTTCTAAAATCGTTCCTACCACACCGTATGAGATATGGCATGGTAAAAAATCAAGTCTAGTCATCTCAAAATTTAGGATTGTCCAACTCATGTCAAAAGACAACAAGCGGACAAGTTAGACTTCAGATCCTTTAGAGCTCGATTTATAGGATATCCTAAAGAGTCATTAGGATATTATTTCTATATTCTAGAAGATCACAATGTGATTGTGAATCGATATGCCATCTTTCTTGAAAAGCAGTTTATTTAAGATAGCGGCATTGAAAAGCAGATCAAGCTCGATGAGAAAGTCTCACAAGAGCAACAAGCTAAGGACCAAATGAAACTAAATCAGGTTAAGCCAATCCAATCACTACCTCCTCCACCTTGTAGATCGAAAAGAGTTTTTCATCCTTCTGAGAGGTACTTAGGTACTATTTCGAAGAAAATAGAGAAAATGTTTCTCGTAGGTAATGGGGTTCATAGTGATGATCCCAAAATCTGTAACGAGACGATATCGGATATCAACTCCGAAAAATGGTTAGAGATAATGAAGTCAGAAATTGACTTGATGCACTCAAACCTAATCTAGACCTTGGTAGATCTACCAGAAGGTATAGTATCTATTGGGTGTAAATGGATCTACAAGAGAAAGATTGGTGGAGATGGAAATGTAGAGACATTCAAAGCTAGATTAGTGGCAAAAGGTTATAGTCAATGCGAAGGCATTGACTATCAAGATACTTTTTCGCTAGTAGCTATGCTAAAATTCATTCGCATATTGCTTGCTGTTGTAGCCTATTTTGATTATAAAATATGGCAAATGGACATGAAAATGGCATTCTTAAATGGATATCTTGAGGAAGATATCTATATGGAACAGTCGCTAGATTTCACATTCAATGATGATGATCACAAGGTATGCAACCTGCAAAGATCCATATATGGACTTAAGTAAGCATCTCGGAGCTGGAATACTCATTTTAATGATGTGATCAAATTATTTGGTTTCATCAAGAATGAAGAGGAACCATGTATCTTCAAAAAGGTCAGCGGGAGTGTTGTTGTCTTCCTCGTATTGTACGTGGATGACATTCTCCTTATTAGGAATGATGTTCCCATGTTGACCATAGTTAAAATATGGTTATCTAAAGAATTCTCCATGAAAGATCTAAGAGAAGCATCCTTTATTCTAGAAATTAAGATCTATAGAGATAGACCGAATAGGATGCTAGGACCTTCACAGAAGATGTACATAGAGGAAGTGCTAAAGAGGTTTAGCATGAAAAACTCTAAGATGGATTTGGTACCCTTCAGACATGGCATTCATCTTTCCAAGAAGATGTGCTCTAGTACACCTAAGGAAATAGAATGCATGAGCAAGATTCCTTATGCTTCAGTAATAGGAAGCCTCATATATGCCATGTTATGTACACAATCCGATATAGCCCATGCTGTGAGTGTGACAAGCAGATATCAGTCGAATCTAGGTGAAGAATACTGGACTTTTGTGAAATATATTCTTAAGTACTTGAGAAGAACTAAGGATATGTTGTTGGTCTTTGGTAATGGAGAACTCCAAGTTCAGGGATATACAGATTCGGATTTTATGTCTGATATAGATGATCGAAAGTCGACATCTGGGAGTCTGTTTGTGTGCAATAGTGGAGCTATCAATTGGAAAAGCTCCAAGCAGACTGTGATAGCAGATTCCATCATGAAAGCAGAATATATTACTGCGTCAGAAGCTGCAAAGAAGGCATTCTGATATAAGAAGTTTACCTCAAAGATCGGAGTGATGCCATCAGATGCCATTCCACTGTACTGCAACAACAATGGCGCCATAGCCCTTGCTAAAGAGCCGAGGTCTCACCAAAAATTCAAGCATATCGAGTGGCGATACCATTTCATCCGCGATTACCTCGAGAAGGATTACGTCAAGATCAAGAGAGTCAACTTCGCAGATAATGCGGTGGACCCACTTATAAAGTCATTGGCCCAGCAGAAGATCGAAGCCTACCTTGAGAAAATGGGACTTAGATTTGTAGCCAATTGGCTTTAGGTCAAGTGGGAGTTTGTTAGATATGTGTGCCCTAGAAGTCAGAATTGACTGACACTTGTAATACACTTCTAGGGATAAAATTATAATTTTAACTATAAATAATAAAATGAATTATTTTCTACCATAAGAGTGTATTTAGTGTCTGTGATACATCCCTTGAGTTCATGGTAATGATAATTCTTATTTTCAAGAGTTGAAAATTTAAGACAAAAATTTTCATTATTAACTCATAAAATGCTCTTGATCATAGGATCATCATGAGGATGGTGATTGATCTAGAAGGTTGGTGTACAATCGCTTCTTGTAGTAGATGAGTCTTGAGTCCATGGTGTAGAGACACCGAAGCGAGAATATAGGTACTCGTTAGAGAATGACGGCACTGAGCGTGTCCACCTCAAGTTGTCATAAGGAAGTCTACCTTCTCGTCGATGACTGACTTGAAGCTATAGTGGTGTGTCTAATTCTTTGACCTGAGGTGCATCGGTAGTTCACCTTGAGGGTGTTATAGTTTGACTACACTATGACTCGATCTCCTAGCCATTTGGAATCCTGAAGTATATGTTGGCTATAGCATGTTCATTGTAGGAATTGGATTGCACCAAGAAAGAATCTATCTACCTCGATAGATGAGGAGCAACCCTATCATAATCATAAGAATCAAGTCCATAAGTCCATGGCCATGGTAGAGTGAAATATTAGAAACAGTTTCTATTAAGGTTTTTACATCGGACTTGAATCGAATGATTAAATCATATGATAGAAATTAGGGTTTGACGAGTTCACCTTAATCCTAATTTGATCGGAGCTCAGGATTGAGGAACTTAATCACACAAGTAGCTGCACCAAGAGGTTTATTTTCAGTTTTGATGGGTTGCCACCATATACTGCTAGGTGTCACTGATGAATTTTGGGAGCAATTAGACTGAATTAGATGATCAATCATTCTAGTTGTCTGAATCAGAAGAGTTCTGATCCATTGAAAAGAGTTTCGATGATGTCAATGATAGAGATCATGACATATCCCATTAATGTATAGAACTAAATCTAACTGGATCACACAAACTAGGATTTGGTTCTAGATATCATCAGTTGGATTAACTCAATTTAATTAATTTGAATTAGATTCAATTAGGTTCAAGAAAATCGTGCTAGCACACAATTTAGCCTAACGTTCTCCTTCTACTATCATTAAAAGTTGTCTCGACTGAGCCAAATGAGTTTGTGCTCACTCAGGTACATTTACTTGATCTGACTGGAGCTTGTCCAGGTCAGAAAAGAATTGTCTTAATTTATGAAATAAATTTGAGACAACACCTACCATTTTTCATCACCTGCTAATTCTTATCTTTTGACTTTGGTCAAACGTTGACCTTTGACCCTTGGATATCTGCCCATGTGTCATGCACCTATTGGAGAGTAGATAGGGGCTTGTCTCCTTGCTAGATTTTTGAAAGGAGGGGGCGCACACCTAAGGAGGCGTGCACACCTAAGGAGGCGTGCATCTATGGATAGGGACTCCAGGTTGCTTCTTGGATTCTACTTAGGTGACCCCTAGCTATAGACTTTGACCAGTCTTAGGCGCCATCTAAGGATGAATTAGTGGGGCTCTCATCTGATTGGATCAAGTGATGTCATCCCACCAATCAGATTTAGATCTGATTGAATGAAGCTTCGTGATTGGTCGGGATGATGTGGCACTGCATGGCGCAGCAGGGTCTATATAAACCCTGTCTGCACCCAACTTTGATGGATTTCTCTCTTAGTCCATACCCTAAGACTACCCCTCTCCCTCCATGCCATCTTTTGGTCCTCTCTCTCCTCTCCACACCCAAGAAAAGTTGGGCTCCAGTTTGGTGCGATCTAGGCAAGAAAAAGCTGACGAGAAAGGAAGAAGGCAGCACTGCTGCAGAGATGATAGCAAATCCTCGAAAGGAGTTTTGAAGATCCTCCAAATCAGATCCAGATCTGATTTTTGGAGAAGTGATAAAGAAGGAAAAGATCTCTAGATCCAACCTGAGTGGATACCGGTAGAGGTCAGGCGCTTGCATGGCTAGATGCAGAACCTCAGGTAATCAGCAGGATCATCAAAGGATAATTTGATTACCCAGCATCAAGGTATAATTAAATTATATTTAATTTATTTTTATTTTTATTTATTAGATCTATAAAATTAGATCTGAAACATCTCAAATTTGATCTAGATACCAAAGAAAAAATTTTGAAATATCTCTTTTGATCCGATCAGATCTGAATGAACTTCATCCAAGAAACTAGGATTTCCTCTTTAATCTTATCTCCAGCTGAGGTTGAACGAGATCTTATCTTCAGTCGAGGTTGAAGAAGATCTTATCTTCTATTGAAGGGTTGGAGCTCAAGAGAGATCTTATCTCCAGTCGAGATTGATGTTGAAGCTCAGGGGAGATCTTATCTCTAGTTAAGGTTGAAGTTGAAGTTGAAGCTCGAGGGAGATCTTATCTCTAGTCGAGGCTGACGTTGAAGTTAAAGCTCGGGAGAGAATTCTGCTCTCGGATTCCTATGCTTGCTGCTTGTTGCGGACATCGAGCTCGTTGTAGACGTCGGGCTTGTTATGGACGTCGAACTAGGATCTCTCTTGCAAATCAGGATAAGGTTCTGCCTTTCGCATTTGACGTAGTCAGATTGTCATGTGAAAGCATGTGTAAGGATTCTCCATCAAGCTTCTTCCTTCTCCTCATCTTTGGTCTACGAGGTTTCGACCTTTGCTCATGCTAGGATAAGATTCTCCTCCTATTCCTAATAGGCTGTAGGGATGTATTTAGGATTATTGTCGAGGCCTCTCCTCTCACCTTATCTAAAATGAACGAGGCCTTCAACTTTACTCTCGTTAGGATGAGGTTCTCCTCCTGTTCTTAATAGGCTGTAGGAGCATATTTAGGATTGTTGTCGGGGCCTCTCCTCTCACCTCATCTAAAATGAACGTGGCCTTCAACTTTGCTCACGTTAGGACGAGGTTCTCCTCCTATTTCTAATGGGCCGTGGGGGCACATAAGGGTCATTGTCAGAGCCTCTCCCCCCATCTCTTCTAAAATGAATGAGGTTTCAACTTTGCTCACATTAGGATGAGGTTCTCTCCTATTCCTAATGGACTGCGGGGGCATATAAGGGCTGTTGTCAGGGCCTCTCCTCCATCTCTCTAAAATGAATGAGATCTTTGACTTTGCTCATGTTAGGATGAGATTCTCTTCCTATTCCTAATGAGCTGTGGGGACACATAAGAGCCATTATCAGGGCCTCTCCCACCATCTCATCTAAAATGAATGAGGTCTTCGACTTTGCTCACATTAGGACGACGTTCTCCTCCTATTCCTAATGGGTAGGACATATAAGAGCCATTGTCAGGGCCTCTCCCTCATCTCATCTAAAATGAATGAGGTCTTCGACTTTGCTTATGTTAGGATAAGGTTCTCCTCCTATTCCTAATGGATTGTAGAGCACATAAGGACCGTTGTCAGGGCCTCCCCTCACCTCATCTTAAAATGAATGAGGCCTTCAACTTTGCTAACGTTAGGATGAGGTTCTCCTCCTATTCTAATGGACCGTGGGGCAATAAGGGCCATTGTCAAGGCCTCTCCACCCATCTCTTCTAAAATGAATAAGGTCTTTGACTTTGCTCACATTAGGATGAGGTTCACCTCCTATTCCTAGAAACTATGGGGGCACATAAGGGCCATTATCAGGGCCTCTCCTCCCATCTCGTCTAAAATGAACAAGATCTTCGACTTTGCTCATGTTAGGATGAGATTCTCCTCTGTTCCTAATGGACTGTGGGGGCACATAAGGGCCATTGTCAGGATCTCTCTTCCATCTCGTCTAAAATGAATGAGGTCTTCGACTTTGCTCACATTAGGATGAGATTTCTCCTCCCATTTCTAATGGGCTGTAGGGGGCATAAGGGCCTGTTGTCAGGGCCTCTCCCCTCATCTCGTCTAAAATGAACGAGGTCTTCGACTTTGCTCATATTAGGATGAGGTTCTCCTCCTATTTTTAATGGACTGTAGGGATGCATAAGGGCCATTGTGAGGGTCTCTCCCCTCATCTCGTCTAAAATGAACGAGGCCTTCGACCATGCTCACGTTAGGATGAGGTTCTCCTCCTGTTCCTAACATGGCCATTATTGATTGCTTCTTTCCTATCATCATATAGTTTTTGCACTAACAAACAATAACATTGAAATGGAGGAGTTTTATTAACAAAAAATTACTAGTAGTACATCCTTAGATTTTTTGAATTTCATGATCGTAGGAGCATCTTCCCTCCGAGCTCCTTCAAGCGATAAGTTTCAGGCCAGACGACCTCCTCTACTTCATATGGGCCTTCCCAATTTGGGGTAAGCTTCTCCTAGCTCTGAGGCTGAGAGATGGCGGCTCGTCGAAGCACTAAGTTTCCCACTCTGAATATTTTACCTCTAACTTTGGAGTTATAGTATCAGGCCACCCTTCACCTATAGGCTGTTATCCGAATCTGAGCATCCTCTCTTTTTTCTTCTACTAGGTCGAGATTGACTCTGAGGTTCGGTGAGTTACACTGCTCATTGAAGGCCACAACCCGCACTGATGGGAGCTTAAGCTCGATTGGAATGACTGCCTCCATTTTGAAAGCTAAGGCGAATGGTGTTTCCCCAATCGATAGCCTTTGAGTAGTTCAATATGCCTAGAGAATGTAGTAGAGTTCGTCCACCCAGACCCCTCTTGCTCTATCAAGCCTTGTCTTGATGCCTTATAGTAGAATTTGGTTGGTCACTTCAGCTTTCCCATTTGCCTGTGGGTGGGCTATCGATATAAAGTAATGAAAGATGTTTAGATCCTCACAGAACATGACGAACCTCATCCCAGCAAACTATCGCCCATTATATGTTATGAGAGGTCAGGGCAAACCAAACCAATAGATCATTGACTTTCAAATGAAGTTCTATACCTTAACCTCAGTAATTTTTGCTAGTGGTTCGGCTTCGACCCATTTAGTAAAGTAGTCAATCGCGACTAGGAGAAACTTTCATTGCCTGGATGCCATCGGAAAGGGCCAAGTATATCCATTCTCCATTGCGTAAATGGCCAAGGTGCGCTTAGTGGAGTAAGCTCGAAGGCCGACTATTTTTGTAGGTTTGCATTCTTTTAACAGCGGTCATATTTCTTGGCATACTCCATAGAATTATGGTATAAGGTTGGCTAATAGTACCCTTGCCGAAGTAGTTTTTATGATAGAAATCTGACTCCTACATGACTTCCATAAATTCTCTCATGCACTTTCCATAATGCAAAGTCAACCTCTGAAGGTTGGAGACATCTCAGCAACGATAGTGAATACGATCTCTTATACAACTTGCCCTCATACAAAATATACCGAGAGGCTTGATTCCTGAGTTTTCGAGCTTCTTTTGAATCACGAGGAAGAACTTTCTCTTTGATATAGGCAACTAACGAGTCAATCCAGCTCAACTCAAGCTCCATCTGCATAACGAACTATGATTCCTCTAAGCTTGGGCATTTTAGAGTTTTGAAAAATACTTCTTTGGATAGTTCGACTGGGGCTAAAGTGGCCAATTTAGAGAGGAGGTTGGTTCTTGTATTTTTTGGCCTCAGAATCTATCAAATGCCACAACTGTTGAAGGTTAGAGTCAAATCCTTTATTTTCTTAAGGTATTTCATCATACTTTCCTCCCATGCTTCATAGTTGCCACTAACTTGGCCGACCACTAATTGAAAATCGCTATAGACTTGAAGTCGATCTACTTTTAACTCTCTTGCTATTTTTAACCCAAGATCAGTGCTTCATATTTAGCCCCATTATTAGTTGCAAAGAATTCTTAGTGTAGCACATACTCAGCGATGACTCTCTCGAGGCTGACTAAGACTAACCCCGCACCTACTCTAATGGAGTTGTACGAACCATCCACGTACAAGGCCCAAAAACCTTCAAAAAGATCGACACTCTCTTCGGGGAGGCTCGGTTGCGACAACAGAGCATCAATCTCATTCTGTTCAAGCTCGACATCATCTGGAATGGTACATTCTACTATAAAATCTATCAATATCTGAGCTTTGATTAATGGCCTAGGTCGATAATTGATGTCGAACTCTGTGAGCTCCATCATCCATTTTGCAATTCTTCCAAAAGCATCCGTTCGATGAAGGACTGCTTTTATTGGTTGATCCATGAGGACCATTATGGTATGCCCCTGAAAGTAAGATCGAAGTTTTCTGACAGCGATTAGAAAAGAGTAGGTCAATTTCTCCAGCTTAGAGTACCTGATCTCTGCTTCCCTTAGGACCCTGCTTATGTAGTAGATCGATCACTGCATATTCACTTCCTCCTTGATCAGGACTACTACTAAGACCGTCAGAGAGATTGCTAGGTACAAGAATAATTCTTCTCTAGGTTTGGGCTTTACCAGCAGTGGGGGTGAGTCGAGGTAGTTTTTGAGCTCCTCAAATATCTGTTGGCACTCTGTCATCCAGTAGAAGTTCTTTGGTTGCTTGAGAACTTGGAAGAAGGGCATGCATCGCTCGACCAATCTTGAGATGAAGCAATTTAGGGATGCAACTTTTTCAGTCAGGCATTGAACTTCTTTGATTATTCTTGAAGCAGTCATCTCTTGAATAGCTTAGATTTTCTTTGGATTTGCTTCAATCCCATGCCTTGATACCGTAAACCCCAGAAACTTCTCTAAGGTCACACTAAAGGCGCCCTTAGTCAAGTTCAGCTTCATCTTGTGCTTCCTGAGTGCATTGAAGGTCTCTTCGAGATCGATGAGGTGATTTATAGAAGCTCGGCTTTTGATGAGCATGTCATCCACATATACCTTCATGTTGCGATCGATCTATTCCTTGAAGATCTTGTTGACTAAGTGCTGGTATGTTGCCCCTGCATTCTTGAGCCCAAAGGGCATAACCCTATAATAGTAAAGACCACGATCAGTAACAAAAATAGTTTTTTTCTCATCCTCCAACGCCATCCATATCTGGTTATAGCTGGAGAAGGCATCCATGAAGGTGAGGAGCTCGTGGCCCGAGGTTGCATCTATCAGTTGATCAATCCTGGGAAGAGGGTAGCTGTCCTTTGGGCAGACTTTATTCAGCTTTTTGAAATCTATACACATCCTCTACTTGTTGTTTGCCATTTTAACGAGGACCACATTTGAGACCCAGGTTGGAGAGTTAATTTTTTGGATGAATTCAGCTTTGAGGAGCTTGCCTACTTCTTCTGCGATTGCTTTCTGCCTCTCTAGGATGTGGTTGTGCATCTTCTCTTTTATCGATCGATACTTAGGATCAATGGCTAGTTGATGTTTCCTAACCTCGGCATCAACTTCTAGCATATCCGCTAGGGCCCAGGCGAAGACATCCACATTCTTCCTGAGGAAGGTGATGAGTTGCTCCCGAACCTCATTCCCAAGTTGGAGCCGATCTGTACAGTGTGCTCCATGTTCCATCGTTTAAGGGCATAAATATGAGGTCCTTCATAGGCTCGCCCCATTCCTCGGTGAGGCCGTCATGGGTATCCAACCTCTCGATAGAATAAAGGTTCGACTGGACTTTTTTCTGTAGGGCAATGAAGTAACAGTGTCTCACCAATGCTTTGTCTCTCCTGATCTCTCCAATTCCATAGTTTGTTGGGAACTTCACCTTTAGATAATAAGTCGACACCACTGCTCAGAGCACGTTCAACCTAGGTCGGTCAAGAATAGCGTTGTAGGAAGATGGAGCCTTTACGATTAGAAAATTGACCTGTGCCTTAACCAACTTCGGACGTTGCCCTACAGTCACAATCAAAGTTATTATGCCCTCAGCTGGCATGGCATCACCAGTAAAGCCTACCAACAGAAAGTTCACAGGTCTCAAGTGGTTATTGAGTAAGGACATTTTCGAGAAAGCATCATAAAATAATAAATCGATCGAACTTTTATTATCTACCAAAATGCAGCGTACATGATAGTCGGCAATGTTTAAAGAGATTATAACCGCGTCATTGTATGGAAACTGGACTCCTCGAGCATCCTCATCGATGAAAGCTATGGGCTCTTCAGTTCTTCGCCTCTTCACTGGTCCCTCAGATCCACTGGCCTCTTCACGCTAAAGTCCCCCAGAGAGTATTGATGATGCCAAGAGGCGGCCAATCTTCTCGTTCCTCCCTCCTTGGTGGTTCAGGCTACGGTAGTGTCCTTAGCTGATCTTCCCATCCTTCAGACCGATGCCATAGGAATTGACCGAGTCTGCCTCACCTGATAAGCTCCTCGATCTCATCTTGGAGCTTAATACACTCTTCAGTATCATGACCATGGTCACGATGATAAAGGTAGAATTTATTAGGATTGTGCTTACCAAGATGAGTATGCATCCTTTTTGATCTTGGTAGTTGCTTCCTAATTTCCATCAGTACTTAAGTTTTT
The DNA here is from genome assembly GCA_006176705.1 of Cocos nucifera. Lineage (NCBI taxonomy): Eukaryota > Viridiplantae > Streptophyta > Magnoliopsida > Arecales > Arecaceae > Cocos > Cocos nucifera. Next base: position 53,851 of record QRFJ01002491.1, on the reverse strand, counting down.
GAAGCACTGAGAGGGGCGTAGTTGTAAAATCTTTGGAGGGAAGAACCCTGCTGCACCTTTCTGTCGGAACTTCCCTGCCTTTGAGCCTAGGAAGGAGTTCGGGCTCGCTTGCGCTCAAAGCGAGTTTGGGAGTGCAGTCGAGCTTCACTCGGCTTTCCTTCCTCTGTGGGTCACCAATTCGATGATCTCCAATGGCTTCATTGTCCTTGGCCTTGAAGGCCTCTTCATCTTGGGCATAACCTTCAGCCTGAGCCAGCATATCGACAAAATTCCTGAGGTACTTCTTTTTTAGGGAGAATAATAAATTATTCTTCTGAAGGCCATCCTTGAGTGCGACCACTGCAATCGACTGGTCTAGATTCCAAACCTTCAATGCAGCAGCATTAAACTGGATGACATTAGTTCGGATGGATTTCTCCTCCTTCTACTTGATGTTCATCAAAAAATTCAAACCTCGGTGGAGACGTCGGCTGCTAATGAAATAAGCCATAAACTGATGGTTCATTTGATCAAAGAAAAAGATGGTACCCAGCTTAAGGGTTGAGTACCAATTTTTGGTGGCTCCCTTGAGGGTGGACAGGAAACACCGACACAAAATGGCATTTGGCGCATTGTGGAGCATCATCATCATCATCCAAAAAGCCTCTAGATGGTTGATCGGATCGATGGTCCTAGCATAACTCTCCAACTGAGGGAGCTTGAAGTTTGGTGAGATCGGTTCTTGCATAATCTTTTGGAAAAAAGAAGGGTTAGTACAAATATCATTACCATAGGTGGAGGGAGCGTGATGGAGTTCTTTGATTCGTCGACTCATTTTTTGGAGCTTTTGATCAAGGAGATCTTCATGATTGTTGATCTCTAGGATTTTTTAGCCAAGCGGGTGTGAAGCCTCCCCCTAGGTCGAGTCATGGTCCGAGCAAGGGCCCTCCATCCTCTGCTTCCCCTTTTCGAAGATCAGAGGTCGGATAGCCCAAGTCGGCCATCTCTAGACTGGATCATGGGGCTTCGAAGAAGTCTGCTTCAGTCAAATCAGTGCCAAAGCCTGTTGATGTATGACCTGCACCACCTTTATGAGATTGCGAACCTACTGGACTAGCAGATTGAACTGCTCTGTATCCATCATGACTGCAGGTGGAGCCTAAATCATCGAGGCTGAAGCGAGAGCAGATGGATCTAAACAAGATCTGGCTGTAGAGATCATTGATCATCGGATCAAAGTTTTTTTAGGAGGCATTTTTTCTCGAGAAAGAATTTTAGAGAGGAAGAAGAGAGATCGCTGCCAAGCACTCCTTTTAGAATAAGAGAATCTCGAGAATAGAGGCCCTCATTCTAGTGCCAATCCTATTGGTGTAGAATCTGATTGATGTTAGATTAAGTTAGATTTAAGGAAGGAGAGGTACCGTCGGTGACCTACAAAATAAAGTCCCATTTAGAGTTGGTGGTGGTGACTCTGGCAGGATCCTCCAATGATCAAGTCAGCTCTTCTGACCAATAGAAATAAATTGCTCAGGCAAGAATTCAACAGAGTTTTGAGAAGCAGAAGAGAGCCTAAAGAAAATATATCTAGAGGATCCCTTTTATAGATGGAGTCTGGAGTAGATTAATAGTGACGATCGTAACCGTCCGATAGTAGGCCGCTCAGAGCCATGTGGAGTTTGTTATGGAGAGAGGTGTCCATTGCATGATGTGGTCGTTCATTGAGATTTAATAATCGAAGTTCAGAGGAAGCAAACATTGGTTGGTGAAGAGCTTTGACATACATCAATTCTAGAGGAGTTTGGACTCCTAAAAGAAACTTGACTGAAGAAGAAATCCAAAAGAAGTTTGACTCTTGGAGGAATCTGATGTAAGGAGTTCGACTCCTAGAGGAACTTGATTGAAGGAGAAATTCGAAAGGAGTTTGGCTCCTAAAGAAATCCGACTGAAGAAAAAATCTGAAAGAAGTTTGGCTCCTAGAGGAACTTGATGGAAGGAGAAATTTGGATGGAGTTCGACTCTTGGAGGAATCCGATTGAAGGAGAAATCTGGAAGGAGTTCAACTCTTAGAGGAATTCGATTGAAGGAGAAATTCAGAAGGAGTTTGGTTGATGGAGGAATCTGACTGAAGGAGAAGTCTGGAAGAAGTTTGACTGATGGAGAAATCCAACTGAAGGAGAAGTCCGAAAGGAGTTCGATTTTTGAAGAAATTTGACTGTAAGAAGTTCGACTCCTGAAAGAATTCAACTGAAGGAGAAATCTAGAAGGAGTTCGGCTCTTGAAGGAATTCGACTGAAAAAAAAATCTAGAAGAAGTTTAGCTCCTAGAAGAACTTGACTGAAGGTAAAATCTAGAAGGAGTTCGGTTGATGGAGAAATTTGACTGAAGGAGAAGTCTGAAAGAAGTTCAGCTGATAGAGAAATCCAACTGAAGGAAAAGTTCGAAAGTAGTTTGGCTCCTAGGGGAACATAACTGAAGAAGAAATTTGAAAAAAGTTTGGCTCTTAGAGAAATCCAACTGAAGGAGAAGTCCGAAAGGAGTTTGGCTCCTAGAAGAATCGACTGGAGATCTAAAAGAAGTTTGGCTCCTGAAGAAAGCCAACTGAAGAAGAAATCTAGAAGGAGCTCGACTGATGAAAAAATCGATTGAAGGAGAAGTTCGAAAGAAGTTTGGCCCTGAAGAAATATGACTGAAGGAGAAATTTGAAGGAGTTAGCCCTAGAAGAATTTGATGAAGTAGAAATTCAAGAAGTTGCTTCTGAAGGACCAACTAAAGGAGAAGTCTAGAAGGAGTCGGCTCCAATCGAAATGAATAGAAAATGATTGACTAACTGAAGGAGAAGTCTGGAAGGAGTTCGACTAATAGAGAAATTTGACTGAAGGAGAAGTTCGAAAAGAGTTTGACTCCTGGAAGATTGTAACTGAAGGAGAAATCTGGAAGGAGTTTAGCTCCTGGAGAAATTCGACTGAAAAAAAAGTCGGAAAGGAGTTCGGCTCCTGAAGGAATTCGACTGAAGGAGAAATCCGGAAGGAGTTTGGCTCCTGGAGGAATCCGACTGAAGGAGAAATTCAGAAGGAGTTCAGCCGATGGAGAAATCCGACTGAAGGAGAAGTTCGGAAGAAGTTCAACTTCTGGAGGAATCCGACTGAAGGAGAAATCCATAAGGAGTTCGACTGATGGAGAAATCTGGATGGAGTTCAGCTCCTAGAGAAATTTGACTGAAGGAGAAATTCGAAAGGAGTTTGGCTCCTGGAGGAATCCGATTGAAGGAGAAATCCAAAGGAAGTTTGGCTCCTAGAGAAATCCGACTGAAGGAAAAATCTAGAAGAAGTTCTTCGACTAAAGTCCGAAAGGAGTTCGTTTGCTGGAGGGGTTCAGTCGCTGGAGAAAGAATTTTCAATCGAAGCTCCTCCGTGATTGCCAGTTACATTATGCTAAGCATCAGACTAGACTTCGGCGGGAGTGGGGTTTATCTCCAATAGGCTCAAAATGAGAAACAAATGCAAAATGATTGTACGCATCTCTAAGTGAAGAGCAAGTTCTTATCCCATGTGTAGGATCACCAATAATTAGTTCTTTGAGGTGACTGTGAACATACCTCCATTCTTTTAGAAGATCATTTGTACCTTGAGGTTGTTCTTGTTATCCTTCACCCTTATTTTCTTGCTTGTCTTCATGATTCTTTTCATTTTGAATTGTTGAATCCTTTAGGATGATCTCCTTCATCCCTTCTATAAGAGCATCTACATCATCAATACCCTCACTCTTCCTTGATGGAAGATCATTAGTCTCATTAAAAATAACATGCATTGACTCTTCTACTACTAAGGTTCTTTTGTTAAATATTCTAAAAGCTTTACTAGAAGAGGAGTAACCAAGAAAAATAGCTTCATCAAATTTTGCATCAAATTTTTCTAGTTTTTCTTTACCATTATTCAAAATAAAACATCGGCAACCAAAAACATGAAAATATGCAATGTTAGGTTTTCTACCTTTCCAAAGCTCATAAGATGTTTTCTTTAAAATTGGTCTGATTAGGGCATGGTTTAAGATGTAACATACCATGTTAATTACTTCCATCTAAAAGTATCTTGGGAGGTTACTTTCACATAGCATGGTATGGGTCATTTCTTCTAAAATCTTATTTTTTCTTTCGACTATCCCATTTTGTTGGGGTGTCCTAGGTGCTGAAAAATTATGGCTTATTTCTTTTTCATCACAAAATCTTGCAAAAGTCTTGTATTTTCTAAATTTGGTTCTATGATCAGGCTTCGAATGCTTTGAATTTGAAATCCTTTTTCATTGTAACTTTTCGATAAAACTTTGAGAAAACATGAAAAAATTTTATCTTTGTAATGCCAATAAAGAAAATTCATGTAAACATGAGTAGTCATAGCGGAGAAGGCGCGATATTACAAACATTAATATTTTCCTAACGCTAAGCCTTGTTATTATAGCTTGTAGGACGCAAACAAATCCATGTGGGCAATAGTTCAAATGGTCTAGAAATTGAAACAATGTTTTTAGATTTGAATGAAACTCTAGTTTTTATCGGTTGGCATGGCATCACAAATTTTAATCTTTTTCAAAATTTAATTTTGGTAACGCGATAACTATTCCTTTTTGATAAGCTTGAAAGTGAATGCATACTAATGTTGTGCAAGTCTAGATGCTAAAAGCCAACTAGTCTCATTAATTTGGCATTCGTAGCTACTAGGAGCATTGTATTTTATCAATAGAAAGATCATTAAATCTACCAATATAAACATTACCATGTCTATGTCCACTCACAAACTTAAATTGCCATCATCATTGGACTAGTTAACAATGCATAAGAAGATTCAAAAATAACTTTATAACCTTGTCATAAAGTTGACTAATGCTTAGAGATTGTGTTTCAAACCATCTACTAGAAAATATTTTAATAACTTGGAGGAATTTGTTGTGATAGCCAATGGTACCTATATGATAATTTCCTTTGTTGTGTCTCCAAAGGTGAGCCATTCCTCCACTTTTAGCATCAAGTGATGAATAGAAGCTCATCATCGATCAGTTCTTGAGTAGCCGTATAAAGATACCATCTTCGATTTTTTTTGGATGCAAAGACACACCTAATTGGGGCAAATCAAGTCTTACTACTAATACGCATCCGGCCGTGGCCAAGTTTCTTGTATCGCTTTAAGGTTATGTTCACAATGGTTCCTTTGGAATCCTATATTTTGCTTTATACTTAAATTTTAAGAGAACATGTAAGATTATATCCTAGTTTAGACCATAATTTATAAGCAAGTAATTTGAAAATTTTTTGCTTTGTGAATCTACAAAATAATTTTTCAAAATTTTTATTTTCTTAAGGGGTATAGCCTAGACTTGTATCTATAACCGGTCTTTAACTTTTCAAGAATATAAGTTTATTTAAACTTAAAGTAAAATTTCACTACTATTTTTAGGCTTATCGATTTATTTTTCAAATTTGGTTCTCTTGAGTTAAGACTAGTTTTTCACTTAGGATAATTTTTTTCTTTTAGA
>QRFJ01002491.1:0-48321 GCA_006176705.1 Cocos nucifera | reverse complement strand
ATTTAAAATTTAAATAAACACAACTTGTTTATCTCTGGTAAATCTGGTAAAATCAGGCTATCCGATAGGAATCGAACGGTTTAAAAATCATCAAAATTCGGATGCTATCAGCCCAGATCAGCTCGAATTAAATACTGGCGTTCGATCGCGCTTGATCGAGGAAATCTTGGCCGCAAATCGCGCTTCGGGAGTCCTGATCACTGCCGGAGCATTCTGGACCGTCGGATCGAAGCTGGAATCAGGTGCTGCCATTTGATGGTGATCCGAGTGAAATTGGCAACCAAAAAAAATGCTGACCGTCTGATCTTAACCGCAATCAACCGCAGCCGTCCGATCGCGCAATTACTGTTCCCATGGACCGCGTAGACTGGCCGCACCGCACACCGCAACCAATCAACGCTTCTGTCATCGAGTGAAATGACCAGATGCCCTCGTGAGCCACGATAAATTTTGTAGACCCTTTAAGGGTCTAGGTCCACCACGTGGCAGGCTCTTGATTCGCCGGATTTTGCTGAGCTGGCGGTCCACGCCTGGATCGTAGACCGGCTGATGGCTTCAATGACTGAGTCGGCTTTGATGGCTCGGCTTCGCTTGGTGGCTCGGCTTGGCTTGGTGGCTCGGCTTGCGGAGCCGGTTGAGCCGTTTTCTCTTTTTTTTTTATTTATTTATTTAATTTTTATTTATTTTATAAAAATTCATATCTTTTTCATTTTAGCTCCGTTTTACTTGAAATTTATTTCGTTGTGATCAAAAAAATGAGCTCTTTCTTTTAATAATAAAATTTTATTTCTTAATTTTTATTTATTTTTTATTATTTTTTAATTAATTTTTTAATTAATAAAAATATGAATTTTTTTAAAAAATTATATATAAATTGATTGATAATTCTTAAAAATTAATATAAATTAATTAATAAATTAATACTTTTATTGGTGAATTTATGATGCTTATCAGAAAGCTTATCCACTTTGTACAGGAACGGCCAAATAAAAGTATGGGAGTTGAAGATGCAAATGGTCTACCAACAGGATGCTGTGAAGGATATGGAGACCAAGTTGGCGGTGCTAAGAAAGAAGCTAAGGAAAGCTAAGGATGACTCATGGAGGCATAAGAAGTTATTAAGTGAAAGCCTGGCAGATCGATGGAAACTCTAAGAGAAGATCAAAGACATGAAGTTGTCCTTGGTATTAGCTAGCATTGGTAGTCTGAAGTCCAACTTCGAATAGGATTTTGCCATCTTTTTCTCTCTCTTCTTTTTTTTGTAACTAGTCCTGTGGACCTCCCCATGAATTAATTTTTTTTAATAAAAATATTATTTTGATCTGCTTCATCTCAATCACATGCTTGCTAGCTTTTCACTCTTCCCTCCTCTTGTCTTAAACAACCAGTAGTTGTCAACTATGTCAGGATGAGATTCTCCTCATATTCTTGATATGGTTGGTCTTTTTCTTATTCTTCTATCAGGACGAGATCCTTCTCCTATTCCTGATGGGATTGATCTTTATCTTTGTTAGGACGAGGTCCTCCTTCTATCCCTAACAAAGTCATAGAAATACAAAAAGATCATTGAAAGGGCCTCTCTTCTTCTTCTATCTTAAATAACCAGAGATCTTCATCCGTATCAGGATGAGGTTCTCCTCCTGTTCCTAACATAGTTGATTTTTTCTTATCCCCCAGTCAGGACGAGGTCCTCCTTCGATTTCTGATGGGATTGGCCTTTATCTTTATTAGGACGAGATCTCCTCCTATCCCTAGCAAAGTCATAGGGATATAAAAAGATCATTAAAAGGGCCTCTCCCCTTCTCATATCTTAAATAATGGAAGATCTTCATCCATGTCAGGATGAGGTTCTTCTCCTACTCCTGACATTGTTGGCCTTTTTCTTATCTTTCTGTTAGGATGAGATCCTCCTCCTATTCCTAACGAGGTTGATCTTTACCTTTGTTAAGGCGAGGTCCTCCTCCTGTCCCTAACAAAGTCATAACAGCACAAAAGAACCTTTGAAAGGATATCTTCTTTCCTACTATCTTAAATAATTGAAGGTCTTCATCTATATCAGGATGAGGTTCTCCTTCTATTTTTGATATGGTTGGCCTTTTACTTATCCTCCTGTTAGGACGAGGTTCTCCTCCTATTCTTGATAGAGTTGGTTTATCTTTATTAGGGCGAGGTTGTCCTTCTATCTCTAACAAAGTTATAGGAGCACAAAAGAGCCATTAAAAGAGCCTCTCTCCTCCTCTTGTCTAAAATAATTAGAGATCTTCATCTATGTCAGAACGAGGTTCTCCTCCTATTTCTAACATGGTTGACTTTTTTCTTGTCCTCCTATCAGGACTAGGTCCCCCTCCTATTTCTGAAGGAATTAGCCTTTATCTTTGTTAGGACGAGGTCCTCCTTCTATCCCTAATAAAATCATAAGGGCATAAAAAGATCATTGAAAGGGCCTCTCCCCTCCTATTTTAAATAACTGGAGGTCTTCATCCATGTTTAGATGAGGTTCTCCTCCTATTCCTAACATGGTTGATCTTTTTCTTATCCTCCTATCAGGATGAGATCCTCCTCCTATTCCTAACGGGATTGGCCTTTATGTTTGTTAGGATGAGGTTCTCCTCCTAGTTCTAACAAAGTCATAAGAGCACAAAAGGGCCATTGAAAGAGCCTCTCCCCTCCTCCTATCTTAAATAATCGAAGATCTTCATCCATGTCAGGATGAGATTCTTCTTCTATTTTTGACATAATTAGCCTTTTTCTTGTTTCTCTATCAGGACGAGGTCCTCCTCTTATTTCTAATGGGGTTGGCCTTTATCTTTGTTAGGACAAGATCCTCCTTCTATTCCTAAAAAAATCATAGGAGCATAAAAAGGCTATTGAAAGGGCCTCTCCCCTCCTCCTATCTTAAATAATCGAAGGTCTTCTACTTTATTTAAGGATGAAATTTGGTTAAATCATTTCCTACCATCATATAACTTTGCAACAAAGAACAAGACTATTTAAAATAAGAAAGTTTTATTGAGGCAAGATTACTGATAATACATTCTCAAGTTCTCCAAGTTCCAAGGTCATGAAAGTGCTGGCCCTCTGTGCTCCTTCAAATAGTATATCCCCGGTCGGACTATTTCCACGACTTCATAAGGGCCTTTCCAATTCAGGACAAGATTTTCTTGGTTTTGAGGTTGCCAAACATCCACTTATCGGAGCACTAGATCTTCAATTCTGAACGTCTTGCTTCTGACCCTGGAGTTGTAGTAGTGGGCTATTCTTTGCTTGTAAGCTGCCATTTGAATTTAAGCTTTTTCTCACCTTTTTTCTAACAGATCGAGATTCATTCTGAGATCCTATTAGTTACTTCCTTCATTAAAGGCCTCAACTCATGCTGAAGGAAGCTGGAGTTCAACTAGAATAACTGCCTCTATCCCGAAGGCTAGTGCAAGGGAGGTTTCTTCAGTAGGCAATCTTTGGATAGTTCGATAAGTCTAGAGCACATTCACTTGCGGATGTGCTACTGATCTGAAGTGGTGAGATATATTTAGATCTTTGTAGAACTCAGCAAACTTTACACCTACGAACTAATGTAAATTATCAGTGATTAATGTCCGAGATAGATCAAACCTGCAAATAATTGACTTCTAGATGAAGTCCTACACTTTGACTTCAATGATCTTCGCTAGATGTTTGACTTCAACCTACTTAGTGAAATAGTCTACTACCATTAGTAGGAACTTTTGCTATCCAGATGCCATGAAAAAAGATTCAAGTATATCCATCCCCCATTATGCAAATGGCCAAGAGGCACCTAATGGTGTGAGCTGTGAGGCTAGCTATCTTTGAATGTTTGTATTTCTCTGACACCTATCAGAGTTTTTCACATAATCCACCGCATCTTGGTGCATCATTGGCCAATAGTATCCCTAACGGAGTAACTTATGTGATAAGTGTTAGATATATGTGCCCTAGAAGCCAGAATTGGCTGACACTTGTAATACACTTCTAGGGGCAAAATTGTAATTTTGACTATAATTAATGAAATGGGTTATTTTCTATCACACATGTGTATTTAGTGTCTGTGATACATCCTTTGAGTTAATGGTAATGATAATTCATATTTTCAAGAGTTGAAAATTTAAGACATGAATAATCATTATTAACTCATAAACAGCTCCCGACCATAGGATCATCACGAGGATGGTGATTGATCCGGAAGGTTGGTGTACGATCGCTTCTGTTTAGTAGATGAGTCTTGAGTCTACGGTGTGGAGACACCGGAGCGAGAGTACAGGTACTCGTTAGAGAACGAGGGCACTGAGCGTGACCACCTCGAGTAGTCATTAGGGAGTCTACCTTCTCGTCAATGACTGACTCGATGCTGCAGTAGTGTGTCTGGTTCTTTGACCTGAGATGCATCGGCAGTTCACCTTGAGGGTGTTATAGTTTGACTACACCATTACTCGGTCTCCTAGCCATATGGAACCCTGAGGTGTATGTTGGCTATGACATGTTCATTGTAGGAACTGGATTGCATCAAGATGGGATCTATCTACCTCGGTGGTAGAGGAGTAGCCCTATGATGATCATGAGAATCAAGTCCAGAAATCCATGGCCATGGTAGAGTGAAATAATAGAAAGAGTTTCTATTTAGATTTTCACATTGGACTCGAATCGAATGATTACATCATATGACAGAGACTAGGGTTTGACGAGTTCACCTTAACCCTAATCTGATCGGGGCTCAAGATAGAAGAACTGAATCACACAGGTAGCTGCACCAAGAGGTTCGCATTCAGCTCTGATGGGTTGCCACCATATACTGCTAGGTGTCACTGGTGGATTTTGGGAGCAATTAGAATGATTTAGATGATCGATCATTCTAGCTGTTCGAATCAGAAGAGTTCTGATCCATCGAAAGGAGTTTCGATGATGTCTATGATAGAGATCATGACATATCCCATTACCATACAGAACTGAACCTAACTGGGTCACACAAACAAGGGTTTGAATCTGGTGATCATCAATTGAACTGATCTAGTTCAATTGATCTGAATGAGATTCAATTAGGTTCAAGGAAATCGTGCTAGCACTCGATTGAACCTAACGTTCTTCTTTTACTATCATAAATAAGTTGTCCTGACTGAGCCAAAGGAGTTTGTGCTCAATCAGAGGCCTTCATATGGTCTGACTGGAGGTTGTCCAAGTCAGAATAGGTTGTCTTATTTGTAAGACATTACCTGCCATTTTTGGTCACCTGCCATTTCTTGTTCTTTGACTTTGGTCAAAAGTCTACCTTTGACTGGTCAAACGTTGACCATTGACCCTTTGACTTTTGACCACATGTCATGCACCTATTGGAGAGCTGGTGGGGGCCTGTCCCCCTGCCAGAACCTGGCAAGGAGAAGGGCGCACGCCAAGGGTGGCGTGAGCCCAAGTAGGAGGCGCCTAGGAGTCCTTGTTGGACAAGGACTCCACCTCCCTTTTGGATTCCAATCAGAGTTCTACTAAGAATCCAGTTTGACTGGTCTTAGGCGCCCTCTAAGGAGGAATCCAGGGGTCTCTTTTTCAACCAATCAGATTTAGATCTGATTTCACAAAGGGTTGTGATTGGTTGAGAGGAAGAGGAGTTGGATCACAAGAGGTCTATAAATAAGACCCTGCGCCCAACCCTAATTAAAAAAGTGAATTCAATGAGATTTCCCACGCCCCAAGGCTGCCTCTCCCCTCCTTCTCCATGCCATAGTCTCTTCTCCCCTTGCTCTCCACGTCCAAAAGTGTTTTGGACTTAGTTTGGTGCGATTCAGATCAAGGAAAGGCGATCAAAAGCAAGAAGGCTGCGCTGCTGCAAAAGGACGACTGCAGATCTTCAAAAGAGTTTTGAAGATCCTCCAGATCAGATCCAGATCTGATTTTTGGAGGTGTGATAGAGAAGAAGAGGTTCTCCAGATCCAACCCGAAGTGGATACCGGTAGAGGCCAGGCGCTTGCGTGGCTAAGATCCAGAACCTTCCGCTGCAATCAGGATCATCTACAGGGTAATAGGATTACCCAAATCAGGTAAATTGAAATTTGATTTAATTTATCTTATTTTATTTTATTTATTAAAATAATAAGAATCAGATCTGAAATATATCAAGATCTGATTAAGATCAAGAGAAAATTTTTGAAATATATCTCTTGATCTAATCAGATCTGGACGAACCTGGACCGGGAAATCAGGATTTCCCTTCAACTGGTATCAGAGCCATGGTTCTAAAATTGTTTAGATCTGATTTTAATTTTATTTTAATTAAAATAACGTGATTTCAGATGTCACATGAGATGTGATCAGATCTGAAATCAGAAAAAATTAAAATTAAATGATTTGGATCTAAGAACATGAAGATATGCATGACTAGTTCTAGAATAGAATAGTTCTATAGAATAGTTTTGCATGTCTTTGATTTAATCTGATTAAATCATATTTTAGATCTTCTTATTTACTATTTTCTGATATTATAAGTGTTATAATAACATCTGATAAACAGCAAATAAAAATTATTTAATTTTAAATATCATATGAGATATGATAGATGCATGACTAGACTAGTTGTAGAATAGTTCTACATAATTGTCTAGATTAGAATTTATTTTGATTAGATCAATTTAAATCTAATTTTTTAGATTATTATGAGATAATTTAGATCTGAAAACATGCATGATTTGATACATGAGATGTATGCAAAATATGCCTTGATTAGATCTAAATTTATATATGAGATATATGATATAGATCTGATATTGTTTTGTAGTATTGAATGTTCCTGATTAAGGCGTTCCTCTTGGCCGTCCGGTCATAAGAACGAAGAAGGGTTTAAAGGCCCTCTCTTCCCATTCGATGGGGTGTTCTTATGACGTGTAGGGGTGCTGCGTGTTCGTCCTTAATCAGAAACCCAAAACTTACTTTCTGCAAAACCCTAGATCCTGAAACCCTAGGATTTATTGTGCATATTTTGTTTATGAACCCAACTTAATTAAGAATTAAGTTTATGGAATATTAATTAGGTCTAAAATTGAGAATTTCAGATCTAAGACATATTCATAATACTGGGTTCGGGCTTGGGTAGCTCAATTAGGTCTAAGCGGTTGATCAAACCGAATCAAGAGTTGGTTAGATGGGATCAACAATGCTTAAATTGACCAGCCTAATAGGATTAAGTCTGGGTCAAGATCGAGTCACGATCAAGCAAGACCTAATTAGGCTCAGAGGTTAGAGTCTGGATTGTAGGCTAACCCAATTGGTTCTGACTCAACAATTTGGTGTCTAAGGTAAGTTTGGCACAGACGACCGACTGGTTTTTAATTGGAAGCTACTCGACCTGAATGCGTTCTTGTGCGAGTTAACGGCATATTCCTTCCACCGGTCTCACTTACCTGGCCATATCTGTTGACACAGTTCTGATCTGAGGTGGTCAATAATCCGAGCTGACCCATGCCACTAGGTTAGTCATAATTGTTATGACTAAGCCAAGTCTAGTTTAATGAGACCTGAATCAATTCTCCCTAAGAAAAGATTAAGTCCGAGGTCTTCCACCATTGTAGACGTGCGGGCCCTTCCCGGGGTTGATTGTTCTCGGCTGGATACAGTGGCTCAGTTGCACCGGGAAGATGCAACCATGTCTATTAGGCATTGGATGCTATGGGCTGGAGGATGAGTTGGGCTCAATATTTCCGGATACGGTGAGAGACCCAATTAGGAACCCAGTCTATGCAAATGGTGGGTCTGACTTAACTAAGGAGTGGATCAATATTTCCGGATACGGTGAGATTCATGAATTAGAGACCAAGTTTGGGTGCACCATGATTAGAGAATCATTGAACAAGAGTTGTTCACTCATTGGCTAACCCATCACCAATAACTGTTAGGTGAGGTGATGAGTCAGTTGGTGAGACCGCACCACCCACTAGAAATCATCAATCGTGGAGATTTTCGCATCTCTACAGAGGGAGTGTAGGGATCCGAGAAAATAGTGGGAGCTAATTTGTTTAAAAATAAAATCCCTAAACAAATTGGTCAAGTCAAAATTACAGTATCTAACTAGAATCTTTGACTCTCTACAGGAAAATGTCTGCGTCCAACCCACTTGGCACGTATCCTAGACACACATAGACTGACTGGACCCAATTATAAAGATTGGCTCAGGAACTACAAAATTGTTTTGGGTTCAGAGAAGTTAACACATGTTTTGGACCAGGACCCTCCCACCTTACCAGCTCGTCCATCCACTGAACAGAGAGCGTCTCTGGAAAAATGGATTGACGAAGACAATAAGGCCAGATACTACATGTTGGGCTCGATGTCTGATGAGCTCCAGCGCCAACATGAAGATATCGGGACTGCTCGCCAAATGTTGGCTCACCTGCAGGAGATGTTTGGTGAACAGAGTCGCGCAGCCAAATATCAAGTCACGAAAATGACTTTTTAAGGCTAAGATGCGTGATGGGCAGTCAGTCCAAGATCACTGTCTGACAATGATCAAGGACATGGAAGAGCTTGAGAAGCTCGGTGTGAAGTTGGACTTGGACTTGCAGAACGATATTATTCTGCAATCCTTGACTGATGCATATGGGCAATTCATCATGAATTACCACATGCATAAACTTCAGAAATTCCTTGGCCGAGTTGATGAATATGCTGGTTACCGCTGAGCTTTCTATGAAAGGTTCTAAAGGCTCAGTTCTTGCTATGGAACGGACTTCTTCCAAAAGAAAGTCTTATGGAAAGAAAAAGAAGTCTGTGAAAAAGCAAAAGGTAGAAGGATCAAAGAAGAAGAAGGCAGAACCGAAGAAGAAGGTCGATGGCAAAGGAAAGTGTTTCCATTGCAACAGCGACGGCCATTGGAAGCGGAACTGCCCTACTTACCTGGCCACCCTGAAAGAACAAGAAGGAAGGTCCTTCTGGAGGTATGCTCGTTATTGAGTCTAACCTTACGGTTTCTTCTGCATCCAGTTGGGTGCTTGACTCTGGTTCTAGTGCTCATCTGTGCACTTCTATGCAGGGTCTTGAGGATAGCAGGAGGCTGAGGGATGGAGACATGATCCTACGCGTCGGTAATGGAGCAAGAGTTGCTGCAGTAGCCGTGGGAACATACCCTCTGCGATTACCATCTGGTTTAGACTTAGTTTTAAAAGACTGTTATTATGTGCCTGCAGCTAGCAGGAATTTGATTTCTGTTTCATGCTTAGCACAAGAAGGTTATGTGATCACCTTCTTTAAGGACCATTGTAACATTCTTTATGAAAGAAATAAAATTGCAAATGGTTTCCTTGTTAATGGTCTTTATCAGTTGCATATTGATGTACCTGTTTTAACTATCGAGCAAAACGTGAATGCCAAACGACCTAGGGATAGTCCAAACGACAGATATCTATGGCACCTGAGATTAGGTCATATAGCAGAAGATAGGATTAACAAATTGGAGAAAAATGGGCTATTGAGTCCATTGACTTTTGAGTCATATCCAACTTGTGAATCTTGTCTTCAAGGCAAAATGACTAAACTCCCTTTTGTTGGACATGGGGAGAGGGCCACAGATCTCCTTGCCCTAGTACATACTGATGTGTGCGGCCCATTCGATGTGCCGGCTAGAGGCAATTTTGTCTACTTCATTACCTTTACCGATGATCTGTCTAGGTATGGGTATGTGTATCTTATGAGACACAAGTCTGAAGCTTTTGAAAAGTTCAAAGAATTCAGACATGAAGTAGAAAAACAAACTGGAAAACCCATTAAGGTTCTTCGATCAGATCGAGGAGGTGAATACCTTAGCCGGGAATTCCTAGACTATCTTAAGGAAAATGGCATAGTCTCTCAATGGACTCCACCAGGAACACCTCAACTCAACGGGGTTTCAGAACGGAGAAATCGGACTCTATTGGATATGGTTCGATCCATGATGAGCTTCACAGACCTCCCAGATTTTCTTTGGGGACATTCATTATTAACTTCAATCTATTTACTGAATAGGGTTCCCTCTAAAACCGTTCCTACCACACCGTATGAGATATGGCACGGTAAGAAACCAAGTCTGAGTCATCTCAGAATTTGGGGTTGTCCGGCTTATGTCAAAAGACAACAAGCGGACAAGTTAGAGTTTAGGTCCTTTAGAGCTCGATTCATAGGATATCCTAAAGAGTCATTAGGATACTATTTCTACATTCCAGAAGACCACAATGTGATTGTGAGTCGACATGCCATATTTCTTGAAAAATAGTTTATTCAAGATAGTGGCATTGGAAAGCAGATTAAGCTTGATGAGAAAGTCTCACAAGCAGAAAGAGCTAAGGACCAAGTGGAACCAAATCAGGTTGAGCCAATAAGAACACTACCTCCTCCACCTCGTAGATCGGAAAGAGTTTCCCGTCCCCCTGAAAGATACTTAGGTATTATTTCAGAGGATGTAGAGGAAATGTTCCTCATAGGTAATGGTGCTCATGGTGATGATCCCAAAACCTACAACGAGGCGATATCAGATATCGACTCCGAGAAATGGCTTGAGGCAATGAAGTCAGAAATTGACTCGATGCACTCAAACCAAGTCTGGACCTTGGTAGATCCACCAGAAGGTATAGTACCTATTGGGTGTAAATGGATCTTCAAGAGAAAGATTGGTGCAGATGGGAATGTGGAGACATTCAAGGCTAGACTGGTGGCAAAAGGTTATAGTCAACGCGAAGGCATTGACTATCAGGATACCTTTTCCCCGGTAGCTATGCTAAAATCCATCCGCACATTGCTTGCTGTTGCAGCCTATTTCGATTATGAAATATGGCAAATGGACGTGAAAACGGCATTCCTAAATGGATATCTTGAGGAAGATATCTATATGGAACAGCCGCTAGGTTTCACATCCAGTGATACTGATCACAAGGTTTGCAAGCTGCAAAGGTCCATATATGGACTTAAGCAAGCATCTCGGAGCTGGAACACTCATTTCAATGATGTGATCAAAAAGTTTGGTTTCATCAAAAACGAAGAGGAACCATGTGTTTTCAAAAGGGTCAGTGGGAGCGCTGTTGTCTTCCTCGTATTGTACGTGGATGACATCCTCCTTATTGGGAATGATATTCCCATGTTGACATCAGTCAAGATGTGGTTGTCTAAGGAATTCTCCATGAAAGACCTAGGTGAAGCATCCTTTATTCTAGGAATTAAGGTCTATAGGGATAGACCGAATAGGATGCTAGGACTTTCACAGAAGATGTACATAGAGGAAGTACTAAAGAGGTTTAGTATGGAAAACTCTAAGAGGGGATTAATACCCTTCAGACATGGTATTCATCTTTCCAAGAAGATGTGCCCCAGCACACCTGAGGAAATAGAACGCATGAGCAAGATCCCTTATGCTTCTGCAATAGGGAGCCTCATGTATGCCATGCTATGTACACGACCTGATATAGCCCATGCTGTGAGTGTCACAAGCAGATATCAGTCAAATCCAGGTGAAGAACACTGGACTTCTGTGAAATGTATCCTTAAGTACTTGAGAAGAACTAAGGATATGATGTTGGTCTTTGGTAATGGAGAACTCCAAGTTCAGGGATACACAGACTCGGACTTCATGTCCGATATAGATGATCGAAAGTCGACATCTGGAAGTCTGTTTGTGTGCAATGGTGGAGCTGTCAGCTGGAAGAGTTCCAAGCAAACTGTGATAGCAGATTCCACCATGGAAGCAGAATATATAGCTGCATCAGAGGCTGCAAAGGAAGCATTCTGGTATAAGAAGTTTGCTGCAGAAATTGGAGTAATGCCATCAGATGCCATTCCTCTTTACTGCGACAATAATGGCGCCATAGCCCTTGCTAAGGAGCCGAGGTCTCACCAGAAGTCCAAGCACATTGAGCGGCGATATCATCTCATCCGCGATTACCTTGAGAAAGGTTACGTTGAGGTCAAGAGAGTCAACTCCGCAGATAATGTGGCAGACCCACTTACAAAGCCGTTGGGCCAGCAGAAGATCGAAGCCCACCTTGAGAAGATGGGACTTAGACTTGTAGCCAATTGGCTTTAGGACAAGTGGGAGATTGTTAGATATATGTGCCCTAGAAGCCAGAATTGGCTGACACTTGTAATACACTTCTAGGGGCAAAATTATAATTTTGACTATAATTAATGAAATGGGTTATTTTCTATCACACATGTGTATTTAGTGTCTGTGATACATCCTTTGAGTTAATGGTAATGATAATTCATATTTTCAAGAGTTGAAAATTTAAGACATGAATAATCATTATTAACTCATAAACAGCTCCCGACCATAGGATCATCACGAGGATGGTGATTGATCCGGAAGGTTGGTGTACGATCGCTTCTCTTTAGTAGATGAGTCTTGAGTCTACGGTGTGGAGACACCGGAGCGAGAGTACAGGTACTCGTTAGAGAACGAGGGCACTGAGCGTGACCACCTCGAGTAGTCATTAGGGAGTCTACCTTCTCGTCAATGACTGACTCGATGCTGCAGTAGTGTGTCTGGTTCTTTGACCTGAGATGCATCGGCAGTTCACCTTGAGGGTGTTATAGTTTGACTACACCATTACTCGGTCTCCTAGCCATATGGAACCCTGAGGTGTATGTTGGCTATGACATGTTCATTGTAGGAACTGGATTGCATCAAGATGGGATCTATCTACCTCGGTGGTAGAGGAGTAGCCCTATGATGATCATGAGAATCAAGTCCAGAAAGCCCATGGCCATGGTAGAGTGAAATAATAGAAAGAGTTTCTATTTAGATTTTCACATTGGACTCGAATCGAATGATTACATCATATGACAGAGACTAGGGTTTGACGAGTTCACCTTAACCCTAATCTGATCGGGGCTCAAGATAGAAGAACTGAATCACACAGGTAGCTGCACCAAGAGGTTCGCATTCAGCTCTGATGGGTTGCCACCATATACTGCTAGGTGTCACTGGTGGATTTTGGGAGCAATTAGAATGATTTAGATGATCGATCATTCTAGCTGTTCGAATCAGAAGAGTTCTGATCCATCGAAAGGAGTTTCGATGATGTCTATGATAGAGATCATGACATATCCCATTACCATACAGAACTGAACCTAACTGGGTCACACAAACAAGGGTTTGAATCTGGTGATCATCAATTGAACTGATCTAGTTCAATTGATCTGAATGAGATTCAATTAGGTTCAAGGAAATCGTGCTAGCACTCGATTGAACCTAACGTTCTTCTTTTACTATCATAAATAAGTTGTCCTGACTGAGCCAAAGGAGTTTGTGCTCAATCAGAGGCCTTCATATGGTCTGACTGGAGGTTGTCCAAGTCAGAATAGGTTGTCTTATTTGTAAGACATTACCTGCCATTTTTGGTCACCTGCCATTTCTTGTTCTTTGACTTTGGTCAAAAGTCTACCTTTGACTGGTCAAACGTTGACCATTGACCCTTTGACTTTTGACCACATGTCATGCACCTATTGGAGAGCTGGTGGGGGCCTGTCCCCCTGCCAGAACCTGGCAAGGAGAAGGGCGCACGCCAAGGGTGGCGTGAGCCCAAGTAGGAGGCGCCTAGGAGTCCTTGTTGGACAAGGACTCCACCTCCCTTTAGGATTCCAATCAGAGTTCTACTAAGAATCCAGTTTGACTGGTCTTAGGCGCCCTCTAAGGAGGAATCCAGGGGTCTCTTTTTCAACCAATCAGATTTAGATCTGATTTCACAAAGGGTTGTGATTGGTTGAGAGGAAGAGGAGTTGGATCACAAGAGGTCTATAAATAAGACCCTGCGCCCAACCCTAAAAAAAAAAGTGAATTCAATGAGATTTCCCACGCCCCAAGGCTGCCTCTCCCCTCCTTCTCCATGCCATAGTCTCTTCTCCCCTTGCTCTCCACGTCCAAAAGTGTTTTGGACTTAGTTTGGTGCGATTCAGATCAAGGAAAGGCGATCAAAAGCAAGAAGGCTGCGCTGCTGCAAAAGGACGACTGCAGATCTTCAAAAGAGTTTTGAAGATCCTCCAGATCAGATCCAGATCTGATTTTTGGAGGTGTGATAGAGAAGAAGAGGTTCTCCAGATCCAACCCGAGTGGATACCGGTAGAGGCCAGGCGCTTGCGTGGCTAAGATCCAGAACCTTCCGCTGTAATCAGGATCATCTACAGGATAATAGGATTACCCAAATCAGGTAAATTGAATTTGATTTAATTTATCTTATTTTATTTTATTTATTAAAATAATAAGAATCAGATCTGAAACATATCAAGATCTGATTAAGGTCAAGAGAAAATTTTTGAAATATATCTCTTGATCTAATCAGATCTGGACGAACCTGGACCGGGAAATCAGGATTTCCCTTCAATAAGGACCTCATCTCCAAATGATTTTCATAAATTCTTTCATAAACTTTCCTTAAGGCATAGTCGACTTTTGAAGATCAAAGACATTTAAGAAGTGGTAGAGAGTATGACCTCTTATACAACTTATTTCATATTAAATGTAGTGAAAAGCTTGATTTCTTAACTTCCAAGCTTCTTTATGGTCTCTAGGAAGAATTTTGTCTCTGAGATAAGTAATCAATAGATCGATCTAGCTGGGCTCACGATCAACTTGCATTATTTCTTAGGGCTCTTCCGAACTTGGGTGCTACAGGACTTTAAAAAGGACTTCTTTTGATAGCTCGTTTGGGGCTAAGGTAGCTAGCTTAGAGAGAAGGCCAGCTCTAGTGTTCTCCACCCTAGGGATTCACTGGATATCAAAATTATTAAAGGCTGAGATCAAGCTCCTTACCTTTTCCAAGTACTTCTTCATGCTTTCCTCCCGAGATTCTTAATTATCACTGACTTGCCCCACAACCAGCTGGAAGTCACTGTAAACCCTCAGATACTCTACTTTCAGTTCTTTGGCTATTCTGAGTTCTACAAGTAGGGCTTCATACTTTGATCCATTGTTAGTGGTGAGAAAGTCGAAGTGTAACGCATACTCCGCTACAAATCCTTCTGGATTAATGAGAATCAAGCCCGCGCCTGCTCTAGAAATATTAGATGAACCATCTATATATAATGCCTAGAAGTTTTTAGGGAGATCAGCCTTCTCTTTAGGGGAGCCAGGGATAAAAACTTCTTGGTGCTCTGGTTCGGTTGCATTCGGAATGGTGCATTCCACTATAAATATTTGAGCTTTAATGGCTGGCCGAGGTTGAAAATGAATATCAAATTCAGTCAACTCAATTGCCCATTTTGCCACTCTTTCGAAGGTATCAGGATGGTGAAGAACTACCTTGATGGATTGATCAGTGAGGAGAGTAATGATATATCCCTAAAAATAAGGTCGGAGCTTTCTGACTGTATCCAATAAGGCATAAATTAGTTTTTCTAATTTGGTATACCTTATTTCTGTATCTCTCGGGACTCTACCTATATAGTAGATTAGCTTCTAGTAGATTAGCTTTTGGACTTTAGCTTCTTCCTTAACCAATATGGCTCCAATAGTTGCGGAGGACACAGCGAGGTACAAAAATAGCTCTTCTCCTGGTTCTGGTTTGGCTAGAAGCAGAGACAAACTGAGATAGTTCTTCAATTCTTCAAGAGCTTATTGGCACTCAGGAATCCAGTTGAAGTTCTTAGGCTATTTGAGTACTTGAAAGAAGGGCATGCAGTGCTCCACCGATCTTGAAATGAAGCAATCTAGGATCGCTACCTTGCTTGTGAGGCATTGAACTTCTTTTATTATTTTTTATGCAATCATTTTCTTGATGGCTTTGATCTTCTTTAGGTTAGCCTCGATGCCACGGCTTGACATCATGAGTCCCAGGAACTTCTTTGAGGTTATCCTGAAAGCACATTTTGTAGAGTTTAGCTTCATCTTGTACTTTTGAAGGGTGCTAAAGTTCTTCTTAAGATCGATGATGTGATTTGATGAAGATTGGCTTTTAACCAACATGTCATCTATATAGACCTTCATGTTTTGGTTGATCTACTTCTTGAAGATCTTATTTACCAAGAGCTGATAAGTTACACCTATATTTTAAGGCCCAAAGGGCATGATCCTATAATAATAAAGATCATAATCAGTAATAAAAGCGATCTTCTCCTCATCCTCTGGTGCTATCCGAATTTGGTTATAGCCAAAGAAGGCATCTATGAAGGTGAGGAGTTCATGGCCCGAAGTTGCATCTACCAGTTTATCAATCCTGGACAGGGGGTAGCTATCTTTTGGACAAGCTTTATTTAAGTCTGTGAAGTCTATGCACATCCTCCACTTGCCATTTGCTTTTCTAAAAAGAACAATATTTACAATCCAGTCTAGATAAAGCACTTTCCAAATGAATCCAATCTTAAGGAGCTTGTCGACCTCGTCCATTATAGCCTCTACCTATTTGGTGCAAAACTGCGCTTTTCCTGCTTCAATGGTTGGTGCTTTAGATCCACCCCCAGGCGGAGTTCCATGACCTCTGCATCGATCCCGGGCATATCTACAGGTGCTCAGGCAAAAATATTATCATTTCTTTGTAAGAATGTGACAAGCTTTTTTCTGACCTCTCCTTTCAGACTGGAGCCGATCTTCACGGTATGTTCTTTATTCCCATCATTTAAGGAGATCTCCATAAGATCGTCCATGGATTCTCCTCTTTCTTCAGATAGATCATCATGGGTGTCAACTCCATCCACCGGATAAGGGTCTACTTGTCTTCCCCCCTATAAGATAATATTATAGCATTGCCGAGCCAATACCTGATCTCCTCTGACCTCCCCGACTCCATACCTTGTTGAAAACTTCATTTTCTAGTTGTAAGTCGAAACCATAGCCCAGAGTGCATTCAAACCAAGTCGGCCAAGGATTGCGTTATAGGTAGAAGGGGCTTTTACCATTAAAAAATTAACTTGAGCTCCAGATTGCTTTGGATATCGATCTGCTATCATAGGCAATGTTTTTATTCCTTCCACTGGCACTGCATCACCTATGAATTCTACTAATGGAGAGTTCATCAGTCTCATTTTGCTATCTAGATATTTTAGAAAAAAGTATTATAAAACAAGATATCAGCAAAGCTTCTATTATCAATTAAAATATGATGTACATCATAATCAGTAATATTTAAAGTGACTATAATCGCATCATTATGTGGAAGCTGAACTCCCTGGACATCTTCTTCAGTAAAAGAGATGGGGTCTTCAGTCTGCTATTTCTTTACTGGTTTTGCTGACTCACCAGTCTCCTCCCATCGATATCCTCCAATTATGGTGTTAATGATTCCCAAGGGAGGCCAATCTCCTTACGGCTCATCTCGTCAAGATGGTTCAAACTATGGCGGGGCTCTTGGATGATCTTCTCTTCTCTTTAATCGGTGCTTGATAAACCAATTCAACTAACCTCTTCTAATTAGTGCTTCAATCTCATCCTGAAGCTGGATTTACTCTTCAGTATCATGACCATGGTCATGATGGTAGAGGTAGTACTTATTGGAGTTGCACTTGGCTGGATGAGTTCGCATCCTCTCCGGCCCTAGCAGTTGCTCTCTTATCTCCATCAACACCTAGGTCTTTGAGGCATTCAAGGGAGCATAGTTATTAAATCTTATGGGAGGGGAGTTCTGCCAGATCCTTTGATCTGGACTTCTCTATCGACGAGCTTGAGGAGGAGTTCAGGCTCATCTACAATCGGGAGGAGATCGAGAGCATGGCCAAGCTTCACTCGGCTTGCTTTCAGGAGTAGGCTTGCTGGATTCACTTGCCTGTCACTCTATTACGGCTTCATCATCCTTCAATTTGAAGGCCTTTTCTATTCGGACATAACCTTCGGCCCGAGCCAATATATCAGCAAAATTCCTAGGATACTTCTTTTTCAAGGAGGAAAGAAGATTATTCTTCTAAAAATTGCCTTTCAGTATGGCCATGGCTACAAACTGGTCCAAAATCTGGACTTCCAGCACAGCAGCATTGAAGCGACTGATATAAGCTCGGGTGGACTCCCCTTCTTTCTGCTT
Source organism: Cocos nucifera (assembly GCA_006176705.1). NCBI lineage: Eukaryota > Viridiplantae > Streptophyta > Magnoliopsida > Arecales > Arecaceae > Cocos > Cocos nucifera. Next base: position 30,364 of record QRFJ01002491.1, on the reverse strand, counting down.
TATATTGATGAGAAAGTCCAAGCCTCATCTTGGACATCGGCTACTTATAAAATGAACCACGAACTAATGGCTCATTTAGTCAAAAGAGAAGACTGTACTCGACTTAAAGCTCGAGTACCAATTTCTTTCCACTCCCTTCAGGGTAGATGAAAAAGCTCGGCATAGAATGGCATCCGATGCACCATGGAGTAGCATCATCATCCGAAAGGCCTCAAGATGGCCAACCAGATTAGAGGTCCCATCATAACTCTCAAATTAAGGAAGCTTCAAATTTGGTGGGATGGGTTCTTGCATGATCTTAGCAAAGAAGGAGAGATCGGTGCAGATGTCATCATGGTGGATCGGGGTGGCATGGTGGAGCTTCTCAATCCATCAGCTCATATCCTGAAGCTTCTGATCGAGAGCATTATCTCGACCATGGATCTCAGAGGGTCGCTAGCTGTAGATGGGGAAGATCTCTTTCAAAGAAAAATCATGATCGGAGCATGGGCTCCTTGCTCTTTGCTTTTCCTTCCTGGTGGTAACTGGTTTGCTGACCTAGGTTATCCTTCTTGGTGGTGGTTCTTGAAGCTCTAGCTAGGGGTTCTCTAGCTGGGTTGCTGCATGGCCTGCACCATTTCGGTGAGGCCTTGAACCTATTGTATAAATTGGTTGAACTGCTCTAGATCCACCACAACCATAGGTAGAGGAGGTTGAGGTGCCGATGATAGTGTTGGAGTAGATGGGTCTAGCTTAGATCTAGCGACAGAGGCAGTGGATCATCGGGTGGTTGTCTTCTTTAGGGGTAGGGAGCAGATGTGGCATACTAACTAAAGGTAATGAGCAGATACCAGTCTGATCTAGATGAGAATTACTGAAAGATTGTGAAGATAATCCTGAAGTATTTAAGAAATACCAAGGATCATTGGCTCATCTATGGAGATACTGACTTGAAACTTATGGGATATACTTATTTTAGTTTTCAATCAGATCACGATGATAGTAAGAGTGTATCAGGCTATGTGTTTATCCTGAACGGTGGAGCGATCTGCTAGAAGAGTTTCAAGCAGTACACTATGGTCAATTCTGTGTGCGAGATGGAGTATGTCATGGCATCTGATGCTGCAAAGGAAGTTATATGGCTACAGAAGTTCATCAGTAAGCTATGAGTGGCACCCTCCTTGGATGGTACGATTCTGCTATACTGTGACAGCACTAGAGACATAGCTCAAGCGAAGGAGCCAAAGGCACATCAACACACCAAACACATTCTATGTCGCTATCATCTTGTATGAGAAATCATAGAGCAAGATGACGTCGACCTTCAAAAGATTGATGGAAAGGAGAACATGGCCAATCCATTTATTAAAGCTCTCAAAATCAAAGAGTTCGATAATCATAAATGGAATATGGGTATTTGATACTATTCTGAGTGGCTTTAGTCTAAGTGGAAGTTGTTGAAAAATGTATCCTAAAGTCAATCATCTAGGATGTAGGTGATTGAGCTAAATATAATTTATACTTAAATTTTAATTAAATAAAATTATTATTTTGATAATTTCATCGCTTCGTGCATCTTTCTATAATGAACTCTCTATGATGAAATCCTTTAAACTATTTAGACTCGATAAAAGAGGATTTATCGTTTAGTCCTATGATCAAATGATTTGTTGTTACCTAGGATGATAATATTAATAAAGAGTAGGTTGTTGTGTGCCATAAGTATTGATTGTCCTCTTAACCAAGAAGCATAGTGATGCTGTTATGGCATGCAGATGAAATGTAGGGGTGTATTTCACTGATCATGACCCAACTACGGAGCTCTCTTTTGCCAAGAGTTGCTCGCAAAGGATATGGATATATGTGTCCCTTAAACCTGATATCACCACGGTGATCTGTAAGCAACTCACTATACTTAGTACCAGACTACCTGAATTTTTAATTCAGTAATGGAAGGCTACTGGGTGCAGTCAAGTACTTAGCATGTCAGTGCATCAATCAAGATGGGATTGACCCCTTCAAGTATTGGAGCAAGTGCATCACTGTATTTTAATTTAGCAAATACTTAGTCAGGATAGTCCATATGATGGACGCTGAATTTTGAAATACAATATGGATGAATTTTAGGATTGGCAGTTAATCCTAGATCATCCTATGAGCATCGTGGTCAAGGGGATAAATTGTACGGTAACCATATGCCACAGGTTCGTCATTATTATATTGTAACTTTTTGATCTATCCGAATGTTAGGTACCATTACTAGATGATCACATCGATTGGTACAAGAAATTAGTTTCTATGCTACCAGCTTAGGATTCAAACCTATGGGGTCACACACAATAGGAGTTCCTACCTAATCTGATGGCTGATCAGCAGTCCCACTGGATTGAGACTCAAATATTTATTTAAAAATTAATTAGCAATTGGATTGTTCATTAGCTCAATCTAATTAAGCGATGAGGAATTGATCAAGTCAAATTAAATTTGATTCAATTTAGTTGACCTGATCAGATCATGTAATGATCTAATTGCTTAAGAAGATGGATCCTGATTTGATCAGAGGTAGGACCTAAGTAATTTCTAATTTGATTAGAAATTAATTGATTTGGGTTAAGCCTAATTTGATTAGGTTTAACCTAATCTAATTGGGTCTAGAGTTATTGATTTAGTTGAAACCAATTTGAACCAATTCAAAGTAAGTTTGAATTTAAACATCCTTCTACCTGTGCATTGAACTTTAACCCATGTTCCTTGTCCATGCACATTGGAAATGTGTGTGGGATTTCTCCATGCTAATATCTAATATTGGTGCTCTCTCCTTTTCCTCTTTGACCTAGTCCAAGTGTTGGATCAGATTAAATTTATTTGAATTTGAATTTAAATGAGTTGGAGGTTAAAACAAGTTCATCCTCCCTAACTTATCCATTCCTCATGCCACTCTTTGTTTTCGCGCCCAATTTTGAATGGTTCAAAGTATGGGCACGTTGATGAGAAGCTCCTCTATGAGTTTCTTAAGTTGTTTTGGCATTGGAAGTGGATAAGCTACTTATTTGAATTCAAATTTAGATGGAAGGTTGAAACAAGTTTAACCTCCAACTCTTATCCTCTCCATGTGGTTTTTCCATCTCACGCACACCAATAGAAAGGGTGTTTTCTTAGGCGTGCATGAGTTTTGAGGAGAGGGATTTGAGGTGTGAGGCAAAAATTAAAGAAGGGCGCTTCTCTTTTGGCATGAGGTTTTCCATAGAAAAAAAGGGATCAAGGTCCTTATGGGTGTGTGCTGAAACCTTAGAGCTAGAACTCTAAGTTTTTGGGTGGAGAGTTTGAGTGCCAGATCTTTACTAGCTTTCACCACCATCTTATCTTCCTCATTACATCTTCTGATTTTTGGAGCATCTGAAAAATTAGAAGCAGTTCATTGATGGGATCGATGAATGTGGGCTGTTGAAGGCCCCAGAGAGGAGCTAGCACTCCGAAGGAGCTGATCAGGACCAGGAGCTTCGTGTGGACTCACCATAGAGGCTAGACATGTGTGTGGCTATAGCATGATGGGAGAGCATCTTTCAGTGGATTCGGATTGTGGAGTTTATCTATCTATGCATAGGTACAATGTTCTGAATATAGATCGATCAACAAATATGATTTGTTGATCGAAAGCATTTTATTTTTCTAATGCATATTAACATGTCAAAGATCCTAAGTAGGATTTTATGATTAGATCATAGCATGCATAGAATTAACTTTAGATTAATTCTGCTTTCGCTATTGTTAATTTTCGAAAAAATTTTGAAAGGCATGCCCTAAACCCTACTAGGTTTCATTCAAATAGTATCAGAGCAAGGGTTGCTCGACATGCTTAATATGTAAGTTAGAAAGATTAAATATACAACACAATGATCGCACAAACTATAGGTTGTCCTGCTATAAGATTTATCTCTTATAGTAGAGAGGTTGTCCTGGTACGTTGCGATCTATAACTTTGATCATAAAATTTTTAGATGTGATCTAATGAATTTTTATAATATATTTTAAATTGGTTTTAATCTAAATTTTATCATGAATTTATATTTAGATTAGATCTAAACATTTCATGATTTTTATGTAATGTACATAGGTTTAGATTAAACCCGAATAGAATCTTATAAAGGTTCTGCTCGCTGGTCGAGCCAACTATCTCAGGAATCTAGCTAGCTCGACTAGCATGCCAGTCTAAAATGGCTCTACGGCCTTTTGTTTGGATCGGCTCAGTCAGGAACCGAGCTGACTTGGCTTCTGTTTGGGCCGGCTCAAATGGGATCCGAGCTAGCTCGACTAAAAGATGGCCATCAGGGCTTCTGTTCAAGTCGGTTGTCTCAGGTAATGGGCTGACTCGACGTCTGCTCAAGCCGGCTCAGATATGATCCGAGCTAGCTTGGATAGGATTCGAGCCAGCTCAATGGAATAAAAGCTTGCGGGCTTTTGCTCGAGCCAGTTGTCTCAGGCGATGGGCTGACTCAACATCTGCTTGGGTTGGCTCGGATGGGATCTGAGCCAGCTCGAATGAGAAGCTAGTTGAAGCTATTCAATGGCTATTTTTAAGTGTTCTAACCTATAACTAGTGCTTGTTTGTGAAATAAGCCAATCCATTTTTGAAACAAGTTGATTTATTTGGTGAAACAGTGCTAAGTTGTAAAGAATCTTTTAAAACTGAAAATTATTTTTGAAATGCCGAACCCCAATCCATCCATCCAAAACTTAATTAAAAGAATTAAGTGTTATCAAGTTAGGTCTAGAATTGTGAATTAAAGACCTAAGATAATTGCATAATATTATGGGTTAAAGGATTAGGTGAATTAGTTCTATTAATTAGGTTAGAACTAAGGTTAGTTAAAGAATGGATTAATCTAGAGTAGTTGATCAAATCTAACCAAGTATTGAGTAAGATTAGGTCAAGGACACTCTAGACACAACTTCAATAGTTGTAGTTGAATGAGCCCATGTCTTTAACAAGACCAAGATGGATTTAATTCATGGCTAAGCGATCTAGCCTATAATTACTATGTTGATCTAACTAAATCTAATTAATCGATTGGTGTCTAAGATAAGTCTGGTAGTTTAGACTAGTGATTTTTAATTGGGAGCTACTCGCACTGATTCGATCTTTGGTGAGTTAATGACATATCCCTTCCACTAATCTCACTTATCTGGCCAACATGGTCGACTAGGATTCAATTAGATCACTTAGTGATTCGAGTTGACCCATGTCACTAGAAATCAGTTTGACTAATTTTAATTTAGTAAGATTGAATTAGGTGTCCATGGATCTAAATTGATCCTAGTCCTAACCTATTGACTTGGTGAAGTCAATGGGAGGATTTGACTTGATGAAGTCAGTGGAAAAAATTGGTTCGTGTCTTCTTTTAAATCATAAGCAAATTAAATTTTCTAAATTATTAGGTCCTCAAAAATAACTAAGTTATGGAGATAACCGAGTCACAGCCTTCCATTAAGATGAATAGTAATGAGTCCAATTTTTTGGGTGGACATTGGAGGTGCTTTACACCTGATGTTCATTTGGATGATGGAATTATTGTCCATCATATGATGATTAGATTGCACTCTCTTAATGATAATCAAATTAGTTAGAGCTTTCCTTGGGCCTGGTTATCATTGGTTTAATGCACTGAAGTCAATCATATTAATGGTTGGACCTAATCAGATCTTTTTAGTGGAGGCCAAAATCTATTGAATTGGCTTCTAAGACAAAATTAATTGTAAACCTACCTGTAGATGCACATGGGTTAGCCAGAGCTTTCCTCAAGCTTGTTTGTATTCTATGTGGATTCCAGTACCCACTAAGAAATTAGTATAATTTCTTGAATTAGAGATAGTGGCTACCAATTCATTAAAATTATGGGAGAACCTTTAGACTAAAGTTTAAGTCTTTAGAATTAATTAATTCAAGTACTAATAAGGTTTCTTATTTTTCTTTCAGATAAATAGAATGGCTAGTGTAAGTCCACTCCGTTCACTATTGGACAGTGATAAGCATTTAGGACCTAAGAACGAGGAGTCTAGTGTTAACCTAATCAGGCAGACCCAAAGAGGAATGGTCCTCTTGACTTGAATAGGTTGAACAGCGAAAATCAGCAAAGAGTTACTGAGTAAGGATGTTATATGATAACATCTTGCAATTTCACTATTTATGATACATCTATCTAAGTATTAGATATCGAGTCTAATTCACATATGCAATTCATTGCATGGACTTCATATTGGTAGAAAGTTTGAGAATGATGATAGATTTCTTAATGTTGGGGATGGAAGTAAAGTTCTAGTCCTAGCATTAAAAATTCTTGAGCTATTTTTCAAAAATAATAATATTATTTTAAGTGAATGTCACTATTATCTATCTTTTATAATGAACATAATATCTATTAGGCTTGTAGCTCAGGATGTTTATTGTTTGTCAATAAAAAAAAATTATTGTGATATCATTATGAATAATGTTACAGTAATACAAAAATAATTAAGAAATGGCATTTATGTTTTGTCACAGCCTATTAGTATAATGTACACGTCAAACAAATGCCCAAAACTAGATCATGTTTCTAATGCCTATCTTTGGCACTGTTGGCTAGGTCATATAAACAAGAATAGGATTAATAGGTTAGTCAAGGAGAATATCCTTGACATCAATGACTATGAATCATTAAATAAATATGAGTTCTATCTTCTTGGTAAGATGACCAAATCATCTTTTATTGGAAAGGATGAATGGGCCACTGATCTTCTGGGTCTAGTACATACTAATATATGTAGATCTATGAGCACATGTGCTAGAGGTGGAATCTACTACTTCATTATATTTACTGACGATCTATCTAGGTATAGGTACATCTATCTTATGAAGAATAAATCTGATTCATTTAAAATATTCAAATGATATCAAAATGAGATAGAAAATAACTTGGAAAGAGTATTAAAATTCTTCGATCTGACCGAAGAGATGAATACCTTTCCAATGAATTTTTGACATATCTAAGAGAGAATGAAATTCTCTCATAATGGACCCCTTCTATAACACCACAGTATAATGGTGTATCTAAAAGGAGGAATCGAATCCTGTTGGACATAGTTCAGTCCATGATAGGGTTTGTAAGTCTGTTGATTTCTTTTTGAAATTATACATTAGAGACTACTTGCTTTGTTCTGAACAATATTCTGAGCAAGTCTATTGCAAAGACTCCATATGAGATATGGATTGGATGTAGGCCGACACTCTCACACCTTAGGGTTTAGGAATGTTTAACTTATGTAAAACTTTTACAAGTAGAAAAGCTTGGACCTAGGTCTGATAAGTGCTTGTTCATAGGGTATCCTAAGAAAACTAGGGATTATTATTTCTACCTTGCTGAAGAATAAAAGATGTTCATCAGCAATAGGGCAATCTTTTTGAAAAAAAAGTTTCTTATGGAAGAAACGACTGCCTCTAATGTTGAACTTAGTGAAGTTCGATAGGTGGAAGAACTGATACATTCTAATGAACCTGCAAAACTAGATTTGATAAGATCAAACCCAAAGCCTGTTGTAGAGGCATCCTTGAGGAGATCCGATAGAGTACCATGCCAATTGGATAGATACTATAATTTTTTGATCCGAGATAGTGATTCTATCAAACTCGATGAGAACGACGAGGATCCGATCACCTACATGGATGCCATGCAAAGATCTGACTCCGATCAATGGCTTGAAGCCATGAAGTCCGAAATGGAGTCCATGAAGGTCAATACTATATAGATACTAGTTGATCCACCTAAAGGGATAAAATTCATTAGGTGTAAGTAGATTTTCAAAAGAAAATGGGATGCAGACAGAAAGATGGAGACCTATAAAGTCCGTCTGATTGCCAAAGGATATCGTCAGCATTATGGTATTGACTATGATGAGACATTTTCTCCTATGGCAATGCTCAAGTTCATTCGGATTATGCTTGCAATAGCAGTATACCTAGACTATGAGATCTGACAAATAAATATGAAGATAACTTTCCTTAATGAAGAGCTAGATGAAGAGGTGTATATGATACAACCTGAGGGGTTCACATCCATAGATGAGTCCAAGGTATGTGATAAGCATCATAAATTGACCAATAAAAGTATTAATTTATCAATTAATTGATATTAATTTTTAAGAATTAATAATCAATTTATATATAATTTTTAAAAAATTCATATTTTTATTAATTAAAAAAATTAATTAAAAAATAATAAAAATTAATAAAAATTAAAAAATAAAATTTTATTATCAATAGAAAGAGCTCATTTTTTTGATCATAACGAAATAAATTTCAAATAAAACAGAGCTAAAATGAAAAAGATATGAATTTTTAAAAAAATAAAATAAATAAAAATTAAATAAAAAAGAAAACGGCTCAGCCGGCTCCGCAAGCCGAGCCACCAAGCCAAGCCGAGCCATCAAGCCGACTCAGCCATTGAAGCCATCAGCCGGTCCATGATCCAGGCGTGGACCGCCAGCTCAGCAAATTCCGGCGAATCAGAGATTGCCACGTGGTGGACCTAGACCCCTTAAGGGTCTACAGAAATTTATCGCGGCTCACAAGGGTAATTCAGTCTTTTCGTCCGACAACGGCGGCGCTGATTGGTTGCGGTGTGCAGTGCGGCCGGTTCCACGCGGTCCATGGGAACAGTTATTGCGCGATCGGACGGATGTGGTTGTTTGCGGTCAGGATCGGACGGCTGTGGTTGCTTCCGAATTTTATTCAGATACAAACATCACGCGGATCACCATCGGACGGCAGCGCTCGATCCAGGCGATGATCCAACGGTCCAGAATGCTGCCGGCGGTGATCAAGACTCCCGAAGCGCGATTTGCGGCCAGATTTCCTCGATCAAGCGCGATCCAACGGCCAGAATTTAATCTGACCCGATCTGAGCTTATCTGCATCCGATTTTGATGATTTTTGGACCGTTGGATTCCTGTTGAACGGCTGGATTTTATCAGATTTACCAAAGTCGTATCTGAGCTATTTTGATTCAAATTTCATCCGAATTTGTTTATATTTTGATGATTACAAAGGCATTAGTCCCATATTGCCTTTAGAAAAAATATCCAGCCCTCCTAGCTCTATAAAAAGGACCCCAGGCCATCAGAAATTAACATCTCCGATCAAGGTGAAGCTTTGGTACAGGGACGAAGCCAGGCTATGGGTTAAAGGCTGCTTCGAAGCAACGGATGCCGAGAAGAAGAGTCGAGCTTCTACACCATCTTTCTGCCAATGCCGATCCAAGATCAGAGATCAGGCTATTTTATTTTATTATTTTTTTTTTTTTTAAATTTTATGTATTTAAATTCTAAAATTTTAGTTAATAAAAATTTTTTTTTATATTTTAATTTCTTGCTTTTTATTTTTATTGCAATTTAATTTCTGCACTTTAAATTATTGCTTTGCAAGTAGATGCTAAGATCTAACTAGTAGATCTTAGTACCAAATTTAAATTCCTGCATCTTTTAATTTTTATTTTCAATCTTCCGACTTCAGTTTTTATTTCAAAATTCAAATCATTTTCTTTTTCTTCTCAAAAAAATCAAAGATTTCAAATCTAAAAATACTACCTTCCCTGTGGATTCGACCCGACTCACTACTATTTACGTATTTTTAATAATTTTAAGAAGTCGGATTAAACTGATAAACACGGTGTCTTAACGACAGCACCGCGTCCCTATCATGTTTTTGGCGCCGTTGCCGGGGAAGGCACGGATATTAAATTTTTTGATCTCTTTGATTTTTCTATAAATAAATTATAAATAAAATTTTTATTTTTTTTGCTAATTTTTTTTTTATTATTTTACAGGAAAAGAAAAAAAAGAACAAAAAGAATCAGAAGTTTTACCTGGTGAGATCAATCCTAACCCTAGTTCTCTTTTCATTTTATTTTATTTATTTATTTATTTATTTTTAAATTAATTTAAAAAATATTTATTTAAACCTAATTAAAAGCCTCATGATAAGATTAGAAATCTTAACTGCTTAGAGCATGCATCATATTAGTTTTATTTTTATTTTTATTTTTATTTTTATTTTTTTTTTGGTGGTTGCTGGAGACAAGGTAAGCCTTTCAGAATTTAATTAGTTGCATGCATCTAGTTTAAATTGCATAAAACCCTTTGATTGAATTTTTTTTTCGTGCATATTCATATTAAATCAAATTAAGGGCACAATCCAATTAAACAAGATAAGGTGGGGATTTGATCACCCTTCCTTAGCCCACAAACAACCAACCAGCATCCTGCATTGACCTAAGCCTTTAAATTAAAATCAATTAGACATCAACCCTAGGAACTCGAGCTCAATAGGACAAGGAATCCTAAGAGTTGAACCGGGTTAGGATAAGTCAATTTGACTGGTGTCTAGGAAAGTGGTTCAGGGACGATTGCGCCCGAAGGAAGGTGGTTTTTAATTGGTTCCGTTTGCTTACCTGGCCAAGCACAATTGGTGTCTAAGGCAAGCAACGGGGGGACTCCCACCAACCTTACACTTACCTGGCTAGTTGATTGGCTAATCCTACACTTGGAGGGCTTGAAGGTGACCTTGGCAGTTAGGAGCTGTCTAGATCTAGGATAACCCTTAGTCAGGATTGATTGATCAATTTGATTGCTAACGAACATCAAACTAATTAAACTTAATTCTTCTCTCTCTTCTTAGTTCTAGGACTCCTTAGGACCTCTTCCTTAGAACTCTTCTTTCTTTCTTCTTCTTACTCTAAAAATAAAATAAAAATAAAATAAAATAAAAATTAAATTAAACTAACTAAAAAATATTAAAAATGATAATTAAATTAAATTAAATTAAAATTAATAAATAAAAATAATTAAAAAAAATAATTTTTAATATAATAAAATAATAATAATAATAATAATAAAAATAAAAAAAAATATTCTAAAAATTTTTTAAACCATACATTAGGGTTACACTAATACATGCATGGTAGGAAATCATTTTTTCTGATTTAGTTGAATATAATTGAATGGTTGATTCACATTAAACATAATAATCAAATGGCTAACATGAATCTAATAGTCCAAAAATTAGATAAAGTTGACCTTCTTGATCAGAAAATAGATCAACTCCTAACCTAGGTCAACAATCTCCTGCATCAATTCAATCATCTTCTAATTATCAGGAGAATTATTCAATCTGTGCTAGTCCAACCCATCATGTAAGTGAATATCCTATGACTGCACAGTTTCCACATATTTTATCCAAGAACAAGTTCAAGCTACTCAAGGATACTCCAAATTGATTAATGACCATTTTCAAATTCATATAATTCAGATTGGAGTAACTTTAATTTTTCTTGGACATCCCAACAGACTCAGGCTCAGACCCAAATTTCACTTGAGCAAAATTATCAAAATTATGCCTATAATAATGGTCAGCCTAGTCAGTTTAACCAGCCATCATATTATAATCAGCCTTTCATACCCACCTCCTCAACAGACCAATCTAGCTGATGATAGATTTAATCAACTTCAACAATTAATTCTAACTCAACAGCAATCTATCGCCAGACTAGAAGCTCAAATAGGATAATTAGTTGAGTCTAACATGAGGAGAGAACTAGATCAACTACCTAAACCTACCAATTTCAAATAACCCACCTAATGACCACCAACCACCTGGATTAAATTATCAATCTAATGTTTCATCTAAGAATCTCCAATTTGAGAATGAATACCAAAGTAATTCCTGAACTTAAAAGCTATAGGATTCTTATGGACCCATACCAAGACCAGGTGAGAGAGGCTAGTACTGATGCTAGCCAAAATGAAAATTTAGAGGAACTGGTTAGTACTGAGACTAACCACATAGAAGAACCCAAGCTAGGAATTAGTACTGATGCTAGTTCCAGTTTAAATGAGATAGAAATAAGGGAAAAGAGAATAGATGATTTACCCGAGACTTATAAACCTAATGTCCTATTCCCTTCAACCCTAGAAGCTGGTTCTTCTTATAAAAATCAAAAGGCATGTAATGAAATGTCAATGGAGTTGTTTAAGCAGGATCACATTAATTTACCTCCAGAATTAAAACCGCCTTTAGTCACCATTCCAGCACCCATTGAATCAAACTTAACTCCTAAAACTCCATTCATGAGCATTTTAGAAGAACAAATAGGAGTAATTCTTAATAAACATGGGTCTGAGAATGGAATCATAAAATATATCCCAAAAATTAACAGTGAATATATCAATAATGGGATTAAAAATCAACATCAACTTCTGAAGATTGGCAATCCAAAACCATTGGAATTTGTCAATCCAATATTCGACACAGGATAGTGAGCTACATTGTGTCTGGCTGAAGACGGTAAACTTAGCGCTTGTTGGGAGGCAACCCAATATTTAGTTTTTATCTAATTTATCTTATTTTCTTTTTAGGATAATTTGAATAAGTTGGAGGGAGAGCTCAAATTTGTAAAGGCATGTGCTGGACCAAAAAAAATAAAATAAAATAAATAAATAAAAAAATAAAAAAATATAGGTGTATTCTTCCATTTCTTTTATTACATCCTTTATTTTTTTCTCTTCTCCATTGAGGACAATGTCGATTAAGTTGGGGGGAGAGAAAAATAAAAAAAAAATTTAAAATTTTAAGTCCTCGAAAAAGTTAGTATTTAGTATTTAGATACTTGATTATGCTTAAGAATCGAATAAAACTAAGCATTTTTAAAAAAAAATTGATGCACAGATTAGAGAATCTATGAGATATTGAGGAATCAAGTATTAAGAAAATTCAATAAAGAGTTAAGTCCAGAACATAAAAATTTTTTCCTTGGAGCATTTCTAATTATTTTTACTAGCATCAAAGAAAAGTCTACTTTTTATAGGCTTGTGTAGGGTAACTATACATTTCTTCATATAAAAATTTATTTTAATAAAATAGTTTCCAAGTACTTCTCACTGAGTAACCGGGCCTCTTTGCCTAAGCAAGCATTGAGTTTCGCATCAAAAGGTGGGAAGGGCAAAGAAGCTCGTTGTAAAGCTAGTCTTAACTCGTAGCCTATTTGATTCGAGCTAGTAAGCCCGAGGGGTATTCTATACCTAGTGCCCTAAAGCCAACTGGTTTGGGAGTCATTGGCCCAAGACTCGCTACATGGATCAAATAGAAAGCTTAAGGAGTTAAGACACTCAATAGTGGTACAACGTTAAAAAAAAAAAAAAAAAAAAAAAAAAAAAAAAAAAAAAAGAAAAGAAACATTGGTTTCCCACCGAGTAACCGGGTCCCGTTGCCTAAGTAAGCAATGATATTCGCGTCAAAAAGTGGACAATGTGAAAATAAAAATTAATAAATGAAGGATGGAAGTAGCAATACACCTGCCTATATGAAAGTTTAGACAAATCAGAGATAAAAGTGGAATAATTTAGAAAAAGTTCTGAAAAAATTTAATTGTTCTTTACTTAATTTTTCTATTGATAAGTATTAATACCCCAATGATATATCTCATTTAAGCTCTACTGAATATCAATGGCCATTTTGAAAATTGCTTAGGTAAAATTCGAAACTCTAAAGTTAAAAGGTATTTAAAACTAAATTCTTTCTTTACTCGAGGACGAGCAAAGCTTAAGTTGGGGGGTGTGATAAGCATCATAAATTCATCAATAAAAGTATTAATTTATTAATTAATTTATATTAATTTTTAAGAATTAATTAATCAATTTATATATAATTTTTAAAAAATTCATATTTTTATTAATTAAAAAATTAATTAAAAAATAATAAAAATTAATAAAAATTAAAAAATAAAATTTTATTATCAATAGAAAGAGCTCATTTTTCTGATCATAACGAAATAAATTTCAAGTAAAACGGAGCTAAAATGAAAAAGATATGAATTTTTAAAAATATAAAATAAATAAAAATTAAATAAAAAAGAAAACGGCTCAGCCGGCTCCGCAAGCCGAGCCACCAAGCCAAGCCGAGCCATCAAGCCGACTCAGCCGTTGAAGCCATCAGCCGGTCCACGATCCAGGCGTGGACCGCCAGCTCAGCAAATTCCGGCGAATCAGAGATTGCCACGTGGTGGACCTAGACCCCTTAAGGGTCTACAGAAATTTATCGCGGCTCACAAGGGTAATTCAGTCTTTTCGTCCGATAACAGCGGCGCTGATTGGTTGCGGTGTGCGGTGCGGCCGGTCCACGCGGTCCATGGGAACAGTTATTGCGCGATCAGACGGATGTGGTTGTTTGCGGTCAGGATCGGACGGCTGTGGTTGCTTCCGAATTTTATTCAGATACAAACATCATGCGGATCACCATCGGACGGCAGCGCTCGATCCAGGCGATGATCCGATGGTCCAGAATGCTGCCGATGGTGATCAAGACTCCCGAAGCACGATTTGCGGCCAGATTTCCTCGATCAAGCGTGATCCAACGGCCAGAATTTAATCTGACCCGATCTGAGCTTATCTGCATCCGATTTTGATGATTTTTGGACCGTTGGATTCCTGTTGAATGGCTGGATTTTATCAGATTTACCAGAGTCATATCTGAGCTATTTTGATTCAAATTTTATCCAAATTTATTTATATTTTGATGATTACAAAGGCATTAGTCCCATATTGCCTTTAGAAAAAATATCCAGCCCTCCTAGCTCTATAAAAAGGACCCCAGGCCATCAGAAATTAACATCTCCGATCAAGGTGAAGCTTTGGTACAGGGACGAAGCCAGGCTATGGGTTAAAGGCTGCTTCGAAGCAACGGGTGCCGAGAAGAAGAGCCGAGCTTCTACACCATCTTTCTGCCAATGCCGATCCAAGATCAGAGATCAGGCTATTTTATTTTATTATCTTTTTTTTTTTTTAAATTTTATGTATTTAAATTCTAAAATTTTAGTTAATAAAATTTTTTATATTTTAATTTCTTACTTTTTATTGCAATTTAATTTTTGCACTTTAAATTATTGCTTTACAAGTAGATGCTAAGATCTAACTAGTAGATCTTAGTACCAAGTTTAAATTCCTGCACTTTTTAATTTTCACTTTTCCGACTTCACTTTTGATCCTAAAACTTCTTTTCTTCTTTTCTTTTCAAAAATCAAAGATTTCAAATCTAAAATACTACCTTTCCTGTGGATTCGACAATTTTAATGATTTTAAGAAGTCGGATTAAACTGATAAACACGATGTCTTAACGACAACATCGCGGTCCTATCAATATGCAAGCTTTAGAGATTCATTTATGGATTGAAGCAGACATCTTAAAGTTGGAACATGCATTTTGATAAGATGATCAAAATATATGGCTTCGTTAAGAACGGAGAGAAATTCTGTGTGTACAAATAGTCTAATAGTTCTGTAGTCGTATTTTTTGTTTTGTATATGGATGATATTCTCTTAATCGAGAATAACATCCCTGCATTATAAGGAATAAAGGTTTAGCTATCATCGCAATTCTCTATGAAGGACTTGGGAGAAGCTTCCTACATCCTAGGGATGAAGATATATAGGGATAGATCTAAAAGTTTGCTTGGATTATCCCAGTCCACGTACATTGATACCATGCTGAAGAGGTTCAGTATGGAGAATTCTAAGAAGGGCTATCTCTCGATAGGCCATAAAATTTTTCTCTCGAAGAGGGATTGTCCGACAACTCCTCAAGAGAGAGAGCATATGAGTGGAATACCATATGCTTCGACAGTGGATTCTATTATATATGCCATGATATGTGCGAGATCAAACATGGCATACTCACTAGAGATAGTGAGCAGATACCAGTTTGATCCAGATGAGAATCACTAGAAGGTTATGAAGATAATCCTAAAGTATTTAAGAAATACCAAGGACCAGTGTCTCATCTATGGAGATACTAACTTGAAACTTGTGGGATACACTGATTCTAGTTTCCAGTCAGATCATGATGATCGTAAGAGTGTGTGAAGTTATGCATTTATCCTAAACGATGGAGTAGTTTGCTGGAAGAGTTCAAGCAGCACACTGTGGCTGATTCTGTATGCAAGGTGGAGTATGTCATGGCATTTGATGCTGCGAAGAAAGCTATATGACTGTGAAAGTTCATCGATGAGTTGGAAGTGGCATCCTCCTTGGATGATTCGATTCTGCTATACTGTGACAGCACTAGAGCCATAGCTCAAGATCAGTACATCAAACATATTCTGCATCACTATCATCTTGTACGAGAAATCATAGAGCAAGGTGACGTCAATCTTCAAAAGATCGATGGAAAGAAAAACATGGCCGACCCATTTACTCAAACTCTCGAAATCAAAGAGTTCGATAATCATAAATAGAAGATGAGTATTCGATAATGTTCTGAGTGGCTTTAGTCTAAATAAGAGTTGTTGAAAAATATATCCTAAAACCAATCATCTAGGATGTAGATGATTGAGCTAAATATAATTTATATTTAAATTTTAATTGAATAAAATTATTATTCTGACAATTTCATCACTTTGTGCATCTTCCTATAATGAACTCTCTATGATGAAGTCCTTAGGACTATTTAGACTCGACAAAGGAATATTTATCGTTTAATCCTTAAACTGACCGTGATTAAATGATTCGTTGTTACCTAGAATGACAACATTAATTAAGAGTAGGTCATTGTGTGCTATAAGTGTTAGTTGTCCTCTTAATCAAAAAGCATGGTGATGATGTTATGGCATGTGAGTGAAATATAAGGGTACATTTTATTGATCGTAATCCAACTATGGAGCTCTCTTCTGCCAAGTATTGCTCATGAAAGATATGGGTATTTGTGTCCCTTAGATCTGAGATCACCATGATGACTTGCAAGCAACTTACTGTACCTAGATATCGGACTACCTGAATTTCTAATTCAGTGATGAAAGGCTACTAGATGCAGTCAAATACTTGACTTATTAGTGCATGAGTCAAGATGGGATTGACCCCTCCAAGTGTTGGATCAAGTGCATCGCTGTATTTTAATTTAGCAAATTCTTGATCAAGATAGTCCATATGATGGATGCTAAATTTTGAAATATAATATGGATGAATTTTAGGATTGGCAGTTAACCCTAGATCATCCTATGAGCATCGTGGTCAAGGGGATGAATTATACGATAACCATATGCCACAAGTTCGTCATCATTGCATTGTGACTTTTTGACCTATCCAGACATTGGGTACCATTTCTAGATGGTTACATCAATTGGTATAAGAAATTAGTTCCTATGCTACCGGCTTAGGATTCGAACCTATGGGATCATACACAATAAGAGTTCCTATTTGATCTGATGGCTAATCGAAAGTCCCACTAGATTGGAATTTAGATATTCATTAAAGAATTAATTAGTAGTTAGAATGCTGATTAGCTCAATTTGATTGAACAATGAGAAATTGATCAAGTCAAATTGAATTTGATTCAATTTAGTTGACCTGATCAGATCATGTGATGATCTAATTGCTTAAGGAGATAGACCCTAATTTGATCAGAGGTTGGACCTAATTAATTTCTAATTTGATTAGAAATTAATTGATTTGGGTTAAGTCTAATTTGATTTGATTTGACCTAATCTAATTAGGTCTAGAGTTATTGGTTTAGTTGAAACCAATTTGAACCAATTCAAAGTAAGTTTGAATTTAAACTTCCTTCTTCCTGCACATTGAACTTTGACAAATGTTCCTTCTCCACGCACATTAGGAATGTGCGTGGGATTTCTCCATGCTAATATCTAATATTGGCACTCTCTCCTTTTTCTCTTTGACCTAGTCCAAGTGTTGGATTAGGTTAAATTCATTTGAATTTGAATTCAAATGAGTTGGAGGTTAAAACAAGTTCAACCTCCCTAACTTATCCATTCCTCACACCACCCTTTGTTTTCTTGCCCAATTTTGAATGGTTCAAAGTATGGGCATGCTGATTAGAAGCTCCTCTACAAGTTTCTTAAGTGGTTTTGGCATTGGAAGTGGATAAGCTACTTATTTGAATTAAAATTTAGATGGGAGGTTGAAACAAGTTCAACCTCCAACCCTTATCCTCTCCATGTGGTTTTTCCATCTCACGCATACCAATAAAAAGGGTGTTTTTTTGGGTGTGCATGGGTTTTGAGGAGAGGTATCTGAGGTGTGAGACAAAAATCAGAGAAGGATGCTTCTCTTTTGTAATGAGGTTTTTCATAGAGAAAAAGGGATCAAGATCCTTATGGGTGTGTGCTGAAATCTTAGTGTTGGAACTCTAAGATTTTGGGTGGAGAGTTTGAGTGCCAGATCTCCATCAACTTTCACCACCATCTCATCTTTCTCATTGCATCTTCTGATTCTTAGAGCATCTTAAAAATCAGGAGCAATTCGTCGATTTGATCAATGAATGTCTGCTGTCCAAGGCCCCAGAGAGGAGCTAGCACTCCGAAGGGACTAATCAAGATCAGGGGCTCCGTGTGGACTCACCATAGAGGTCGGACACGTGTGTGCCTACAGCATGATGGGAGAGCATCTTTCGGTGAATTCAGATTATGGAGTTCATCTATTCATGCATGGATACTATGTTCTGAGCATACATCGATCAGCAAATATGATTTGCTAGTTAAAAGAATTTTATTTTTCTAATGCATATTAACATGTCAAAGATCTTAAGTAGGATTTTATGATTAGATCATAGCATGCATAGAATTAACTTTAGATTAATTCTGCCTCCACTGTTGTTAATTTTTAAAAAAGTTTTGAAAGGCATATTCTAAATCCCGCTAGGTTTTCTTCAGTTCCTTCGTCTAACGCCAATCCTGTTGGTGTGAAAATCTATAATGACGTTGGAGGTAACTGGAGTTGGAAAGGTGAGGCCGTCGATGGGACCTACAAACAAAGTCCAAATCGGAGGTGGGTGGTTCTGACAGGACCCTCCAATGCTCAAGTTAGTTCTTCGACTATGCTCAAAAAATAGAGAAGTAGAATGATGGAAAGGAGAAGAGAGCTTAGAAGAAAATATATCTAGAAAGTCCCTTTTATAGATGGAGCATATAACAAACTAATGGTGATAGCCGTAACCATCTAATAATGAGCCATTCAGACCATATGGAGTTTGTTATGGGGATGAGTTGTTGTTTGTCGCAACTTGTAGACGGTAAAAATTTCTTCGTTAGAGTTCAGATGTAGGTCAGAGACTTTGGTGTACGCAATGGACCTGTGATTGGCCGAGGTTCGTTGGGAGCAACATCAAGTGGCTTTAAAAAGTTTGAAAGCTTCCTGGGCCGCATGCAAGTAGGTGCGGAAGGAATCCATCTGAAAGGAGCATGGCTAGGAAGTTCGTCCGAAAAGAGCATGGCTGGAGGAGTCCATCAAGAAAGAGGGTGGCTGGAGGAGTCCATCCAGATGGAGGATGGCTGGAGGAGCCCATCCAAAAGGAGCATGGCTAGAGGAGTCCGTTCGGAAGGAGTGTCGCTGGAGGAGTACGTCCGAAAGAAGCATGGTTGGAGGAGTCCGTTCGGAAGGAGTGTAGCTGGAGGAGTCCATCCAAAAGGAGCATGGCTAGAGGAGTCCGTTTGGAAGGAGTGCATTCAGGAGAAGTTCAATAAGAAAAAGTGAATTTTCCATGATGCAAGACTTCAACTATCTCCAAAACTCTTCACCAATCAAGATCGAGAGGGTGGAACTTTGGTTTTATTATTCATTCCAAGTTAAGAAGCAAGATTAGTTAAATAATAATTTTTTTTTACCATTTAAGATCACCTGGTCAGGATCTATTACGCCTTCGACAAGTTCTACAGTATGGACTTGTAGTTGGGAGGACTCGCAAATTCCTTCAGAACGAGGGTCGAAGGCTAAGAACTTCGACGGAGATTGTTTTATCCCCAATAATTATTATTTATTATAATTATTTATTTTATTATTTATTTTATTTTTATATTATTATTATTATTTTATTTATTATTATTATTTTTAAAATATTAATATAAATTAATTAATAAATTGATACTTTTATTAGCAAATTTGTGATACTTATCACACCTCCTAACTTACTCATTGCTAGTCCCTTAGCAATGTAATGCTAGTCTTTGATTAATCAACATATTTTATTAAGATCCTCTTGTTAGATATATGTGCCCTAGAAGCCAGAATTGGCTGACACTTGTAATACACTTCTAGGAGCAAAATTATAATTTTAACTATAATCAATAAAATGGATTATTTTCTATCACATATGTGTATTTAGTGTCTGTGATACATCCTTTGAGTTAATGGTAATGATAATCTATATTTTCAAGAGTTGAAAATTTAAGACATGAATAATCATTATTAACTCATAAAATGCTCCCGACCATAGGATCATCACGAGGATGGTGATTGATCCGGAAGGTTGGTGTACAATCGCTTCTCTTTAGTAGATGAGTCTTGAGTCTACGGTGTGGAGACACCAGAGCGAGAGTACAGGTACTCGTTAGAGAACGAGGGCACTGAGCGTGACCACCTCGAGTAGTCATTAGGGAGTCTACCTTCTCGTCAATGACTGACTCGATGCTGCAGTAGTGTGTCTGGTTCTTTGACCTGAGGTGCATCGATAGTTCACCTTGAGGGTGTTATAGTTTGACTACACCATTACTCGATCTCCTAGCCATATGGAATCCTGAGGTGTATGTTGGCTATAGCATGTTCATTGTAGGAACTGGATAGCATCAAGATGGAATCTATCTACCTCGGTGGTAGAGGAGCAGCCCTATGATGATCATGAGAATCAAGTCCAGAAGTCCATGGCCATGGTAGAGTGAAATAATAGAAAGAGTTTCTATTTAGATTTTCACATCGGACTTGAATCGAATGATTACATCATATGACAGAGACTAGGGTTTGACGAGTTCACCTTAACCCTAATCTGATCGGGGCTCAAGATAGAAGAACTTAATCACACAGGTAGCTGCACCAAGAGGTTCGCATTCAGCTCTGATGGGTTGCCACCATATACTGCTAGGTGTCACTGGTGGATTTTGGGAGCAATTAGAATGATTTAGATGATCGATCATTCTAGCTGTTCGAATCAGAAGAGTTCTGATCCATCGAAAGGAGTTTCGATGATGTCGATGATAGAGATCATGACATATCCCATTACCATACAGAACTGAACCTAACTGGGTCACACAAACAAGGGTTTGAATCTGGTGATCATCAATTGAACTGATCTAGTTCAATTGATCTGAATGAGATTCAATTAGGTTCAAGAAAATCGTGCTAGCACTCGATTGAACCTAACGTTCTTCTTTTGCTATCATAAATAAGTTGTCCTGATCTGAGCCAAAGGAGTTTGTGCTCAATCAGAGGCCTTCATATGGTCTGACTGAAGGTTGTCCAAGTCAGAAAAGGTTGTCTTATTTTGTAAGACATTACCTGCCATTTTTGGTCACCTGCCATTTCTTGTTCTTTGACTTTGGTCAAAAGTCTACCTTTGACTGGTCAAATGTTGACCATTGACACTTTGACTTTTGTCCATGTGTCATGCACCTATTGGAGAGCTGGTGGGGGCCTGTCCCCCTGCCAGAACCTGGCAAGGAGGAGGGCGCACGCCACCCTTGGCGTGTGCCCAAGCTGGAGGCGCCTAGGAGTCCCTGTTGGACAGGGACTCCATCTCCTTTTTGGATTCCAATTAGAGTTCTCCTAAGAACCAACTTTGACTGGTCTTAGGCACCCTCTAAGGAGGAATCCAGGGGACTCTATTCCCACCAATCAGATTTAGATCTGATTTCATAAAGAGTTGTGATTGGTTGGGAAGAAGAGGAGTTGGATCACAGATAGTCTATAAATAAGACCCTGCGCCCAACTCAATTAATGATTGTATGATTGAGAATTAAAATCCCACATGCCCCAAGGCTGCCTCTCCCCTCTTCCTCCATGCCAAACCCACCTTCTCCCTCTCCTCTCCACGTCCAAAAGTAGTTTTGGATTCTTGGTTGGTGCGAATCCAGATCAAAGAAAGGCGACTGAAAGCTAGAAGGCTGCACTGCTGCAAAGGATGACTGCTGATCTTCAAAAGGAGTTTTGAAGATCCTCCAGATCAGATCCAGATCTAATTTTTGGAGATGTGATAGAGAAGAAGAGGATCTCCAGATCCAGCCTGAGTGGATATCGGTAGAGGCCAGGCACTTGCGTGGCTAGATCCAGAACCTTCCGCTGCTTACAGGATCATCAACGGGTAATAGGATTACCCACTTCAAGGTAAATTAAATTTGATTTAATTTATCTAATTTTATTTTAATTTTAAAATAATAATAATTAGATCTAAAATATCTTAGATCTGATCTAGATCAAAGAAAAAAAATTTTGAAATATATCTCTTGATCTGATCAGATCTGAACGAACCTGGTCCGAAAAATCAGGATTTTCCTTCAACTGGTATCAGAGCCAAGGTTCTAAAAGTATTTAGATCTAATTTTAAATTTATTTTAATTAAAAAATAAGTGATTTTAGATGTCACATGAGATGTGATCAGATCTAAAATCAGAAAAAATTAAAATTAAATGATTTGGATCTAAGATTAGAAAATATGCATGACTAGTTCTAAAATAGAATAGTTCTATAGAATAGTCTTGCATGTTTTCAATTTAATTTGATTAAATCATATTTTAGATCTATTTATTTACTATTTTTTGATATTATAATGGTTATAATAACATCTAAAAAATAGCAAATAAAAATTATTTAATTTTAAATATCATATGAGATATGATTGATGCATGTCTAGACTAGTTGTAGAATAGTTCTACATAATTGTCTAGATTAGAATTTATTTTGATTAGATCAATTTAAATCTAATTTTTTAGATTATTATGAGATAATTTAGATCTGAAAAATATGCATGATTCGATACATGAGATGTATGCAAAATATGCCATGATTAGATCTAATTTGTATATGAGATATATGATATAGATCTAAAACTATTTTGTAGTATTGCATGTTCCTGATTAAGGCGTTCCTCTTGGCCGTCCGGTCATAAGAACGAAGAAGGGTTTAAAGGCCCTCTCTTCCCATTCGATGGGGTGTTCTTATGATGTGTAGGGGTGCTGCGCGTTCGTCCTTAATCAGAAACCCAAAACTTACTTTCTGCAAAACCCTAGATCCTGAAACCCTAGGATTTATTGTGCATATTTTGTTTATGAACCCTACTTAATTAAAAATTAAGATTATGAAATATTAATTAGGTCTAAAATTGAGAATTTCAGATCTAAGACATATTCATAATACTGGGTTCGGGCTTGGGTAGCTCAATTAGGTCTAAGCGGTTGATCAAACCGAATCAAGAGTTGGTTAGATGGGATCAACAATGCTTAAATTGACCAGCCTAATAGGATTAAGTCTGGGTCAAGATCGAGTCACGATCAAGCAAGACCTAATTAGGCTCAGAGGTTAGAGTCTGGATTGTAGGCTAACCCAATTGGTTCTGACTCAATAATTTGGTGTCTAAGGTAAGTTTGGCACATACGACCGACTGATTTTTAATTGGAAGCTACTCGACCTGAATGCATTCTTGTACGAGTTAATGGCATATTCCTTCCACCGATCTCACTTACCTGGCCATATCTGTTGACACAGTTCTGATCTGAGGTGGTCAATAATCCGAGCTAACCCATGCCACTAGGTTAGTCATAATTGTTATGACTATGATAAGTCTAGTTTAATGAGACCTGAATCAATTCTCCCTAAGAAAAGATTAAGTCTGAGGTCTTCCACCATTGTAGATGTGCGGGCCCTTCCCGGGGTTGATTGTTCTCGACTGGATACAGTGGCTCAGTTGCACCGGGAAGATGCAACCATGTCTATTAGGCATTGGATGCTATGGGCTGGAGGATGAGTTGGGCTCAATATTTTGGATACGGTGAGAGACTCAATTAGGAACCCAGTCTATGCAAATGGTGGGTCTGACTTAACTAAGGAGTGGATCAATATTCCGGATACGGTGAGATTCATGAATTAGAGACCAAGTTTGGGTGCACCATGATTAGAGAATCATTGAACAAGAGTTGTTCACTCATTGGCTAACCCATCACCAATAACTGTTAGGTGAGGTGATGAGTCAGTTGGTGAGACCGCACCACCCACTAGAAATCATTAATCATGGAGATTTTTGCATCTCTACAGAGGGAGTGTAGGGATCCGAGAAAATAGTGGGAGCTAATTTATTTAAAAATAAAATTTCTAAATAAATTGGTCAAGTCATAATTACAGTATCTAACTAGAATCTTTGACTCTCTATAGAAAAATATCTGCGTCCAACCCATTAGCACGTATCCTGGACACACATAGACTGACCGGACCCAATTATAAAGATTGGCTCAGGAACTACAAAATCATTTTGGGTTTCGAGAAGTTAACCCATGTATTGGATCCAGGACCCTCCCACCTTACCAGCCCGTCCATCCACTTGAACAGAGAGCATCTCTGGAAAAAATGGATAGACGAAGATAATAAGGCCAGATATTACATGTTGGGCTCGATGTCTGATGAGCTCCAGCGCCAACATGAAGATATCGGGACTGCTCGCCAAATGTTGGCTCACCTACAGGAGATGTTTGGTGAACAGAGTCGCGCAGCCAAATATCAAGTCACGAAATGACTTTTTAAGGCTAAGATGCATGATGGGCAGTCAGTCCAAGATCACTGTCTGATAATGATCAAGGACATGGAAGAGCTTGAGAAGCTCGGTGTGAAGTTAGACTTGGATCCTGCAGAATGATATTATTCTGCAATCCTTGACTGATGCATATGGGCAATTCATCATGAATTACCACATGCATAAACTTCAAAATTCCTTGGCCGAATTAATGAATATGCTGGTTACCGCTGAGCTTTCTATGAAAGGTTCTAAAGGCTCAGTTCTTGCTATGGAACGGACTTCTTCCAAAAGAAAGTCTTATGGAAAGAAAAAGAAGTCTGCGAAAAAGCAGAAGGTGGAAGGAACAAAGAAGAAGAAGGCAGAGCCGAAGAAAAAGGCCGATGTCAAAGGAAAGTGTTTCCATTGCAACAGCGACGGCCATTGGAAGCGGAACTGCCCTACTTACCTGGCCACCCTGAAGAACAAGAAGGAAGGTCCTTCTGGAGGTATGCTCGTTATTGAGTCTAACCTTACGGTTTCTTCTGCATCCAGTTGGGTGCTTGACTCTGGTTCTAGTGCTCATCTGTGCACTTCCATGCAGGGTCTTGAGGATAGCAGGAGGCTGAGGGATGGAGACATGATCCTACGCATCGGTAATGGAGCAAGAGTTGCTGCAGTAGCCGTGGGAACATACCCTCTTCGATTACCATCTGGTTTAGACTTAGTTTTGAAAGACTGTTATTATGTGCCTGCAGCTAGCAGGAATTTGATTTCTGTTTCATGCTTAGCACTAAGAAGGCTATGTGATTACCTTCTTTAAGGACCATTGTAACATTCTTTATGAAAGAAATAAAATTGCAAATGGTTTTCTTATTAATGATCTTTATCAGCTACATATTGATGTACCTATTCTAACTATCGAGCAAAACGTGAATGCCAAATGACCTAGGGATAGTCCAAATGATAGATATCTATGGCACCTGAGATTAGGTCATATAGCAGAAGATAGGATCAACAAATTGGAGAAAAATGGGCTATTGAGTCCATTGACTTTCGAGTCATATCCAACTTGTGAATCTTGTCTTCAAGGCAAAATGACTAAACTCCCTTTTGTTGGACATGGGGAAAGGGCCACAGATCTCCTTGCCCTAGTACATACTGATGTGTGCGGCCCATTTGATGTGCCGGCTAGAGGCAATTTTGTCTACTTCATTACCTTTACCGATGATCTGTCTAGGTATGGGTATGTGTATCTTATGAGACACAAGTCTGAAGCTTTTGAAAAGTTCAAAGAATTCAGACATGAAGTAGAAAAATAAACTGAAAAACCCATTAAGGTTCTTCGATCAGATCGAGGAGGTGAATACCTTAGCCAGAAATTCCTAGACTATCTCAAGAAAAATGGCATAGTCTCTCAATGGACTCCACCAGGAACACCTCAACTCAATGGGGTTTCAGAATGGAGAAATCGGACTCTCTATTGGATATGGTTCCGATCCATGATGAGCTTCACAGACCTTCCCTGATTTTCTTTGGGGACATTCATTGTTAACTTCAATTTATCTACTGAATAGGGTTCCCTCTAAAACCGTTCCTACCACACCGTATGAGATATGGCATGGTAAGAAACCAAGTCTGAGTCATCTCAGAATTTGGGGTTGTCCGGCTCATGTCAAAAGACAACAAGCGGACAAGTTAGAGTTTAGGTCCTTCAGAGCTCGATTCATAGGATATCCTAAAGAGTCATTAGGATACTATTTCTACATTCCAGAAGACCACAATGTGATTGTGAGTCGACATGCCATCTTTCTTGAAAAATAGTTTATTCAAGATAGCGGCATTGGAAAGCAGATTAAGCTTGATGAGAAAGTCTCACAAGTACAACGAGCTAAGGACCAATTGGAACCAAATCAGGTTGAGCCAATAAGAACACTACCTCCTCCACCTCGTAGATCGGAAAGAGTTTTCCATCCCCCTGAAAGATACTTAGGTATTATTTCAGAGGAAGTAGAGAAAATGTTCCTCGTAGGTAATGGTGCTCATGGTGATGATCCCAAAACCTACAACGAGGCGATATCAGATATCGACTCCGAGAAATGGCTAGAGGCAATGCAGTCAGAAATTGACTCGATGCACTCAAACCAAGTCTGGACCTTGGTAGATCCACCAGAAGGTATAGTACCTATTGGGTGTAAATGGATCTTCAAGAGAAAGATTGGTGCAGATGGAAATGTGGAGACATTCAAGGCTAGACTAGTGGCAAAAGGTTATAGTCAATGCGAAGGCATTGACTATCAGGATACCTTTTTCCCAGTGGCTATGCTAAAATCCATCCGCACATTGCTTGCCGTTGCAGCCTATTTCGATTATGAAATATGGCAAATGGACGTGAAAATGGCATTCTTAAATGGATATCTTGAGGAAGATATCTATATGGAACAGCCGCTAGGTTTCACATCCAGTGATACTGATCACAAGGTTTGCAAGCTGCAAAGGTCCATATATGGACTTAAGCAAGCATCTCGGAGCTGGAACACTCATTTCAATGATGTGATCAAAATGTTTGGTTTCATCAAAAATGAAGAGGAACTGTGTATCTTCAAAAAGGTCAGTGGGAGCGCTGTTGTCTTCCTCGTATTGTACGTGGATGACATCCTCCTTATTGGGAATGATATTCCCATGATTGACGAACAGTCAAAATATGGTTGTCCAAGGAATTCTCCATGAAAGACCTAGGTGAAGCATCCTTTATTCTAGGAATTAAGGTCTATAGGGATAGACCGAATAGGATGCTAGGACTTTCACAGAAGATGTACATAGAGGAAAGTACTAAAGAGGTTTAGTATGGAAAACTCTAAGAGGGGATTAATACCCTTCAGACATGGTATTCATCTTTCCAAGAAGATGTGCCCTAGCACACCTGAGGAAATAGAACGCATGAGCAAGATCCCTTATGCTTCTGCAATAGGGAGCCTCATGTATGCCATGCTATGTACACGACCTGATATAGCCCATGCTGTGAGTGTCACAAGCAGATATCAGTCAAATCCAGGTGAAGAACACTGGACTTCTGTGAAATGTATCCTTAAGTACTTGAGAAGAACTAAGGATATGATGTTGGTCTTTGGTAACGGAGAACTCCAAGTCCAGGGATACACAGACTCGGATTTCATGTCCGATGTAGATGATCGAAAGTCGACATCTGGGAGTCTGTTTGTGTGCAATGGTGGTGCTGTCAGCTGGAAGAGTTCCAAGCAAACCATGATAGCAGATTCCACCATGGAAGCAGAATATATCGCTGCATCAGAGGCTGCGAAGGAAGCATTCTGGTACAAGAAGTTTGCTGCAGAAATTGGAGTAATGCCATCAGATGCCATTCCTCTATACTGCGACAACAATGGCGCCATAGCCCTTGCTAAGGAGCCGAGGTCTCACCAAAAATCCAAGCACATTGAGCGGCGATACCACCTCATCCGCGATTACCTCGAGAAGGGTTACGTCGAGGTCAAGAGAGTCAACTCCACAGACAATGTGGCAGACCCACTTACAAAGCCGTTGGGCCAGCAGAAGATCGAAGCCCACCTTGAGAAGATGGGACTTAGACTTGTAGCCAATTGGCTTTAGGACAAGTGGGAGATTGTTAGATATATGTGCCCTAGAAGCCAGAATTGGCTGACACTTGTAATACACTTCTAGGGGCAAAATTATAATTTTGACTATAATCAATAAAATGGGTTATTTTCTATCACATATGTGTATTTAGTGTCTGTGATACATCCTTTGAGTTAATGGTAATGATAATTCATATTTTCAAGAGTTGAAAATTTAAGACATGAATAATCATTATTAACTCATAAAATGCTTCCCGACCATAGGATCATCACGAGGATGGTGATTGATCCGGAAGGTTGGTGTACAATCGCTTCTCTTTAGTAGATGAGTCTTGAGTCTATGGTGTGGAGACACCGAAGCGAGAGTACAGGTACTCGTTAGAGAATGAGGGCACTGAGCGTGACCACCTCGAGTAGTCATTAGGAAGTCTACCTTCTCGTCAATGACTGACTCGATGCTGCAGTGGTGTGTCTGGTTCTTTGACCTGAGGTGCATCGGCAGTTCACCTTGAGGGTGTTATAGTTTGACTACACCATTAACTCGGTCTCCTAGCCATATCGGAATCCCTGAGGTGTATGTTGGCTATAGCATGTTCATTGTAGGAACTGGATTGCATCAAGATGGAATCTATCTACCTCGGTGGTAGAGGAGCAGCCCTATGATGATCATGAGAATCAAGTCCAGAAGCCCATGGCCATGGCAGAGTGAAATAATAGAAAGAGTTTCTATTTAGGTTTTCACATCGGACTTGAATCGAATGATTACATCATATGACAGAGAACTAGGGTTTGACGAGTTCACCTTAACCCTAATCTGATCGGGGCTCAAGATAGAAGAACTTAATCACACAGGTAGCTGCACCAAGAGGTTCGCATTCAGCTCTGATGGGTTGCCACCATATACTGCTAGGTGTCACTGGTGGATTTTGGGAGCAATTAGAATGATTTAGATGATCGATCATTCTAGCTGTTCGAATCAGAAGAGTTCTGATCCATCGAAAGGAGTTTCGATGATGTCGATGATAGAGATCATGACATATCCCATTACCATACAGAACTGAACCTAACTGGGTCACACAAACAAGGGTTTGAATCTGGTGATCATCAATTGAACTGATCCAGTTCAATTGATCTGAATGAGATTCAATTAGGTTCAAGAAAATCGTGCTAGCACTCGATTGAACCTAACGTTCTTCTTTTACTATCATAAATAGTTGTCCTGACTGAGCCAAAGGAGTTTGTGCTCGATCAGAGGCCTTCACTTGGTCTGACTGGAGCCTTGTCCAAGTCAGAAAAGGGTTGTCTTATTTTGTAAGACAATACCTACCATTTTTGGTCACCTGCCATTTCTCGTCCTTTGACTTTGGTCAAAAGTTGACCTTTGACTGGTCAAATGTTGACCATTGATACTTTGACTTCTGTCCATGTGTCATGCACCTATTGGAGAGCTGGTGGGGGCTTGTCCCCCTACCAGAACCTGGCAAGGAGGAGGGCGCACGCCACCCTTGGCGTGTGCCCAAGCTGGAGGCGCCCAGGAGTCCCTGTTGGATAGGGACTCCATCTCCTTTTTGGATTCCAATTAGACTTCTCCTAAGAACCAACTTTGACTGGTCTTAGGCACCATCTAAGGAGGAATCCAAGGGACTCTATTCCCACCAATCAGATTTAGATCTGATTTCACAAAGGGTTGTGATTGGTTGGGAAGAAGAGGAGTTGGATCATGCATAGTCTATAAATAAGACCCTGCGCCCAACTCAAAAAGAATTGAAAAGGAATTCTCCCACGCCCCAAGGCTGCCTCTCTCCTCTTCCTCCATGCCAAGCCCATCTTCTCCCTCTCCTCTCCATGCCAAAGGAGTTTGGATTCTTAGTTGGTGCAATCCAGATGAGAGAAAGGCGACTGAAAGCTAGAAGGCTGCGCTGCTGCAAAGGACAACTGCTGATCTTCGAAAAGGTGTTTTGAAGATCCTCCAAATCAGATCCAGATCTAATTTTTGGAGATGTGATAGAGAAGAAGAGGATCTCCAGATCCAGCTTGAGTGGATATCGGTAGAGGCCAGGCACTTGCATGGCTAGATCCAGAACCTTCCGCTGCTTACAGGATCATCAACGGATAATAGGATTACCCACTTCAAGGTAAATTAAATTTGAATTTAATTTATCTAATTTTATTTTAATTATTAAAATAATAAAAATCAGATCTAAAATATCTTAGATCT